>JAGFMF010012055.1:2113012-2191802 GCA_019455555.1 Galemys pyrenaicus
GACTGAGGTGATGGTGCACTGGTGAGATGGTGATGGGGAATACATGGGGATTACAATTTATGGCAAGTATATGTAAATTTTAAAATATTTTAATAATAATAAAAAATAAGCTTTAAAAAAAAAGTTCCATCCATGTTATCACAAAAAGGAAAGATTTCATTTTTTTCAATAGCTGCATAGTATCCCATTGAGTATGTGTACCACAACTTCTTTCTTTATCCAGTTATCTGTAAGTGGGCATCTAGAGTGATGAAACAGTTCTTTCATCTAATTACAAATGCTTCACCATTTTGTGTCTTTCATAGTTAGCTATACATTGATTTCCTCTGAATTACTGGGATTAGTGATTGCAGTTATGGTCGTGCTACATGTTTACCTGTACATTAGTTTTAGTGAAAGATGACAGTAAGAACTTACTATACTTTATTGCTAATGAATGATAAAGATGTTATCTATTATCTTTCTGCTGTTTTTGAACAGAAAAATAAATTTAAATTATAGATATTTGAAACCAGAAGACATGGGTCCTGTTTGCTTATTTTGTAATTGAGACCCAGAGATGCTAAATGGTTTATCCAAAGACACTGGTGTTTAGTTACAGGCTTAGTACAGGACCTAGGTGCCCTGTCTTCCAACTTTGTTTTTTGGGGTAAGCGTGCTTTTAATCAAACTCTTAGTCCTCTGCTTTTTCTATATTGTGATGGTGAACAGCAACTTCAGGTAGGAACTTTTTTATACACATTTGTAATTGATACTGCCTGGTGTGCAGCCTGGTGCATAGTTGGCACTCTTCATTTATACATTTTTTTGAGCATTTTGTAATACCAGAATAACCTTTTATTTTTTTAAAGATTTTATTTATCTGTGCTTATAAGAGCCAGGGTATAGGCCAGAGATGCGGAAGGTGAGAGGATTCACTAGAGACAGAATAGGGAGCAGAGAAGGCTGACCAACTGAAATTCTCTGCTGGGGGGAGCCACAGGTGAGGCAGGAGAGGTCTGCTGCGCCATGTGGGTCCCTCCTTAGCTGGGGATCAAACACAAGCAATGGCAATGTCCACGGAAGCCCCACAGTGCTGCACTCAACCCCTTGCGCCACCAGGGAGAGCCAGTATAACCTTTCTTTAAAAAAATATTCTAAAAGTCACTTAAGGGAAAAGTCTAGAACTTAAGGAAAATTTCAGAAGAGGTTTAACCTTTAGAGGACAGCTGGAACTAGGCAAATGTCCTTTGATCTAATAGTGAGATTCTATGCCATTGGGGGAATAAGGGGGACCTAGTAAAGACAGGCTTGGACTTTTTCACATGTAAAAATAGTTTTAAAATAACATAAATCAGAAACCCAATTTGACTTACAATGAAAAATTAGAGGAGAGGTGGAAATAAGTGTTTCTTTATGAATCTATGTGATTTTAATCTTTCTCTTAAATACCTCTCTCTCCTTTCTCTAATTATACTTCTACATATTGTTCCGTTGTCATTTCTCAGGGCTACATCCTACCTCTTCTGATATTTAATACCTGCATCCTTAAACTTTACAAGTTTCATGGATATGTGTTAGTACTCTCCTATTAGTAATATAGTAATGTATTAGCATTAAAAGCTGTTTTGCCCTTGAAAGTGTGTGTTTCTAACCTTTTTCATGACTGCAGCAAATTAAATTTAAGAATTAACTGAAAAAGGGAGAGAGGAGCATAACTTCAGAATTAAAAGCCAAACCAAATACTAAATAATAAACCTTCAGACCAAGAAAAAAACAGGTCTTTTATCTTTAAACCAAACTCAACATAGTTCTTCTGACTATAGAAGTTGCTAAGTCTTTCTGAAAACAACATGAAAATAGAAAAAACCTTTTAAAAGATTTTTTCTGCTTTAAATGAAAATAATAATATAAATTATATAAATGTTAGCATAGAATTTTCAGTCACTCATGTGAACTAATCTTCCCTTTTTCTTTTTGTTCTATAGGACAGTTCTATTCAGAAATGATCCACAACTTGCTTCGCCCAGTTCTGCAAAGCAAGGACTGTAATTTGGTTCGATATAATATCATCAATGCATTGCCCAATACAGCTGATTCACTTATTGGGAGAGCTGCACATATAGCTGTTCTTGATTCGGAAATATTTTTAGAGAAATTCTTCCTGGTTGCTGCCCTCAAATATTTCCAATAGGATAAACACATTGTTAGAGACTTGACAGTTACCTCATTCAACATTTAAAAAGTGTATTATATTAAATTGTAGATGCTGATAAGATCTAAGAAATATTTATACCTTTTTATATGGAAGATAATTTATATCATCCATGTTTAGAGCTTTTTAAACATCAACTTTACTTTCTAGGTAATGTGGCTGTGCAATATTTTTTTAATTTTATCTTTTTACTTTTCTATTACTTTTTCATATATTTTGCTACATAAGTATCTCAGTGAAACTTTAAGCCCATATATATGTCTGATTGTTTATTATTGGCTTTTCACAATCCTTACATCAGACACATCATATTAGAAGCCATTATTTGCTAGAATAGCATGGCTTTTTAAATTTTCTAGTATTGGGGTATTACTTAGTTAATTATATTTTACTTTTAACATTTTACTATGTTTTAACTGGAAATAAAATTGTGGCTGCTAAAATATATTTTTTGAAATCAACTTCTTTAGCCCTATAAAGCCAGGTAGTTCATACATGACAATGTTATAAAAGTTTTCTATAAAACAAAATCATTATTACAGTTGCTATTAAGTGTGTCATGCATATTAAAATATATTTTCTACCGGTGACTTCAACATTATTTCTCATATTGACTTTTATTATTGGAACTTTTCATGTTCATGTTAGCAGCATCCAGAGATTTTTGAATGTTTGAATGCCCCTGCCTTGATTTTGTTGGAATTTTGCTAAATTTGGTAATGTTGCTTGAATTTTCTGACTACATTTCTTTAACTTTTTTCATGAATTTCCTTGTAAGTACATAATAATTAAATGTTGAAATTTATGAAATACTTTTATGACTCTAGATAATTTTTAAATATTGTTAAAATTTGTTGAACTAAAAAGAGTGATGTAAATAAAATAATTCATGTTAAAGATGGAACAAAATAACTAACTTTACATGTTTGGTGATACAGTTGCAAATGTTTTTGATATATGGAGATGTTAAGTCTTTTGACTTTACTAAAGGTGCTGAATAGCATTAATTCACTATTTTTCTTCCCTGTTTTACTTGTGAAAATAATAATGCACTAAAGGTGTATAGAAGGTCTGTTTGCATTTGCCATTTGTGATGGACAGAAGGTTTTTGTAAGTATATATTGTATAATTGATGCATGTTTATTTTAGCATTGTGTTATTACCTCTGATGTTAATAAATGAACAAATGACTATCTGGAGGAACAACTAAAACACTTGCTTATTTTCACAATACTAGAGGCAATGTTTTTATTTATAAATTGAAGAGACAATATTACTCTATAGACCAACATGATTGTATAACTTATAGGCTTTATATTTTTATGTTACACTTTTTGCATATATTAAGTAGTTAAAAGTATTTCATGGATTGTGCTCCATAATTCTTTACTATTTAAAAATTACTTGAAAAATCAATGACTTAACTAAGCAATACATGCTAAATGCATTAAATCTGAAAATGTAAATATGTTCATTACCTACGATGTATTTTTGCCACACACACTTTTCATCTTAATTTGGTCCTGAGTTTGAAATGCCATATTTATTCTAAGTTTGAATAATCTTCCAAATTTATCAAAGGGTCCTTTTTTTTTATTTAAAGAATCTGTTCTCACTAATAATCATGCAAATAGTATTTAAGGATAAATTGTTCTTATGATCATAGTTGGTTGATAGGTTCTTGGTTATTTTAATACACATTTAAAAACTCAAATATGATCATGGTTTAAAATCATAACAGATTCAACATCTTATTTACTAGAGAAACTATCATACACTATTCTCCTCCAAATTAAACATTCAGAAAGAGAGAGGAAATAATTATCTGAAAGTTAACTGACTTCTAGAAAATGATTTTCATTTAAAATGAGATGCTTTATAGTTATATAATTATAGTTTGTTGTTACAAACAACAAAAAGCAATTTGATTAACTCTAGCAAAAATATTGTTTGGAAGAATATTAAATCACTAACAGAATTAATGGAAAGACTGGAGAACCCTATCTAGAAAACAAGTCAAAGGACAGTAGATGATCAAAGTCAAGTTCTGACTTCAAGAAGAACTTGAAGTTTTCATATGATCTGGTTGGTAGGGATGCCTCTGAAAACTGAATTCCAAACACTCTGCCTATTTGTGTCAGTCATTCCAGATTCAATATCTGTTGGATATGTCCACTGAACAAGCATGGTCTTATGCCATCACACAGACTGTCAGGCATCAAAATCAGCCAAGTATTATCTGATCCCACTTTCCACCTTAGAAAATGAGACCATTTCTCTTACGAAGATTCACCAAACTTGAAATGAGTTTGCTAACTAAGCACCAAATGTGAAAATATCAGAGGTTTACTATAGTTCATCTTTTTGTCTTCCAACATCTAACTACCTTTCCTCCCATAATTACACATTAATGTTATGTCCTCACATAACATTATAAGGGATATAAGGGATATTTTTATTATCCCTTATATCATATAATTTTATTATCCCTTATAATACAAATACAGCTTCAAATACAACATCTCAGTGTGGTGTGCATTTCTCCTGTTGTTCTGTCATAATCTTATATCAGTAGTTTGTAACCCATAACAACTGTGACCTAACCACCACTACCACACATACAATAATAGTACAAGATGAGAAAGAAAATGGAAACTAATTAAATATGTAAGCAAATGCATGAGCCTATGAGGTAAAAATTAATAGCTTAGGGCAGTGCTTTGCAAGCATCTTTGGTTAAAATCACAAATACTGATTCCCAGTTCCCATTGTATACCAACTGAATCAGAATTTCCAGGAGAGATGAGCAGCAGCATATTTTACTACCCAAAATTTTCTGATTAAAAATACAAAACAAGTGTGGTGCAGAAGGTTGAGCGCCACACTGAATTATCTGCAGTACAGCAGCGTGAGTTGGATCCCCAGCCAGGAAGGGGACCCACATGGCACAGTAGACATCTCCTACCTCGCCCGCTGCTCCCCTCAGCAGTGTATTTCAGTAAATCTGCCTGTTCTGCTCCCTACTCTGTCTCTGGTGAATCCTCTCTCCTCCCACAACTCTCGCCTATAGCCCAGCTCTTGTATGCATAAATAAATAAATCTTAAAAAAAATTACAAAACAAAAATTTATGGTAAAAACATTTCTCAAGTTCTGTCACTGGTCATGAGCTTAAATGGTTATGACTTGTCACCACTTTCACTACTCTGTTTCCTTTGTGTTCAATCACCACTTCAGCTCATCAAATTTCTTTACCCAGTGGATGACCCAAGAGTCTGAAACTCTGTGCAGTCTTGTGTTTACATAGTTGCAGTATTCTTTGCTTAATTTTGACAATTCAGAATGGTATTGTAAAGAGGTATTCAGGAGGTGAGAGCCCCTGGATCTCACCAGGAGAGAGAGTGAGACCACTCTCCCTACTATTCTAACCCCCCCGCCAACCCACCCAATAGTCATCAGGGTCAGTCAGCCCAGCTAGAACCCTAACTACTTTTTTGAACCCAGATGAATGAGGTAAAAATGGCTAGGTGGCAATCCTAACATCCCTTTGTACCTCCTGTATATAAAACTTTGTACACTAACAGAACCTGAAATAGATATAGATGGTGACGATTGAAGATTTAATACTACTTCCAAGCTTATTTGCTATGATTTCATGGATGCTGATATAAGGAAGTGAGTTATTTGGTTAAGAAGGTATTAAGTAAGTCCACCAATGGAGTGTATAAAAGAAGCATAAATTAGGGAAAGCAATCCAAACCTATAATAATTATTCCTATAAAATGAATTACAATCTCTATAGAATCCATTGTAATCAAGCCTGCCATGTAAGCTACATAATACTGTATTATATCAAGGGATCAGATGAATCACTACAATTAATGTTGCTTGTCAGTCGGTCTTGGCAAAAGAAAAAAACTAGGTTAAAAATATTTGTCTTCATGCCACCATGACTACCTTGTTAGTGGGTCCACTAAGCAGCTGTGATGAGAGAAGGAAGTTGACTGATGTCTACATAGTCACTCTGGTAGGTAACCTCTAAATGACCTCAGTGATTCCCACCTGCTGGTGTTCATCACTTGTGTAATCTCCCTTTGAGAGTGGGCTGGGCTTACTGTTTCACTTCTAATGACAATACAGCAAAAGTGATAGAACATCACTTATGATATTACAAAGACTGGTTTCCATCTTTAGTAGTCTCTCGTGTTCTCTCTGTGGAAAATGAGCTGCCAAGTTGTGACATGACCTTTGAGGAAGATCACATAGTAAGGAACTTAGGGAGGCCTCCAGTCCAAAACCCCACAAGAAACTAAATTCTATCCATAATCATGTTGGTGAGTTTAGAAATCCATCCTCTCCTAGATGTACCTCCATAAAAGATTGACTATAATCTCATTTAAGACCTAGAATCTGATGGACCCTGACTTTGAGTTCCTAACCCACAAAAACTATGGAAGGAAAAATGTTTGTTGTTTTAAGTCACAAAAAATAGATAAGCTGGATAGCACAGATAAAAATGTTAAATGTTCCTTATTCGATAAAGAACACTTCTACTGTAGGTTTGGTGAAGTAGATTGCAAATCAAACTATGTACAGTAGTCATATGGTCATAGGAACTCATCATTAAGCTATTGATAGGATCTAAGGGCCAAAATCATGTGTGAATTATCTGCTAATGTAATTGCTTGTTTTTTGGCTCTCGCTCTGCTCTGTACATACAGCTTGATTTTAGTGAAAAGACTCCTTGTACAAGTGGATGATATTACTCCTGCTTCATGAGAGTATTGACATTGCCGTTTCCTGATGTCACATAGTCAGGCATGACAAGAATCCAAGACCTAAGCTAGAATGCTTCTTAAAACGTTTCTTTAAAGACTTCCATAACTTATATAAAAACCTCCTGATCTGCCACATATGTGATGAACACACTGATGCTACTGGAGTTTAAGAATTATTTTGGCAGAACTTCTTGGAGAGCCTTCTCTGGCTCTGCACTTGACACAAAAATAGCGGTTTCAGGTCATCTAGTCAATGAATCAAAACCGATTAAGGAGGAATTCACTGGGGAAAAAAAGATTTAGAAACAAAGGAGCCGAGGGGGAAAAGGCCTGTTCTTGCAAAAGAAAGCGGACTCAATCAGAGTAGAGTTGTTCTTGGTGAGCTTTAGCCACTCCTGCCCCTCATTTTCCTTTGGACAGCCTGAACTAGCAGCACGGATTCCCTACGGGTTTCGGAGGCAGGCTGCTCCGCCTACCTGCCGAGGTCCCGCCCAGTCACGCTCAGGCCCCTCCCCTACTGTGGGGCGGGCTCTGGACGCCGCCGGCGGCTCCCTCCTGGGCCTAGGGCGCAACCAGACCCTGCGGGCGCCGCCGCCATGACTGTGTCTCGGCTTTCTCGGCTGTTTGGCCGCTTCCCGGCAGCAGCGTGGAGAGCGGCAAGTAAGGCACGGGGTGCTGCGGTCGGCCCCGCGGGCGGGTCGCGGAGGTCCAGGAGCTCTGACAAACGCCGGGAAGGGCAAGCCGCCTGTGTTCCCAGCGGCCGAGGGCGCTCCTTTGGCCGAGTTTCCCTCCACTTGGGCTCAGCCTCCTGAGGTCCGGGCCAAGTCCCCTCGCGCGCCCGGGTCTTCAGGGTGGGCTTACAAATTGAAGATCCCCAGAACCCTTCCAGCTGGGATGTCTGCTTGCGTCCGGGCACTGCTCAGGTCTCGAAGCACCGCAGGCGTTCTGGAGTGTTTGTTAACCGGAGCTGGCAGGGTGCACTTGCTCCTTGATGCTCATGGGGGAAAAAAGAGAAAAGAGCCTTTTGGGAATGGTAGTAACTCATTTATTTATTTATATCAAAAAGAATTTGTGACAGTTTACAGTGTAAAAGAAACTGAAAACGTGTGGACGTGAACCAAAGGCAAATAAGTTTATTAATTAGATGAAGCCAAGATTTGTTAATGCTGAGAAAGTATGCGTGCTTTCGGTAAAAACCATTTTCAATCTTGTTTTGTTGCACTTATTTCCCAGTGTATTACAGACTTCAACTATAGAGTGTGCCGAATAGTTTTAATGTAGGTCATCCTGTGAAACTATGCGTGTAAACTGAAAATGGACTAATGCCCTTATAATAACTGGCCCCAGATTCCTGTGCGGTTTGTTCATCATTCTGTAACCAGTCACCTCCTCTCCCCCAACACAAGCCTATTGTTAATGGTAAAAAGATAATCTTAGTGATTTAGAAATGAATAATAAAACGTGGACGTCCCTACTTATCCATACTCCAGGTAAATACTGTTTAAAATGTTATTTAACTTCCCCTTTTCACTAGTATTAAAAACTGTAATCCATCAGGAGGCCCTTTCCCCCCTAACATTAAGAATGAAATATTTGATGATAAAAGCTTATGTAAGGTGTAAGTTATGAAGCAGCATGAACCCAGTTTCCAGTTTAATGGACAGAATATTTCTGTAACAGTGTAATTTAAAAAGGGGAGGTTCCATGTTCCCTGCCCCACCCAGTGAAGGTTGGAAAGGAAGCTAAAAAGGAAGGCAGGGAAGACTTGGGAGAAAACCTGGAGGAGGCACATGGAGCAGAGAGACATGTGAAGAAGCAGTTGGTCTGCTTTTCTGCCTTGGACTTGTACTAGTGTCTTGGGGGACATGGAAGGAGACACTTGAAAGAGAAGTGAACAAGATACCTGTGGGGAAGATGCAGTAGCAGCCTTTATCTTGTATTTTAATTTTGTTTTTCCCTTCCAAGCTTGCCTGGCTCCTTCTGTCCCTTTGCTCTGGTTCCCTGCCAAAAGGTGCCTTAGACTATGGCAGGCTTTTGGGTGTGTCAGCAGCCACACTTTGGGCCAACCCTGTTTGGCTGGGCATTTATCCACAAGAGGGTGGATAACTTCTGGTGCTTCATTGGGAAGCTGTATGCTTTCTCCTTTGTCACTATTGCACACTAATTCTATTAAAGTTCTTTTCTATTAAAAACCTTAAACACAGTCAGTATGCTTTGTCTTTATGCAGAAGATGGCATGGTTTGGGTGTCCTGAGGTGCCCCTTAGTCTGTCCACTAACATTTCCATTGCCAATTAGCTTCTTGAATGTTGCTTTCTGATGCCATTGTCTATCTTTGCAAGTTTTGTTTTCTCTGTAGAAGTAGGCTTCTTACAGTTGTATTTATTTGTTTTTTTCAGCTGGCACATGCTTTGATAACGTTGATCCATATCTATGTGTGAAGTTGTAGTTATGCTTTCAACTGTGTGGTTATATCATAGATTTTCCATTCTCCCAGTGAACATTTTGGTAATTGTATAAAAGCCAGGATTGTCTGCTATGCATTTCTATTTGTAAAAATTCTTGTGCAATGAATGAATTTTTGGAGCATAAAATATGGGCCTGTTGATTTTACAGTCTATTCCAAGTTGTAAATAACCTGTTCCTACGGGCAGTTTATATTTCTACCAGCAATATATTGGAGTTCTTGTGTTTCTGTTATTTCACTTACATGTCAACATTCAGTATTGTCAGAAAATTTTATTTTTGTCTGCCTGTAGGTAATACGTTTGTGACTTAGCTTATTGTGATTTAGCTTTTCTCTTATTAAATTACCTTTTCAAATATTAGCATTTTAAAAAATATCTCATTTTCTTAAATGTGTTGTCTTTTCACATATATTCATATATACAAGTCTATATGATTATAGGGGTATAAGGTGGGTTCCAGTTTCTTTCTTTTGCATGTGGACATACAGTTTTCCCACCACCATCTATTGAAGAGACTGTCCTTTCCCCATCATATGTTCCTGGCACCCTTGCCAAAAATCTGTTTATATTACTATATGTATTTAAATACTAAGTCTTTTTTAGTTATCTACGTGGCAAATATCTCCAATTGTGGACTGTTTTTGTCACTCTTATGGAATCTTTAAAAACAAAATTCTGGGACCTCCCTGTTGGTGCAAGGGTTAAGTCACAGCACTATGAAGCTTCATAGTCAGCAGACAACACAGCATGACTTCGATCCCTGGCTAGGGAGCTGCTGTCCTGCTGCTCCCCTCAGCAGTATATTTCAGTAGATCCACCTGTTCTGCTCCGTATTCTGCCTCTGGTGAATTCGCTCTCACACACATATACACACACCTATACCTCTGGCCTGGACCCCAGTTCTTATATGCATAAATAAATAAAGTAAATCTTTAAAAAAAGAAAATTCCAACAGTATAATAGAATAATGTGTCTGCACATATAATCACACAGCTTCAGAAGAAAGATGTCTTTTGATAAACAGATAACTCAAAATTTTATTGTAATCTTGTCTTGATCCTTTTGTTTATGGTCAGTGCATTGTGGTCCTGTCTAAGAAAGTCTTGCCTACCTAAAAACATAAAGATGTTGATTTTCTTATCAAAGTTCTATGGCTTTGCTCTTTATATTTAAGCCTTTATGTTACCAAGGAATTGATTTTAATGTATATGTGAATTTCATTTTTTTCCCTTATTAACCAGTTCTCCCAGGTCTGTATATTGTACAGTTTACATGTTCATTATGTGTAGGTTTATTTTCAGTTCAGCTGATTTATTTGTCAACTTCTATGTTGATACCACATGTTTTAATAACCACCTTTGTAATAAATTTTGGTTTTTAGTTAAGTCCACCCAAAGTTCCTCTTGAAATATTTGATTAATACTGTTGGATATTTTTTAATTATCATTTTCTTATTGTTGCTTATGTATAGAAACACAATTGACTTATTGATTTTATATCCAATAGCTAGCTAAATTGCTTTATTTATTTGCAGATTTTGGCAGGGTTGTTGCAAGGTAAACACTCATTATCTAAAAATAACAAAAACCTAGTTTCTTTCTTTCAAATCTTAATACTTTTTCTTTTCTCTGGTTGTTCTATCCATGCTCTTATTTTCAGTATCATGTTATCTGAAGTGGTGGTAGCAGACATATTTATATTGGTGACTATAAAGGGAATGGGTTCATATTTTATGAAGTGTGATATTATCTGTAGATGTACCCTTTATCAGATTAAGGCAGTTTCCTACTATTTTTAAAAGGGTTTTGGTTTCTTTATGTATTTGTCCTTTTTTTTAAGACTCAATAAATCTTAAATTTTACTGAATTCTCTTTTTTTTTTTGCCATCTTGGAATGATTATATCATTATCTCCTTTAATCTGGTGAGTTGGTAAATTACAGATTTTTCTAGTGCTGAATCATTCTTGTATTGATAGTAAATATACAAATTGATCGTGATAGTTATGTTTAATTTAGAATTATAGTTAACCTAGCCTTATGAAATGAATTTGAATAAAATCTTTATCTTATCCCCTTCATTGGTATATTGGAATGATTCATTTCTTAAGTGTTTGGTACAACTCACCTGTAAAACTAAATCTGCTCTTTAAGGAAAGATTTAAAATTACTAGTCTAATTCCTATAATGATTATTGCAGTAAAGAACAGGGGTTTTATTTTTTAGGTTTTAAGTCAGTTTTGAGGAGTAAAATTTTTCTAGAAAATTACTTTTTGTATACTTACAGAATATAAAGTTCCTGAGTTATTGGGTTTTTTTTTTCCCATTTTTGCTCTCTATATAATTATGTACTCTTTTCCTCATATTATTTTGCCTTCTGTTGTTCTTATTATCCTTAACAAGAACTTCACAAGTAGTTTTAGTTTCTTAAGAGATGATTATCTTGGGCCTCCCTGGTGGCGCAGTGGGTTAAGCAACGCACTATGAAGCAAACCGCAGCCACTGCAGCATGAGTTCGATCCCTGCCGCCGGACAGGGAGGGGACCCACATGGCGCAGCAGACCTCTCCTGCTGTGCCTGCTGCTCCCCTCAGCAGTGTGCTTCTGTTGATCTGCCTGTTCTGCTCCCCACTCTTGTCTGGTGAGTCCTCTCACCTCCCTCGATTCTGGCCTGTACCCCCAGCTCTTGTATGCATAAATAATATTAAAAAAAATAAAAACAAAAAAAAAAAGAGATGATTATCTTTTGGTTGATCATGTCAGTTTTATGTATTTTACTTGCATCCTTTTCTTAGTGTTTTGTTCCATTGTCTGTTAGAGCCCCTTTTAAGAACAAAACATGGAAGTGGTACATCTCACATATCTTAGTTCAGGCTGCCAAAGTAAATTGAGCTGGTAGCTTAAATATCAAATATTTATTTCTCAGAGCCCTGGAAGTTAGGAGGTGGTCAAGTTCAGTATCAAGTTGCCAGTGTGTTTCCTGATTTGCAGATAACTTTCTTATTATATCCTTAAGTGGTAGAGAAAAAAAAGCCAGAGCAAGCTTTCTTATCTTTTCTTAGAAGGACACTATCCCTTCATAAGGACTCTCTTCCCATGACCTGATTACTTCTGTGGCCACGCTTCCAAATATTAATCACATTAGGTGTTAGAATTTCAACATGAATATTGGTTGCACACAAACCTTTAGTTCATAATATTGATCCTTTTTTTTTAAACATGGTAATGGGGCTTCTCATATAAACAGCAAATGGCTAGACTTTATATTTTTCTTTGTACTATATCTTTTCATTGGAGAGTTCAGTGCATTTACAATTATTACAGTTACTGCTATAATTGACTTTTCCTACTATCATATTTTTTGTATCTTCTATTTGTCATGCTTTGTTTGAATGAAATGTTTTCCTTTTTTTTTTTTTAATTTATTTTTTATTTATGCATACAAGCACTGGGGTACAGGCCAGAGGTGTGGGGGGTGAGAGGATTCACCACAGAGAGCGGGGAGCAGAACAGGCAGATCAACAGAAGTACACTGCTGAGGGGAGCAGCGGGCACAACAGGAGAGGTCTGCTGCACCATGTGGGTGTCCCCCCCTTGCCGGCAGCAGGGATCGAACTCGTGCTGCAGTGGCTGTGGTTTGCTTCATAGTGCATTGCTTAACCCACTGCGCCGCCAGGGGAGGCCCCTGTTTTCCTTTTTTTAAATGCTGGTGTTTCAGAAGATACACATTGTCTTTTATTCTTTACCCTTGCAATCCAAAAGCATACTTAAGGAAGCCTAAAATTAATGCATATCTGGGCCTTTCTGGTGGCACAGGGAGTTAAGTCACAACATTATGAGGCTATTCATTGCCACTGCAAGACAACTTCCATCCCCAGCCAGGGAACTGACCCACATGGAGCAGAACCTCTCCTGTCTCACCCGCTGCTCCCCTTAGCAGTGTATTTCAGTAGATTTGTCTTCTGCTGCCCACTGTGTCTCTGGTGAGTCCTCTCAATCCCACCCCAATATCCACACCCCTGGTCTGGACCTAAGTTCTTGTATGCATAAATATGTAAATACTTAATAAATAAGTAAATTAGAATTAAAGTTACCTTTTACTAATCTCTTTTTTTAATTATTCAAGTCCTATGATTTGAACTGAGAAAGTCCTTCAATTGTGTATAGTTTATGTTCACCAAAATTTTCAGTGTATTTTTGAATACCACAACAAACAGATTATTATGTGAACTATATATACAATAAACTCATATTTCTATGTTTTCTATTTAGTTTCTAAACAAAAATAAGTGCTACTTTATAAGACTATTGCTGGATTTTTCTCTTCCATATTTTAGTGTATCTTAAGTATTATGAGGACATATAAAAAACTATAAAGTGTG
Source organism: Galemys pyrenaicus (assembly GCA_019455555.1). NCBI lineage: Eukaryota > Metazoa > Chordata > Mammalia > Eulipotyphla > Talpidae > Galemys > Galemys pyrenaicus. The sequence goes on from JAGFMF010012055.1 coordinate 2,126,828, forward strand.
CCCTTAGATGTTGAAGGCAAAACGATCTGTATTCTAAATCAATAAATAAGCAAAAAGCTTAGATAAGTGTTTTTATTATATATTGAAATGTTTTATTGACCCACATAACTTTACCTAGCCAATTAGTACCATAAATATGAAGTGTTTTATATAGTGAGCATATAAAAGAAAGAAAACTATATTAATTCCATATATCACTGTCATGGATTTATTAAAATACTCAATTATGTATTTATTTGGTTTTTAATCCTTACATTTTGTGGGCTCTTGGGTCTGTGGGAGAATGCTAGTTTCCAATTCCATTTGATCACTCATTCAGCAGATGAGCTAGTCAGAGTTATATGCAATATATGTGCAAAGGAACGTCCTGATGTGCTGTTTTGATATTGTTAAAGCAGTTTGTCTGTAATGCTAACTTTGTGTTCTTAAAAGCAAATCTTATGTAAATTCCAAGTTGAGTGTGGAGGTATGTACGTATACACAGAGGCACATGTATATTTGTGTGTATGTATAATTTGTGTTTGTGTGTATGTATAATTATAATTTTTAAAATCATGGGGTAGGGTGACATAGGATGAAGACTAGTATATGACTAAAATACCCATATTATTCTAATTATGTATAACTCTTGACAAATGTCAACTACTTAGTTTCCCATTGCTGCTACAGTAAATTACTTCAAACTTGTAAGTTGCAAAACATCTTACAGTTTTGGAAGTTACAAGTCTGAAATGGATCTCTTGGCTGAAATCAAGGTGTTAGGACTGAGTTACTTCTAAAGGCTCTAGGGGAGAATCTTGTTTCCTTTCTCTTTCAACTTCACCTTCCTTGACTCATTGCCCCTTTGCTTGCTAGTATCAGTCAAATCTGTCTCATGCTGACATCTCTCTGGCTCTCTCTTCTTCCCCTTTGAGATTCATGTGATAACAGTGTAGATAGTCAGATAATCAAATCATCTCCTTAGTTGCAGGCCATCTGATTAACAACCTTAACCCCACCTGCTGCCTGAATTATTTTTTGCAATGTAACCTAACCTATTCATAGGTTCTGGTAGTTAGATTCTGATCTTTGGTCATTATTCCGCTTGCCACAGTGGAATGGCTGGAACTGTTACCCAACTTTCTGCCTCTGAAACCATTCCTCTAGGAAGTTTCCAATCCTGAACTTAATTTTTTTTTTTTCCACAGTGGTTTTTCCCTTGTTGAATATTATCTCAACCAATGGTTATTTTAGCTTTCTCTTTATAATTTAGAGAAAAAGTAATCTCATTTATACATTGGAGATGCCCAGTTACATTTTTTAAAAATGTTTAGTTGGCAGGAAAAGAGGACTGACTAGAATTTAAATAGAAGAATACAGTCCCTTGTGACTTCCAGAAATTTTGATACTAAATATTATCACTGAAAACATCATTCTATTTAGTTATTCTTAATGATCTAATTCCTAGTATTTTTGACATTGCTTCAGACAGTAATCAATATTTTATATATGTTTTTATAATTTTGATAGTGGTTAACTTTTTTCAGAGCTCTTATTTTCAAAGGCTGTTGCCTCTTAGAAAAGGAAATGCTGAATAACTGAAAACTAGGGACAAGAGGGAAGAATTTTCACTGTATGTCCTTTTGTTGTACTTTTTAAACTTTTGTGAAATGTGACTGTGTAAACTAAAATAAGTTAAATTATTAACTTTTTAAAGTAGAGGAAATGAACGATCCCTTTTTGTTTACTGTCCTCATTCTACTAGGATCGCCCCGTGTGTGTCATTCTCTAAGAAAAGCAAGTTCTCAAGGAGGAAAGTCTGAACCTGTCAAACAATCCCTTAAGAAGCCAAAGTTACCAGTAGGTCGTTTTGATGCTCCAGAAGATTACAATTTAGAGAAAGATCCACTGACAAGTGAGTATAATAAAGCTCCTTTTTTAATTTTTGAAGTATGGAAATGTTTTAGTTGCTAAGAAAAAAAGCAAAAGCAACCTATTACTGGTTATAGTTATTTTATTAATAATAATAACACATACTTTAGCAGCGAGTAGAATTAATTATATTGACCATCAATACTGTTTCCAAGCCAAAGCAATAATTGATTGTTTTTTTATATATATTCCATTATTCACATGAGAAAATATGTGAATTGATTCTTGCTTTGATTCAAATAATAGAAACCCATTTGAGCAACTGAGGCAGAAGGTAGGGTTATTAGGTTACAAGGTACAGGTTAGGTACCCCCAGGGTAGTGATAGATACTGACTTTGGGAAAGGACTAGTATCTGGGTCTAAACACTATGAAAATCAGGATATTCTTCTTTTTGGTTTTTATGATTCCCTCTCTTCATTGTTGTATGTCTCCAAATTGCTTTCTCAGTCCACTGGGCAAAAAAGTAACTGCGCTAGCAGTTTAAGAGAGAATTTCTTAGTCTTAATTCCAGATTCCTTAGAAGAGCTCTTCTTGGCCAATCTTGGATTAGGTGTCCACAGTGGATTCTATCAAAAATGTCAGTGAGTGGATCACATTTGAAAGTGACTGTTCTCATTATAACCACATCTTTGGTGGGGGCAGGGGGGAAGAAAGATAAGAGAATAAAGAGGTGTATGGAGCGAGGTGAGGTGATAAACTAAATATTTTGTATTCATTATGTACAAAATTTGGCTTATGTCTTACAGTTCCTTATTTTGATGTAGTGCTTTTTCACTTTAAACTCTTGTACCTTTGATTTATGAAACATATGTAAGTGTTAGCTATGCAAAAAATAAAATTTTAGACAGCATTAATGTAAATAAACATACCACTTTGAGACCCTACAAGACTGCCCTGACTGTCCAGGCATATAAGAATCAACCTGTCATCCTAGATAAGAAGATATCAACCGGACATTCTTTCTAAAGTGGTGGACCTGTGCTGGAACTCTTCCTAAAATATAAAAACTTTGGTTTTGCTTAGTTAAACATTTTAATTTATAGCACTTTACCCCCATCTAATCTGATAAATAGATCAGGCAACCATGAAGATGAAGACTTTTTAAAAAGTTTCATCACTTAAAGATAAATTTTTCTCAGGTGAGTTTAGCAAAGCACAAAATCTAAGAGGACATATAAAACATTACATAATGTAATATATACAGATGGTGATTTGAATGATGCACACCTGAAAGTTATATAATGTTACAATGCAATGTTACTTTAATAAAGTTGTTAAAAAAAATGACTGGGAGAAAGTCTTTATAGATAATACTGCTTCTAAAAATACACGTGAAAGAGGAAAGATGTGTGCTCTTTGAATTATTTTATAGAAAATAAACTATTACGACTAAATCATCTTGCATGAATTTCATATAAAGCCAATGTCAAGTTAAGGAGAAATTATTTTGTCATTGGGAAAGTAAATTTGAAAAATTTTGAAAAAACATCTCTCACAAATATGCAATCCCAGAAGTTAACCCTGGCATATAACATACTCAATTGATTTTTAACAGGTATGCCAAGATAATTCAGGGGGGAAGGATGGTTTTTCAACAATGGTTCTGGGCAAGCTAGACCATTCTAAGAAAAATGTATAGGTTGTCACGTTGTAGAGAGTAGATTTCATTATTAAATAATTAAGGAAGATTGTTTGCAGTTAGGTACCCTGTTTAATGCAAAACTGAATAAAAAAAAGAATATACATAAATAAAATACATGAAATCACTCTGACCAGGACATTGTGTGGTAATTGTCTTGAAATATACATAAAAAAAAAATCAGAGAAGGGTAGATAAAAGAGGTAACATTTGAGTTGGGGTTTAAAGAAACAGTAGAATTGTGATAAGGAATAGTGGGAAATGTTTCAAAAAGAGAACTATGGTAAAAGAAAAGAGACTGGGGAGCAACTAATAAGCCCTCTAAGCCACAACATAAAGTGAGTATTAATAAAATACCAAACTATAGAAATTATATTATTTAATATAAAAATTAATTATTTAATATATCAGAAAGGTAGATTTGACTCCAATCTAGGAGGGCCTGAAGTGCTAGGTCTGTATGTGCTTTATGCAATGGACAGTGGGAAAATCATTAAAATGTTGTATATGAATGTTGTTTCAATCAGCTTTCCTAAAATATATTTTTCATACAGTAAAATTCATCCATTTTAAGTAAACACTTTAGTGAATTTTAGCAAGTGTTTACATTCATGTAACCAACACAAGTAAAATTTCATCCCCCATAGAGTCCCTCCTGCCCCTTTATATTAATCTGGTTTCCCCATTGCCCTGCAACCATTGATCTCTTTTCTGTAAGTGTAATTTTGCCTCTTTTAGGATTTTGTATAAATGAAATCATGCAATATGTAGTCTTTTGTGTCTGACTTTTTCACTTAGTGTAATGCAGAGAAGGGATTCTTTTTTAGAAAGATTATTTCAGCCTTCTGTGCAGGTTAGACTGGAGCCTTGAAAAGCAAGAAACAGATAAACTAGAAAACTTTGCTTTCCTCTAAGATGGAACAGAGCATGAACCACTGTAGTACTGGTTAGAATGAAATGTTTCAGCAAGCTGCTGGTTATAATGAGAATGAAAATCAAGTTAAGCAAACATGAAGAAGAAGGGAGATTAAAGGGTAGGAAGTGTGAAAGAAAAGAATATATTCAAGGGATAATATCCAAGTAAATGACAGAAATGGAGATGAAGATTACGAAATCAGAATACTGGGGGAGCCTCCCTGGTGGTGCAGGGGCTTAAGTTGCAGCAATATGAAGCTAATGCCAGCCACTGCAGCATGAGTTTGATCCCTGGCCAGGGAGCTAACCCAGACCTCTCCTGTCTCTGCCACTGCTAGCCCCCTCAGCAGTGTATTTCATTCAATCTGCCTGTTCTAATCCCAAACTGTCTCCGGTGAATCCTCTCACACCCCACATACCTGGCTTATAACCCGGCTTTTGTATGTATAAATAAATCTTTTTTTAAAAAAGAGCTTTGGGGATCTCTGTGGCCTCAATATATGATTATTCATTAATGTGATACTGATGCTAAGGTTGATGGGAGAGACAGTTGCACCTGTAAAACAAATATTGATCTTATCCCAAAAGGATATGAGTCTTTGAATTTATTATGAGATGGGAGGAAAGCATGGGACAGGTGAATTGTGTTAATTAAGAAGAAGAAATGCTGTAGCGATTTGGTGATAGAATGAGACTGGAAGTAACAGGAAAGGAGCAGGGATATCATAACCCTTTTTCTCCTTTGTACTATGAATTGATTTGTGTCCCCCTAAAATAGCATGTTGACACCTTAGCTCCCAGTGTGATGGGATTTGGATACGGGGCCATTGAAAGATAACAGGGTTTAAATGAGGTCTTGAGGGTGGGGAACCATGTGTTTGTTTGTAGGAAGAGACAACAGAGCTTGATGTTTGTTGCTCTTTCTGCCATGTGAGTACATAGCAAAAAGAGGCCATCTGCAAGTCAGCTAGAAGACCCTGACGAGAACCACACAAATGCAACCCTCTGATAACAGCTGACAGAACTGTGAAAATATATTTATCTTATTTTTTTTAAGTATATATTTTTTAAAGATTTATTTATTAATTGTGCATACAAGAGCTGGGATACAGGCCAGAGGTGCGGGAAGTAAGAGTATTCATCAGAGACAGAGCAGAAAGCAGAACAGGTTGATCTACTGAAATACACTGCTGAGGGGAGCAGCAGGCAAGACAGGAGAGGTCTGCTGTGCCTTGTGGGTCACCTCCCTGGCTGGGGATCAGACTCCCGCTGCTGTGCAGCTGATGCTTCACAGTGCGCTGCTCAACCTTATGCACCACCAGGGAGATCCAGTTTCTCTTTTTGAAACACCTAGTCTATGAGCCTTTGTTACAGCAGCCCAAACTGACTGCGACACAGTGAGCCCCAGAGAAATAGGGGAAATAAGAACTTCTATTGGAGAGTCTTTTAGAAGAAATCAAAGCAAGCAGTTCTTTAGAAAACAGAATGATGATCAAGTAGAGGAAAGTTTATTCTCAGTAAAGATAGATAGAGCCCTTAATTCTGTGATTGGATTATTGTGAGGATAAATTGAGTTAATATGTATATAAATTACTCAGAATTGGGCTTGACTCATGATGAATATTTCTATTATGACTATATAATATTTATAATAGCTGCTATTATGTCTTATTATTGGCAGTGCCAGCTAACCAGTTGCTAAAGCCAGAACCCTATAATGAGGAACAATAATATTAATAGCTGAAATTAGTCCAGCTTTCTTATGTACCTGGCACTATGGACCATTTACATTCATTACCTTGTATTTTTTTAATTTGTGCAGCGTTTCTTTGTTGTTGTTGTTGTTTTGAGGAACAGGAGTCAAGTTTTTTCATTCATTTCTTGCATGTGAAGTATTCCTCAATGCCATCCTTGCCACAATCCTAAACTGCCACACAAATGCAACCAGCCACTTTATAGGGGTCTGTCAGTTTTACAGAGGTCTACCCATTTTCCTAGTTTCTTGTCATCCTTAATTAGGTTGATTTGGTGTTCAGCACGAAGGGTCTCCACTAAGTTGGCGTACATAGACTAATCATTGTTAAATGCAAGCACACAAAGAGACTTAGTGTTTGTCTAGAACTTTGGTAGTTCATGAATTTTACATCTTGGATGTGGTTGACCTTTAGCATCTCTTGGAAAGCAAAATTAACTTTCATTATACCTCCATGTTATACCATTATACTATGAGGAAGCAATGTCTTCCTCCACCTTAGTGGTGGTTTTAGGTTGGATTGGAATCTTAAATGCACCTGAAGCCCTATATATTCAGGTGACTCAGTGGTGGTAGTCAGTAAGGCTGGTATTATTGTTCCCATTTTACTGATAAGAAAAGGGAGGGCAATTGTTATGAATTGATACTCCATATTTTCTGCACCCCTTTCCTTCTACATTAATATACCAGCTCATATGCGGTACTTTCCAAATTGGGACCTGAGAGTATGCCAAGAATTCTGAGTCACTAATGCAGGTAATAAAGTTGATTCAGTATGAAAATTGTATCCCGTAGTGCTTTCTTAACCTCAGGAAAAAGAACCATATTTACAGTTCATTTGAAGACTGCAGAGTAACCTAGTCAGTTGTATCTAGCGTATTAACTGTGCAAATTTGTAACCCTCTCTGTAAAATTGACCCTTCATGGCAAAAGAAAAATACCAGATGGTTCCTCCCCTAGGAAGAATATAAGGGAACCAAATAAGGATCAAGGAAAGGAATAAGAACAATAATAATAATAATAACAAGAAGAAAGAAACAAAAACCAAAAATGAAAAGAAAAGGACAAACTGGGGACACTTGGTGGGGAGGGAAGAGGGAAAAGGTGGAGGGCAGACGGGAGCACGGTGGACTGAGGTGATGGTGCACTGGTGTTTTGGTGATGGGGAATACATGGGGATTACAATTGATGTCAAATATATATAAATTTAAAAAATTTGTATTAAAAAGTAATAATATATAAAAAATAAATAAAATTGACCCTTCACAATCAAAATTAATCTTTTCCCCATTTCTATTGACTGAGGTTTTTTTTTTCTTTTTTCTTTAGAATTTCCAGATGATGTTAATCCTGTTACCAAAGAAAAAGGTGGACCCAGAGGCCCAGAACCTACCCGATATGGAGATTGGGAACGAAAAGGACGTTGTATTGATTTTTAAGCTACATATTCTTTAACCTCATATCTTTTTCTGAATATATACTCTGAATTATTTCTGATTAACTTCTTTTGTATATCCCTTAGATCATCCAATTTCTATAATGTGTTTAAAAATATATACTATGATTTTGGAAGACAGTATGCTGCTATAAATTAGAAAAGAGAAAATGTTTCTTTATTAGCACCTTTTAATGTCTTGGGGGGGCATATAAGTAATCATTTAAGCTGAAAACTTTAGCTTTGTGTTTCAGTTTAATCAGTTGTTTGTAAAATTCATGTGTAAATAAATAAAACTGTGTTTTTTTAAATGCTTGTGTTGCCATGTGCTAGATAATAATGGCTTTTAAAGATTTATCATTTATTTATGCATAGATGACCTGGGGTGTAGGCCAGAGGTGCTGGGAGTGAGACAACTCACCAGAGACAGAGTGGGAAGTAGAACAGGTAGATCTACTGAAATACACTGCTGAAGGGAGCAGTGGGCATGACATAAGAAGTCTGCTGTGCCGACCTCTCCTGCCGCGCCCGCTGCACCCCTCAGCAGTGTGTTTCAGTAGATCTGCCTGTTCTGCTCCCCACTCTGTCTCTGGTGAATCTCCTCACTGCCCTGGATTCTGGTCTGTACCCCAGTTCTTATATGTATAAATAAATAAATCTTAAAAAAAAAAGTCTGCTGTGCCATGTGGGTCAGCTCCCTGGCCAGGGATGAAGCTCATGCTGCAGTGACTGGTGATATCTTGATAGCACTGAGACTTTAACCCCTGCATCACCAGGGAGGCCCAATAATGGCCTTTTAAATGTGAGGTAAGTAGTATATTATAGTTTGAGAAGGACACAGTAACAACAGAAAATCCTTTACTTGGACAGGTTACTTGAGTTCAAATCCAAACTTTACTACTTATCAACTATGTGACTTTGGGTGAAGTATTTAATTTGTCTTTGCTTCCTTGTATATAATTAGAGATAATACTACTCTTACATCATAGGACAGTTGAGAAGGTTAAATGAGCAAAATATGTGTGAACCACTTGAAGCATGTGATAGCACACACCTCCTAGTAAATGTTAGCTACGGGACCCCCAGAGTCATTAGACTGCACACACTTTCAATAACTACCAAACTGATTCAAGTAGGAAGAGAGGTACTAAATACAGACTTTGTAAAGGTACTGTCGGAACAGATTGTGCCTCCAAGACCAAGTTCTAGAACTACGGCACAGCACTGACTGGACATGAGTTGTCAGCTCTAGAACTCCTGAAGCTGCTGTTGACCACAATGGCAAAATGAAATGCCAGTAGCTTCCTTACACCTCATTTGACCATTTCTTAATCATTGTCTTATGTGGTGGACATTCTAGTCAAGTGTCTACCCTTGTGAAATTGAAAAGTGACTTTCACCGAAGTGTGGGCAACACAAGCTTCATGCTGGGAAAGATGTAGAGATAGTGTTCAAAAGATTTTGGACAAATAAAGAATATTGCCTGTCCACCACCATCATGTGGGAAAACTAGTGGAGAATCAGTTTCATTGGGGTATACAATATAGAAGGTATAAATACAGATGTATAAACATAAGGCTTAAATAATTCACTAAACATTAAATGCTTCCTCTCATTGAAGAATGTTTCCATTACATTGGATATCAAGCCTGTAATTTATAATTATGTCTTTTATATAACCTTAGTTAATGAATATGGAAATCATTTAACAGTCGCTTAAAATTCTGTAATGATCTATATTCTTTTAAAATGCATTACATTTTAATATATTTTGACCCTGTATTTCTTAGGTTTATCAGGTGGAATCTTGTCTGAAGTCTTGGTGGAATTTTGCCAGGTGAATCTTGTTGAAGTCTTGAAATCTCAAGTATTCCTACTTAGCTGTTTCTAGTGAACCATGGACAGAATCAGAAGGAAACTTTTCACTGATGCAGATGAAAATCAAAGGAATTTTTAGAAACGTGAAAGGATATTGGAAGCTGAAAACATGCACAAGGGAAAATTAGGCAAGTGTCTTTATAAGGTTGTCTTTAGCTCATTTGGAAAAATCTATAAACACGTTATGAATTCTGAACTGTAACAGTTACCTTAAGATATTGCATACTCCTTAATATAAGGACATCACTATTTAAATTGGAATCTACAACTTAAAGGATAAAATTTAGATTCTTTGGTTTACCTGAAGAGCTTCATATTTTGTCTCTTAAGTCAGTGACTCAGATAGATTCATTATCTTTAAAAATAGCTTATATACAATTTTATTTTGATAGTTACCCTCTCATTTTCATTCTACTGATTAGAAATGTTAGGATTTCCCAATGGGTTTACACCTATCAAATCTGAACCTTGATTATACAAATCACAACTCTGTCATTGTCCATACTTACATACCAAGTTTCAACAGGGTGAAACAACCCAAATCTTTTTATTTCACAGTTAAATGTAGTTAGGTAATGCTGACAATAATGACCCTTGCCTAAATACATACCTCTTCTCTAGTCTGGCAGTCTTTTGTAGCATGAGGGTTGGTACAAATTAGACAAGTGAAATTATCTTCTCTATCTCGAAAACAAAAAAGGATGACTCATGTTAGACCTTAATGCTTTCCCAGCTAAATGTAATCCTGACCACCCCTATTCATGCTTATCGGCGCAGCAGTTCCTCTCCTCTCTTGTAGTTGCCTTGGCTGCCATGTAGAACGCTGTGCCTTGCTTCTGCACATGTGTATGTGTTGGTTGTGGTGACATTCCGAACTAAATTTCTGGGGAGTTTTGTTGTTCTATAGAGGTTAGAATGCCAAAAACTCCATTTCTAATGAAGGTTCAAGTGCAAGTGAATTTCTGCCGGTCATATATATTTGATACTTGAAAGGGAATGTGAGACAGGGCCATCATCCTGTTGGTAGTTTTCATGGCTGGCTGCCATACATGTAGAGCCTTTGGTTTTGTCTGCAGTAACACTCTAAGGTTTAGTCACTATTCTTGTGGGGTCAAGAGGCACTGCAGTAGTGACATCCATGACTCCGTATTTCTGGGTTGCTGCTAAGTTAGTGTATTCAATTGAACAGCTTCATTTGGAAATTTCCAATTCCCTACCTTCCTTATTGTGGTAGAGGTGGCAGCTGCTGCCGCTACACATCCAGCAACATGTGGTCATTTTCTTGAAGTTATTCCTGGATATCCAGTCTGGAGTGTGCTCACCTAACTTCCAGAAATGTTGTCAGTATTTAAATACCTTTATAACTGGAATAACTATAGGTTGTGTCATATCCTGTTCTAGATTCTATACATCCTTTTTCTCATTCCCACCCACATGGCAATCCCTACTTCAGCTAACTAAATAGGAATTCTAGAAAGATAGAAAGGAACAAAAGAGTGGAAATAACTAAAGAATCAATATAAGACTGCCAGAATATAGGGTTAGACTACTAAACCAGAGAGGCTAAGTTATCCAAGTCATCACAAAGTGATAGAATATCATAGAAAAAGAGAACATCAAAAAGAAAAATTTGTCATATAGAAAAAAAGCTAATGATACCAAACTTTCTAAAAGAATACTAAAAAAATAACAAAGCAATCTGATGCAAATTTTGATGGTAATTTTTTTTATTAGCATTCAATACAGCCGACATACCTTGCTAGTCAAATGTGAGCATAGAATATATATGCTCAATTAAACAAGTATGAGACTAGAATAAAATTTTCAGACAGAGGCAGAGAGAAGTAAAGCAACTTACTTCCATGCATCTCATTTTTGGAAACTACTGATAAATGTGCTTTACCAAAAAGAGGGCACAAGCCAAAAAAGAATACACGGAATCTAAGAGGCAAGCGATTCGCAGAGTTGCAGTAAAAGGAAGATTTAGACACAGCTGAGCAATAGCCCAAAGAACAGCCAATCTAGACAAGAGTAGGGTTCGAGATGTGTGGGAGGGAGATGAGGTGGAAAGAGGGCAGAAATGGAAATGGTCTATTTAATGAGCTTGAGTATTCCAGTTATTTATAAACATTTGACAAATGTTGGAGAATAAGGAAACCTCACCAGGTACATAAAAAAACTACACAAGTAATATATGAAACAATTATTAAATTCTTGCTCTAGGAAAAACAAAATTTAGTGCAACAAAGGATATGTAATTATAGTACACCTAGCTCAAAAGCAACATACGTAACATAATTTTAAAAATATTGTCTTGTTTTCCTTATGTTTTAGAAGAACAGGTTTAATAGCAAAGGAAAGGAAAAGAGCATGCACAGACACAAGCAGGCAGAAGGAGCTGCTCTATTGAATTTCTAAAAATAACTTACCTATATGGAGTAGATGGGAGAGGAAGGGGAGAGAGAATAGTGTTAGAGGGCTGAACCCGCAAGTCCATGTTAACAGGAGATTAATAGATAATTGCTAAAATTGATAAATATAAGAACAACAATTCCATATTAGAAATATGGAGGTAAATAGAAGAATCAACTAGAATAGCTAAAAGTTGTTGCTCTGGAGGTGAATTGACTGAGCAGGTATGGCTGCTTTTCATTGGAGCTTTATTTCTTCATAAAGAATGGGTATTTTGTTTAAGAAACTACGCAAGTATAGAAACAACGAAAATGCCCATTGACAGAGCAGTGGATTCAGATGTAGTATATACACACAATGGAATACTACTCAGTTATAGTAAAAAAAAAAAAAAAAAGACGATTGGCTACTTGTAAAAACTTGGATGGATCTACAGTGGATTATGCTAAGTGAAATAAGTCAGGAGAAAGACAAATACCAGATAATTTCACTTGTGAACTCTTAAGAAAACTGACAAAACTAAACCAAAAAAAAAACCTAGAAATATGACTGCAGGATTGAGGCTACTAGAAGGAGTAGGAATAAATATGGGAGGGGCACAATAGTCTAGGGGAAAGAACTATGGGTACTTGGATGGTGGAGGTGGGGTGAGGAGATGTGAAACTCTTCGTGGAAATCATATAAAGTGTTGTAAATGAATGTTACTTCAATAAAGGTGGGGAAATAAGAAAATACACAGGTTGGTTGAGGAAAATTTAGAAAACTAAGTATGAAGAAAACAATTATCTGTAAACGCTCTGTAAGTGCTGAACTTTTGTCCTTCCAATATTCTGAGGATGAATACCCTTTTGATAATAACACTTAAAATTTCATAACCAATAATGTATTTGCTATTTTAATCTTCAACTTCTCTGGTGATATTAAGTACTTTCTCCTATGTTTAATGTATAAACTTGTGTACATTGCTTTTTCTTTTGTTTCTATTTAATATCAGTTTGAGACTTTTTCTTTACAGTTATGCTTGTTGATTACATTTTATTACATTTTTATTACATTTATGGGGTCAAATTACTTTTCCTCTGTGTATAATTTGGCCTCTGTGACTTTAATTTATTGATATTCCTTCATAAATTTCTTCAGTGCTTCCTGCCCATTACGATGTTTTAAGTTTTATGTCCTTCCTACTTTCCCTCTTGACACCTGTCAGGCCCCCTTCCAGTTCATTCAAACTCCACCACATAAAACCTCTTAAACAGACTTTTCAGTATCTATATATCTTCATGCTCTCTATCTGCAATGCCTTTTCTTATTTAGAAATCCTAGACCATACCTATTGAGCTGTACCTCTCATCTATGACTGTCTTTTCTGTGTCATTTTCACAGTTAACTATGTCAACATACTATCCCATTTTACAATTTTCAGTTCTCTCCTTCCTTAGCCTGTGGGCTTTCTTGTCTATCTTTGTATTCCTGATTTAATTTGTTCAACTTTATACCTTCAATTACAGCACAGTACTGGGTATTTAGTAAACACTCAATAATTGTTCACTGTTGAATAATAACTATTGTGGTAAGCAAAATTCTGTTATGGTCCTCAAACTTTTCTCTAGTATACATTATTAACTTAAAAATCAAGAGAGGATTAACAAGTAAAACTTATTTATGTGGGATCAAGTAATTTTAATTCTGAGATCACCAGATTAGGGTAGATCTAGTGAGAAATGTTCTCTGAGAAGTTACCAAAAAGGCAGGGATAGTTTTGATGAATAGAAAAGAGGAAGATGAATTGTTTTGTTTTTGAAAGCGTTCATTGGTACTGACAAGCTTAATATTCTCTTGACTATACAGAATGGTTAATTCTATCCTCAAAAAAATGCCTATAATCATCAGTCCTTGTGCTAAGAATGACTTCCCAAATAATTGTTCTTAAAACAATTGCAGTTTGATCTAGTCCAAAGGTCCAGTCCAATCCAAAGTTTCAAGGAAGAAGATAGCATTTTCTCTGGAATGGCTGCTACAGCTTCATTTTAAATGGCCCCACTTATATCAACTTTTACAACATGCACTGTGTAATCCCCTCATCTTCCACTTTGTGGGTGACCTGTGAAGATGAGGGGTAGCCATTTTCTTGATTAAGTTACAGAACAAAGATGCTGAGGTAATCATTCTATTGATCATGTTACCTTTACAAGACTCCACCATCGGCAATTGAAGGGAAGTTCTCTTGAAGTAAAATGTGAAGTTATGAGAGTGTCATTGGCTAGGACTTGAGGTGGCCTCTAGGAACTGAGACTAACACCCAGCTGACAGGCAGCACAAGCTCGATTCTATGCCAAAAGGCTCTGAATTCTGTCAACTACCTGAATGACACTGGAAGAGGATTTTAAGCCTCATGAAATCCCAGGCTTGACCAACACCTGGACTTCAGTTTGGTAAGACCCTGAGCAGAGACTACAGCTCATTAGGGTCAACACTCGTAACCCAAGGAAACTGTGAGTAACAAATTTGTGCTTTTTTTTACCCACTAAATTTATGATAATTTCTTATGCAGCAATAAAAACTGATACAGTATTCAAGCTGATGGTACTAGGGCTTTGACTTTGAAATCTCAGGAACAATAACAGCTGATTTTAAGACTTTATACTTAGAATAGTTGGGTCCTTGTTTTAATTATTTGTACACAAAATCCTTCTATGACTGGCTTTGCCAGACTCTTGCCATTTTCTCTCTTAAGGAAATCAAAGCTCTATTACTTGTAAGCATTCCTTCTATCCTGACTCACTATTAATCAACAACAAATTTTAATATTTATGCTCTTGGATTCTTTACTGCTATTTTCTGTCTGAATATAATATCATTTATGTTACATTGCAATGGATTTCCCTCCCCTATAGAACTATGTATGTATGAACTACTCTTCATTTGTTATGATAACTGATAGGCTGCATTAACCCTCCTTGGACTGGAGCCAAAGCCTTGTATCATTCACTGCCAGAAGATAGGTCTGTCTCTTTCTTAGAATGTTCCTCTAGTAATAATTTCCTGACCCAGTAGATTAGACCCAGTGCCAGTTTGTTCCTTCAGGTGCTACAAAATAATTAATTTCTAAGTCATTCAAAGAATGCTTAGATACAATATCATGCTATTTGTTTTATTTAGGAGCTATAATAAGAAGCATTCTTAATACTAAATCATTATTTTAAATGCCCCAAATTCTTTTAGGGATTGATTTGCTAACTAAACTTGCATTTTTTTTAAAGATTTATTTATGTATGCATACAAGAGTTGGGGTACAGGCCAGATTCACGGGAGGTGAGAGGATTCACCAAAGACAGAGTGGGGAGCAGAACAGGCAGACTGACTGAAACACATCGCTGAGGGGAGCAGCAGGCAAGGCAGGAGCGGTCTGCTACGCCATGTGGGTCCCCTCCTTGGCCGGCGGCAGGGATCGAACTCGTGCTGCAGTGGCTGCTGTTTGCTTCATAGTGCCTTGCTTAACCCCCTGCGCTACCAGGGAGGCCCTAAACATGCATTATTTTTTAAAATTATCAAAAATCTTGGGCCTCCCTGGTGGCGCAGCGGTTTAAGCAACGCACTATGAAGCAAACTGCAACCACTGCAGCACGAGTTTGATCCCTGCCGCCGGCTAGGGAGGGGACCCACATAGCGTAGCAGACCTCTCCTGTCTCGCCCGCTGCTGCCCTCGGCAGTGTGTTTCAGTCAGTCTGCCTGTTCTGCTCCCTGCTCTGTGTGGTGAATCCTCTCACCTCCCGCAACTCTAGACTGTACCCCAGCTCTCGTATGCATAAATAAATAAATCTTTAAGAAATAAATAAAATTATCAAAAATCTTAAAGGTTTGGAATCATCTAAGATCTTTAATAAAAGACAGAAAGTAAAAAGTCCTATCAGAGTTGCAAGCACAAGTGACTCTGAAAGGTATAAGTGGTTAAGGAAGATAAACTTGGGACAGGTCAAGTTTAATGTACTCTTTGAAGGAAAAAGAAAGGCAAGTAAGGACTGGGAAATGCTTGGTTGGGAGGAAAGTAACCTAGTAACAAATCGGCCTCAAAATGCCTGATACTAGTCCTAATTTTCACATCATTTTTGTCAGTATGAAAACCGAGACACATAAACATTTGTCCTTATTTTCTGCAAATGAACCAAAACCTCAGGCTGTGTAAGCTGACCCCACTTACTTATAATAAACACTAGTTTCACATAAATAAACATTAACTTCACTATCCCTATTACTTGCATTTAATTTTTATTAAAGATTATCTAATAAGAATTTACTACTAATGGAAATCAGACTATTGAATACCGAAGGGGCAATGTAACAGAATAAAGATTCATTACCATCTCAGATTCTTTGCAAAATTTGGAATAATTAAAATGTAAAAGGGAAAAAAATTTCAGAAAAGAATAATGCTGACACTTTCAGATACCCTGCCAAAGTTAATCTCCTCTTCTGGCACGACTTAGCTGATCACCAGTGCAGGAATGAGCTGCGCTGATTTCCTGCAAACCCCCCCACCTCCACATCTATTTCCAGTGCAGACAAGCAAGTAGGCCTTGTCACCACTCTAGGGTCAGATCACTAGAAAGATGCTTAGGCGTGAAATGTCATCACTATTTCAGTAATTGAAGCACATGCTATTTCCTATTTTTCCCTTCAAAATATGAATACTAGCTAAATATTTCAGGGCATGCTCAGATTCAGTATAAGACCTACATATCATGATTTTATTTAAGCATTCTCAGATAACTTTCAATTCTCCTAAATTCTTTGTACTGCTACACTTTATAACATTCTTCAAATTAGAGTCATTCTCAGGGCCTCCCTGGTGGCATAGCGGTTAAGTCTCAGTGCTATCACCTCAATGTCCCACCAAGACAGCGTAAGCTAGTCCACATATTGGCACAAAGGACCTCTCTTATTTCTCCTGCTGCTCCCCTTAGCAGAGTATTTCAATAAATCTGTACTGCTCTCCAATCTGTCTGTGGTGAATCATCTTACACCACCCTCTCCACCCACTGCCACCTCTATCATTAAATAATCTCCTGTGGAAAGAGACCAGACATGTCATCATTATTATTGCTTGAGCTTTTATTATGGAAATTTCCAAAATACACAAAGGTAGAAAGAATAATACTACATGTCCCCACAGCCCAAGATTAATAGTTAACAATACTCATCAACAGTTACTTTGTTTCATATATCACTTTACATATACTTTTCTCCCTACTAAGATGTTTTAAGACCAAAAAAAAAAAAAACCCACAGAACTTAGACTAGATGTGTAATTTTTATTTTACAGAGAGGAGTTAAACAAATTGCAGAAACTAGGTCTGGCTACCAGTCTACCTGGAGTGAGGAGAAGTACCTCCAGCAGGGGATGTCATCAGTAAGGAAACACTAACCCAGGGCAGGGACAATAAACTGAAAGAGCAATAAACTTTTAAAATGTACATCTTCTTTTTTCTTTTTTTTTTTAAGCTTACTATGTGCCAGGCTCTGTTGTAAGCCTCTACACAGTAAACTTTTTTTTTTAAAGATTTATTTATTTATGCATACAAGAACTGGGGTATAGGCCAGAGTCTCAGGAAGTGAGAGGATTCACCAGAGACAGAGCGGGGAGCAGAACAGGCAGACTGACTGAAATACACTGCTGAGGGGAGCAGCGGGCAAGGCCAGAGCGGTCTGCTACACCAGTGGGTCCCCTCCCTGGCCAGGGATTGAACTGCTGTGTGGCGGATGCTTCACAGTGGCGGCGCTCAACCCGCTGCACCACCAGGGAGGCCTTGTGTGTGTATTTTCTTTTTAAGGTTTATTTATTTATGCATACAAGAACAGGGGTGTAGGTCAGAAGTGTGGGAGCAAGAGGATTCACCAGAGACAGAGTAGGGAGCAAAACAGGTAGATCTTCCAAAATACACTGCGGAGAGGAGCAGCGATTGAGACAGAAGAGGTCCAGCACTGAGACTTTAACCTCTGCGTGCAACTAGGAAGGCTTCTCCCTGTCTATCTTTCCATGTCAATGTATCCGAAATGAATACCTCCTTCTGGCACTAGCATGTTTGGGAAAGGGTTTTTCACAAAATAGTGTATTAGTCCTCCCTGCAGAAGTGTTCTCTTTGCCAGTTGGTGTCCCTCTGTGGCTGACAGCCTTGCCCACATCACCACAGCCTCCTCTGGAGGGGATGTTGATGTTTCCATAATGGCCATGACATGCCCATTTCTGCCCTGTTCTTTAATCTTCCTGTTATTCATGCCAACATCTGACTGAAAGTTTGGGGTAGCATAGAAAGGGAACAACTATACACTAACATGGTAATGTAAGTTACTAAGAGAAAAAATACACTAAGATTTTTTTTCTTATGGTATTGGGGTCATTTAATTATCATAGCCTTACCAGGAAAGAGTAACTTCTCTATCCCTTTCATCAATCCAGGTAGGAGAGATAAGGATTGTATTTTAAGTTCCAAGTCCACCTGGAAAGTATACCACTGTTGTGACTTGGGTCCGAGCAGGGGGACTAAACTGAACCACTTCAGAAGCTTTAAGCTTTGGCTTAAAGAGGGAGTGCGACTCATCCTAGCCCCACCTCACCAAGCAGCATTTGTGTTAGAAATAACTCTGAGGCAATGGAGTGAGGAAATCTGGGGACAAACTGCAAAGGGCCACAGTTTTTGAAAGCTCTATTTGTTTCCTAGGCTGCCGTAAAGATGTATCACAAACTGGGTGGCTGAAAACAACAGGTATTTATTCTCTCACAGTTTAGAGGCTTGAAATATAAAAAAGTATCACAAAGCCATGCTCCCTCTGACACTTTCCTGGCCTCTTCTGGTGGAATGCTGGCAATCCATGGCTTTCCTGCTTTGTAGATACACAACTTCAATCTCACCTTTAGGTCATGTCTCTGTCTTTGCATTCTTCTTATGAGGACATCAGTCATATTGAAGTATGGGCGCACCTATTCAGTGTGAACTCAACAAATTATGTTAGCAGTGATCCTATTTCCTATTCCCAGTTTCAAATAAGTTCACATTCAGTCTTAAAGATACTTGTTCCTTGGAGAGACACAATTCAGTCCATAACAAGAGTAACAGCTCTGTATGTCCATACCAAGCCTGGTATGGTGGAAGTAGCCACCAACCTTTGAGTTAGCCAAGTAGGCTTGAATATAACTATTCAGTATGAACCAACTAAAGAACAGAGACTCTTCCGAATATTCTGGACTCTGTAAGCATTTAAACTCTTATACAATCTCAGAAAAGGAAGGAAATCATCCCCATTCTACCCCTACCATCTCATATAATTTCTGTGCTTGTATGTTCCCAGAGGGATACATTTGGTGATTCTGCACTTGTATGGGAGCGTATTCAGGTGATTATATTTGACATCACTATTTTTAAAACTCCCTGAGCCATCCCCTCACCCCCAGCATTTCTCATTGGTTACTTTTTCTTTTCAAGTGCCTCATGCTTTCACTTACCTTCCACCTTTAGAATGTTCTCTTTGTATTTTGCTAGTCAAAACATTTGTTACCTATGTGCACAATAGGTTTCTTGCTAGTCAGAAGTACCACCTACTCCTGATAGGCAGGTTTAGCAATAAAACATTTTTCAGTTACAGTTTTTTTTAATACATCCTGTATAAAATTTGTAGAAAGAACTCATTCTCCTACCAGATCCTATGAGCAGCAGGGAAGGGATAGAAAAACCTGTTCCTCTCCTCACACAGTCTAATCTGTAGGGGTCAATAATGTAGGAAACTAGATTTTTTTGCTTCCAGTTATGTGAAAAAGAAAAGCCCAATTTCTGCCCAAATTCACTTGAGATGCCACCACTCTGTTTTTTTCCCCTTAGCATTAAAACTAAAATCTGTCTACAATTTTTTAAATCCCATAAATAGCGACCTCCTACTCAGAGACAAAATGGAAACTTCTGTGCACTGTTCTGTAATCAAAGCATCTTCATACAGTTGCACAGAAGAAAAAAATCCAAGAAATAAGACAACAGGTAAATTAGTTATAAAATCATATAACTATTATATAAAAGCATTTTAGTTATATTTGATAACACTGCACAACTAATTATCAATAAAACAATTCTAAGCCACCTTATTTATTGAATATTTTTTAAAATTTCCCCTTCAACAACAAGAAGGTGTGGAGCTGTTAGAAATTACCCTTCACTCTTCTTTAAGAACTCATTAAGGCATATTTAGCAATTTTTTATATTTACATTTAGGATTATGTTGCAAAAAGAAATATATTTTTAAATCATATATACAAAATTTTTCTTAGCATGTGTGTTTTTGTAATTCAATGCATAAATACATTCCTAGCCAGGTCAGGGAAAAATCACTATGATTCATTAACTCATTTGCCTAAAACTTTACTAGCCATAACATAACTTATTAAATGTAAAAATAAAAAAAAGTGGGGTGGGACGCATGGGGTGGTGCCTTTGGGTTCCTTGTTTAAGAAATGAGAGCTGTGCCCAGCGTCTTCTGCTACTCCAGGGTAGAGCCAGAGTGTTGCAGATGGTATCTCTTAAGTAATGGGACACTGAGGAACGATGTGGGATGGGGGTAGGATATTTACCTTGAAATCATGGCTATTAGATCCTGACCATAGGCATTAAAAAGCACAGATTGAAAACAAAGATTACCCAGTGTTTACTGAAATAAACAGGAGTACACAGACAAGTGAGTGACCTAGCAGAGATCCCCTCTGCTGCTTAGCGTGGGCCACTGCATAGATACCTTGAATCACAAATCAGTGTGTTTAATACTCCTCTCCCCCTCCATGCCTCCATTGTTCCTCTTAAAACTAAATTTAGTATAGGCCATTCTCACCTGTGTGAGGTGGTATCCTATTATAATTTTGATTTGAATTACCCTGATAAGTTGTGAACATGTTTTCATGTGCCTGTTGGCTATCTGTATGCCTTCTTTAGAAAAGTGTCTATTAAGTCTTATTTTTTGAGGTGGGGAGGGTAATTTGTTTTTTGTTGTTGTTATTGAGTTTTATGAGCTCTTTGTAGATAGTAGATATTATCTCCTTGTTGGGTGTATGACGTGCAAATATTTTTACCTATTCAGTAAGATGTCTTTTTATTTTAAAAATTTCATTTTTCCATTTGTTGTACAGAAGCCATGTAGTTTGATGTGATCCCTTTTGTTTTTCTTTGCTTTTGTTTTCCTTGTGCTCTGGAGTTGAGTCACCCAAAACATCCTGAAACCAATGCCATGAAGTGTTTTGTCTGTTTTCTGCTGTGTATTTATGGTTTCAAGTTTTACATTTAATTGTTTGACCCATTTTGAATGATTTTTTTTTTATGGTGTGAGATAATTGTCTAGTTTCTTTTTTTCGCATGTAGCTGTCAGGTTTTCCCAGTACTATCTGATGAAAAGACTTTACTTGTGGTGTCCTAACATACAACTGAAAAGGTGGGAACCTTATCCCTAAATTATATACTTTGGTATAAACCAATAATGAAATTTGAAAAATAAAAGCAAATTTAAAAATGTCACTTAGATTGGGGAAGTCAGAGTTTGAATATGTTATATTTGAAGAGTATATGTAAATCATTAATATATTATTTTTCTCCATGTTTAGCCATTTCAAAGTAGTAACATATAATGGGGATCAAAATGATAGTCAAGTAATTATCCTTTTAACATTGAAGTAAGTTTTTAGTCCTCATTTCAAAGATTCTTAGCAAGGCTCTATTTTCTTTTTCTTATTTCTTAACTGCTTATAGAATTAATTAAAGGGGTATCATCAATAGAGCATCTTTTGCCTACTTGTGAATGTTTGTTACCCTGGCTGCCAGCGTCCCAGTAAAACTATTAACTTAGTACTTCAACTATTTTTTTATGCTAGCAGGAATTATGCTGCTATAAGGAATTTTCTCTCTGAAAGGTACTTAACAGTAGATCATACTCTTACACTTGCAGGTATAAGCATTAGCAGTTTAATGGCCTCATTTTAAATTTTCTCCATAAATTTTGATGTTATCTTATGGTTTTAAAAGTACTAATGTAAACTAAATTACATATTGGCAATAGTTTTTTTTTTTTCATAGAACCTTATATTTTCCTTCTCTATTTGAGAACTCCCTATCCAAAATAACAAAAAATAACCAGACGTGTTCATTATATTTTTTGTTTTTTTTTAATCTTTGGTATCATAGACTGACCCCAAATTTATTAAATTTTTCTTACGTCAAACCAAGGTGTTAACAGTCAATATACAAAGTAGTGAATGAAAATTATATGAAACTACCCTAAAATAATCTCATTAGTGCAAATCCACTTGTCATTCATATTCCTGAAGCTAAATATTTGGAGAAACTCAATTACCAGCTCTTTTCCACCACATACAACTTCTATAGAGACTAAATAATGCAAATATTTTGAGTCTCACCTTCAGTTTCCCTGAAACCATACCAAGTATGGAATTACTTTTTTTTTTAATTTATTGCCATAACAGTTATATGTCTATAACATTATATAGATTTCAGGTATATAGTATTATAATTATGTAGATGTTACTATAATCCCCATCAAAAGCCTGGTTTTCATCCACTGTCATACAGTTGATCCACTTTATCCCATTGTCCATCCCACCAAGCCCCTTCTAATGATCAACATTTTGTTCTCATAATCTAAGAGTTTAATTTTATATTTGGTTTATTTATTTTTTTAAAGTATCAGCTCTTTATATACTATATTATGATCATCACGCAAAGTCTGGTTTCCAAACACAACTATACAACAAACTGTCTTGATCTGTTTTTATAACCCACCCTTACCCTTCCCATTAGCTTGGTAACCATCAGACCTAAGATTTTTTTTGTTTTATTTACTTGTTTGCTTTGTTTCTTGATCTTCCACAAATGGCTAAAATCATAGTGTTGTCTTTTTCGATCTGACTTATTTCATTTAGCACCCTTCAAGATTCATTGGTGTTATCGCAAATGGAACGATTTAATCTTTTTTTTTTGATAGCTGAGTCATATTTATGGGTGTGTATATAACTTACATATACATATGTGTACATACATGTGTATACATATACATCTTCTTTATCCATTTATCTATCCATGCACATTTAGGAAGTTTCATTATTGTATCTTTTGTTTATAATGCTACAGTGAATGTAGCAGGATATGTATCTTTTCAAATTAGTGGTTTGTATTCTTTGGGTAAATACCCAGAAGTTAAATAACTGGATCATATGGTATTTCTATTCTTAGTTTTTTGAAATGTCTGCACACTGTTTTTCGTAGTGGCAACATCAATTCATTCCCACCAATAGCGCACAAAGTTTTCCTTTTCTCCACATCCTTGCCAACACTTCTTGTTTCTTGTAATATTAATCAAACTGGTATGGCGCTATCTCATTGTGGCTTCAATTTGCATTTTACATATAATGAGTTATAATAAACATCTATTCATTTGTTGTCCATCTGTATGTCTCCTTTGGTGAAAGTTCTATTTATTCATTTTTTAATCATATGCTTTTTTGTTGTTGAATTGCATGAGTTATTTATATATTTTGGTTATTAATCTCTTGTCAGATGCATGGTTTTCAAATATACCATTTAGTAAGTTGTCTTTTTTTTTTGCAGTGGTTTCTCTTGAGATACAGATGCTTTTTAGCTTGATGTAGTCCATTTGTTTATTTTTGCATTTGTTTCCCTTTTGATAGAAGATAAAGTTCCAAAGACAACTCTAAGTCTGATGCCAAGAAACTTACTGCCTATGTTTTCGTCCATAAATTTTATGTTTCTAGGACTTATTATCAAGTGTTTAATCCATTTTGAATTAATTTTTGTGAATGGCATAACATAATGATCAAGGTTTCATTCTTTTGTGTGTGTTTTCTAACATCATTTGTAGAAGAGCATTTCCCTTTTCCATTGTATGTTCTTAGCACCTTTGTTGTAAATTACTTGTCCAAATGAGTTTATGAATTTATTTCTAGGTTTTCAATTATGCTTCATTGATTTGTGTCTGTTTTCATTTCAATACCATGCTGTTTTCATAGCTTTATATGTAATTATGAAATAACTCTTTTCAAATAAAAGATTGACATATTTATTTGCCAAATTGACATATAGAGTGGCTTACTATTTCTGCACACAGTATGGAAACTATACTTTCCCTGACACTCATTACTCTATTTAGCAAGATCGTCTCAAGTTTAAACAGAAAATTACCAGCTCAAACTAACATGTCCATTAACTTTCAATTTGTGAAAGTGGTGACATTAGTTTTAAAAAGTGGGATGCACTGAAATTATTAAAATAAAAATAGACTACTACTTTTGCTTGGTTTGTACCCACTTATGTTCTTAGAATTACATAAAATCTTTTTGTAATTGATAATTGATGCACTTGATAATTTCCCCTACTAATTTACATATGTGTGGATATAGATACACATTTCAAACTACCTTGAATAAAGAAATACACACACACACGCACATGCATTCACATTAAGAATAAAAATATTAGTATACGTAAAGTAGAGTGGAGATTTACTCTTAGGTAAAGGTTAAGGTATTAAATAGATGTTGGGTTGGGGGGGTGTCTAAGGATCCCTTTAAGATGCCAACAAGCAAACATTTTAGTCCGTGATTATAATTTTTTAAAGATTTATTTATTCATGCATACAAGAGCTGGGGTATACGTCAGAGTCGCGGGAGGTGAGAGGATTCACCAGAGACCGAGTGGGGAGCAGAACAGGTAGATTCACTGAAATACACTGCTAAGGGGAGCAGTGGGCGAGGCAGGAGAGGTCTGCTGCGCCATGTGGTTCTCTTCCCTGGCCTGGGCTCGAACTCACGCTGCTGTGCCACAGATGCTTCACAGTGCTGCGCTCAATCCACTGCACCACCAGGGAGGCCCAGTCTGGGATTATTATTAAGAGTACAATGGTTTAAAGATTGAGATGGAAGAACTCAGTTGATGTGTTTCGAGTGTTCAGCAAGGCTGGAGCCAGGTTAAAGGGAATGTGGTCAGTATGATCTGTGGATCCAGATGAGGTGGGACCAAAGACAGAAACTGAATAATTGGGAGACTGATTACATTTGTAGACAGTGAGCAGGTAAGTAAATCTGTTGCAGATAACAGGAGCTCATCCTCTTACTGCTGGAGGATTAAGTTACAAATATGGAACAAGGAAATATTGGGATAAATGCTAAAATATGAAACTGGAATAAGGGTTTGACATTTGGTTTTCAAAAAAGGTAGAAGATAGAGAGATAGATAAATAGATAGATAGATAGATAGATAGATAGATAGATAGATAGATAGATAGATAGATAGACAGACAGATATTGTATGTATGTGAGCATATATGTATACACATAACACCTAGCTTTTGCCACTAAGAGGGCCTAAAAGTAATGACATTGATGTAATAATGAACACACTTAAATTTAAATTCTTAAATCATGATTTCTTAATACCATTCTCCACTCAAGGATTCAAGGTTTTTGAATAAATTACTTATTATATACAAGACAAATATATTCAGAAATAAATGACTAGTTTATAAGCATTAAGAAAAGAGAATAATGGGTCGAAAAGTCAGAACTTGTCATCTGTCTTTTTAAAAATTGACAAGCTGAGGGCCCTCCCTGGTGGCGCAGTGGGTTAAGCAACACACTATGAAGCAAACCACAGCCACTGCAGCAAGAGTTCGAGCCCTGCTGCCAGCCAGGGAGGGGACCCACATGGCACAGCAGACCTCTCCTGCTGTGCCTGCTGCTCCCCTCAGCAGTGTACTTCCATTGATCTGCCTGTTCTGCTCCCCACTCTGTCTCTGGTAGATTCTCTCACCCTCCACACCTCTGGCCTGTACCCCAGCTCTTGTATGCATAAATAAATAAAAAATTTAAAAAAAAAAAAGACAAGCTGATTCTTACATTCTTTTCTTTAAAACATTTATTAATGCACACAAGAACTGGAATATAGGCCATAGGTGCTGGAGGTGTGAGGATTCACCAGAGACAGAGGTGGGGAATAACAGATAGAAGCATCTACTGAAATATACTGCTGAGGGGAGCAGTGGGTGAGACAGGAAAAGTCTGCTGCTCCATGTGGATTAGCTCCTTGGGTAGGGATTGAATTCATGGTGCAGTGGCTGAGTATAGCTTCTTAACCCCTAGTATAGAAAAATTAGATAAACTGGATTTCATGAGAATTAAGAACGTGTTTCAAAGGACAACATTAGAAAAGTGAAAGGTATCAGAAATGAAAGACAGACTGGGAGAAAATATTTGCAATTCACGTATCTAACAAGGGGCTTATGTTCAAAATTAATAAAGAACACTTAACAGTGAATAATAAAAATACAAATATTGACTGCTTTCACTGCAGATAAAAATATAAAAAACAGAGACAAAGGATCTGAATACATATTTCTTAAAAGATCTGTAAAAATGGTCAATGAGTATAGGAAAATATGTTCAGCATTATTAGCTATTATGGAATTGTAAATCAAAATCACAGTCCTCCCTGGTTGTGCAAGGGGTTAAGTCTCAGTACTATGAAGCCATGCACAGCCACTTCAGCACAAGTTTGATCCTGGCCAGGGAGCTAACCCACATGGTGCAGCAGACTTCTGCCTCGCTCTCTCCTCCCTTCAGCTCCCCTCAGTCCTATATTTCAGTAGATCTGCCTGTTCTGTTTCCCACTCTGTCTCCAGTGAATCCTCTCACCCCCTGCACCTCCGGCTTGCACCCCTTCTTGTATGCATAAATAAATAAATCTTTTAAAAATGCAAATCACAATGAGATCCTACTTTGCATGCACAATGCTGGCTAAATGAGAAGATATATATAATGCTGAGTAATAGCAACAATGTGGAGAAATTGGAATCTCATACATTGCTGGTGGTAGTGTAAAATGGTACAGATACTTTGAAAAAGTTTTCAGCAGCTTCTCAAAATGTTAAACATTTTGAGTTACCGTATGCTACACCAATTCCACTCCTTCATACATACTAAATAGAAATAAAAACAAAAATGTTTATATAAATAATTACAATGACTTTATCCATAACAGTTAAAAAGTACCATAATAGTAAAAAAATGGGTACAACAGATAAAAATATCTAAATTGTGATTGTTGTGCAACTCTGAATACATCAGACACTATTGAGTTATATAATTAATTGGGTAAATTTTATGGTTATGGATTATATCTTAATTAGTTGGTTTTTTTTAAAGAAATGTGTGCTTATTGAAGTGAAAAACTAAAAATTCAAAAAGTTGTACAGTTTAAAGATTTGTTGGCAGTATTTTTTATTTTTATACTCAAAGTACTGTCTTCAAAATGATTTGCGTTAGTCTATTTTTTTCTTTAAAGTGATCATATTCATTCCCTATATGCATGTAGTTATCTTTTCAATTTAAAAAAATCTAATTTTAAAAGATTTGAGGGCCTCTCTGGTGGTGCAAGGGGTTAAGCACCACACTATGAAGCATTTGCAGCCAGCCAATGAAGCACAAGTTTAATCCCCGGCCAGGGAGCTGAATTACATGGCTCAGCAGACCTCTCCTGTCTTGCTCCCTGCTTCCCTCAGCAGTGTTCTGCTCTTCACTCTGTCTCCGGTGAATCCTCTCATCCCCCACACCCCTGCTCTACACCCCAGTTGAGTACTGCTGACTATTTTATAAACCATGTGTTTAATTGTGTATTCAGAGGATTGGATATCATAGAATGTACCATTAAATAAGTCTGGTTATTTCTTTCCAAGCTGAAATAAATGGACTACACAGGATAGTTTCTTTTGTTTTTGTTTTTTTTAAAGATTTATTTATTTATTTATACATACAAGAGCTGGGGTACAGGCCAGAGTCCAGGGCAATGAGAGGATTCACCAGAGACAGAGTGGGGAGAAGAACAGGCAGACTGACTGAAACACACTGCTGAGGGGAACAGCAGGCACAGCAGGAGAGGTCTGCCTGCGCCATGTGGGTCCCCTCCCTAGCCGGCGGCAGGGATCGAACTCTTGCTGCAGTGGCTGTGGTTTGCTTCATAGTGTGTTGCTTAACCCACTGCGCCACCAGGGAGGCCCAGGATAGTTTCTTGAAACCAGTGAGAAAGTTGTAGATGGATGCCACCCTCCCTAATGTTGAGAAGGGATCACAGTAGAGTAGAAAGTGTGTTGTTGTTTGTATAAGACTAGGGTTCAAAACCTGGCTTACAACTTACTTTCTGAGCGACTGGAATAAAGCATTTTATTTCTCAAATGTAACATTCTTTTTATAGAAAGGAAAGATTGCTTCTGCCCCACTGGTCTCTGGAGGCTTGTAGGGATACAGTGAGATAATGAATATGAAGAGTTCATCAAGGCAAAGAGATCATTAGTAAATTTGCTACTCTGCATATGAGACCACACACTGAAAACATCCTAAAAAAAGAGTGACTATGTATTTAGCTGTCAACTTTATAGGGCTTTTGGAAAAGATAGAACAGTGGACCTCCTGACTCAGAACACATGCGGATACATTGCTCACTAAAGTATGTTAACGGATGCCTTAGAGAAACATTCAAGATGAAGCTGTTTGCCATATACCCAGTTTTAAGATCATGTAGTAGTTGAGATATACTCAGAATAATATTCGAGGTACTTAAATTACTGGAGTGAGGCACACACTTGTGACAAATGTTTCACTACATCTTGTTTTGAGAAAATTGTCATTTTAAAGGCTGGTACAAGACGAGTAGAGATAAATGACCTAATCAAAAGACAGTTTTAACAACTCATAACTCAGATTAATGGTGAAGATTTTCCTTTCCACAAGTTATCTGGGAGGAAAGGAATGAAGTGATTTTTTTTTTTTCCTTACTAAGGGAAAGACGGCAGGTGGAACAGAGCTAGCCTTGGGAGGGTCCTCAGGTCTTCACTCAATGGCAGCTGTAGTAACAGAGGGTGTGCATTTCCATGCCATTTGCAAACAAACATATAAACATCACATGTTTCCAAAGATGAACTAAATATTTTACATATTAAAGCAATTTAGTATGACTAAAAAGCATTGTTTAGTAATTTAACATATATTATCCTAAGAAGGGTTTAAAATCATTTACTAGATAGAATAATTTACTGTAAACTCATTTCAATTCATGCCAAAGGTTATCACTTCTCTTTTATATTTTCTTTTGTATTTTAATATATTTATGAAAGTTTTAATAATCATGTTATTATTTCTTAAGTGTTTCTTCTCTGAGTACCCTTACTCCTCTATTATTCTTTACCATTTTCTTTTTTTTACCATGGACTATGTAATAGAATTTCACCAACAGGAAGAAATTACAAGTTTAGGAAAAAATGTTACTTATCTAATACATGTTTGGAAAGATTTACTAGAACAGGAATTGTGTCAAAAAGAAGGTAGGCGGGGGCCTCCTTGGTGGTGCAGGGGTTAAAGTCTCAGCTCTATGAAGCTATCTGCAGGCACTGCAGTATGAGTTCGATCCCTGGGCAGGGAGCTAAACCACATGGCACAGCAGATCTCTCCTGTCTTACCTGCTGTTCCCTCAGCAATGTATTTCAGTAGTTCTACCTGTTCTACTCCCCACTCTGTCCCTGGTGAATCTGCTCATATACACTTTTGACCTAGACCCCAGTTTTTGTATACATAAATAAATAAAATAAATCTTTTTTTAAAAAAATGAGAAAGTGGAACTGGGTATTAAAGACCAGAGAGTTTAATATGCATAACAAAATTACAGATACTTTTTTTAAAAAAAGGCAAAATAGACAGGTTCCTTATATGGAAATAAAGTGCTTGTTGCACAGGAAAGTAGTAGTTCTATTTTCTGCTGCTCAGACCACAACTGAGATAAGAGTTCAATTTGGGAAAACATAATCTTGGAAAAATGTGGAAGAGTATCACCAGAACAAAAAATATCTGGAAATAGTCATGGGGAAAACATAGAAGGAATTTGGATTGACCTTAAGAAGTGGACAATAGTTAAACAAAGAGCCACTAAGTGAAGTGTGAACTTGCTTTATATTTATTCACAGAGCTAGAATTCAGATGGATATACATTTTTGGTTAAATTATTTAAAATTATGTTCTAGCAAATAGACCTGCCTAAAAATGGAATATGCTGCATTGGAAGGTAGCCATTAAATCACCATTCAAACAAAAGATAAACAGATGTCTATTAGGGACACACTAGCGTTCTAGAAAAGCAGTGCTGTCCAATAGGATGTTGTGTGGTGGCGGGAATGACCTAGATCTGTCTTGTCAGTGCAGAACCCTCTAGTCCTATGTGGCAGAGTCCTTGAAGTAGGACTAGTGTGACCAAGGAAATGAATTATTTGAAGCAATTATGGTGTAAAGTTAAATAGTGTATAGACCGAGTGGCTACTGTATTGGAGAGCACAGCCATAGAGTCTAGAAGCAATCCCTGAACTGGGTAGGAAAATGGAAAATTCTACTAAGATTTTTAAGCTTACCACTAATGCCTCCCCTTATGCTGCCTCCTTCCCCACCTTCCTGCTCCCTACACTGACATTTTATTGAATACACAATGCTAATTTATGTTTCTTTGCATGGAATGTCCACTGCCAATGTGTCCTACTTTTACTCCTTCTTCCTAAAATTCTCAGGTAGTCTTCTTTTGTAAAACCTGGTACCCCAATGCTTCTGTATCTTGAACAAATATCTCTTACTAAGTGCATCATACAATATTCAATATTTACATCTCCCTTTCACTCTTTGAATTCTTGAGTAGAGAAGCTTTATATTTCTAGCATCTATTGTAGTAACAGTAGTACCATTGAATAGAAAGGGAGGCTGAGCATGCCAGATGCTCCAACACATGGATTCATAAAACACTTCCAAAGAAATCTCTTCCTCATGAAGGGCAGATAATACAATTTATAATTTAGAGTTGAGAATAAAAGAGTCAAAATTTTAAAATGACTTATCTGATATTTCAAAAAGAGTAAGTAGAAAAAATTGGCCTATGATAATATTTTAACACCCACCTCAGTGCCCCATTCCTGAACATCATTATGCTCAGTTAAGTACAGTTAATTTGGAAGAATTTTAACTAAGGCTTTTGGAGCTGCAATGGGTCTCAAGACAATCCTCTGCCTT
The DNA here is from genome assembly GCA_019455555.1 of Galemys pyrenaicus. NCBI lineage: Eukaryota > Metazoa > Chordata > Mammalia > Eulipotyphla > Talpidae > Galemys > Galemys pyrenaicus. Next base: position 2,157,917 of record JAGFMF010012055.1, read on the forward strand.
TTAGCAATAAGATCCAAAATAGCTAAATAAATTTCCCAAGGATACTCAGCCAGGAATTTTTAGAGCTGACTTTAAAACCAGATCACCTTTTCATCAAGAATTTATATCTCTGCTGTATCATACTGGCTGTTATTTTAAAATTATTTTAAATTAAATTATTTAAAATTTAAATTTTAATTATTTAAAAATATTATTTTGATTCCAAAATAATATCTGATCTCCACAGAAACACTGGAAAACAAAAAATGGTAGAAATGCAATGATTTATTGATTCATTCATTCTATCAATGCCCTTCCCCAAAGACTACCAGGAACACAGCTGAAGTTGAAGAAGTTGGACTTACTACTCATTGTCTACAGGAAGAACACACATTAGGGAGATTCATGAGTTTTCCAGTAAGAGAGTGTTAGAAAGATTGTAGGATGTATGCAATAGTTGAGTGATTGGGGGAGGTTCTATAGATCTCCTCAACACTGATTCCTGTCAGAGAACAAGACAATTCTATGATTTGGTTTCTCAAATCTTGTAAAATGGCAGAGGAACATGGATAAAGTTGTAATTTACAAAGAAGAAGCACTCATTTTGTCCACATTCACCTTGTTTCTTCGACAAAATTATGGAGTGACTTTGCTTGTGTCATTTTATCCAGACCTCAGAGTAGCCTTGCCTGAACTGATGATCTCTGAGATGCCTTATGTCTCATAGGAAGATAACATGATCCCACTGTGTCAGGATAGCTCTCAATGTCAGGGGCTTTTTTTGTCTTTCTTTTTCAATTCATTTACTCATTCGATGAATATGTTTTGAGTACCTACTTAGAGCTCAGACAAATAAGTCAAACTATAGTAAATAAAACACAGCATGTTCTCCTGAAAATATATTCTATTGTAGGGATTTAGGTAAGGAAACAGATAAATATAAAGCAAGGTCAGGTCATGCTGACCTTCAAGTCATACAAAGCAAGGGAAGAAGCCCAAGTGGTTTAGAACGCAGGCCAAGGTCTTCTTTTTTCTCTTGTGATTCATTCTCTTGGTGATCTGATTCTGCCATACATCATTAAATGCCATATGTATGCTTATGACTCCCAGAATTTGTACCTAACCCAGGTCTGTTCCTTGAATTTCATGCTTACATATAACTTCCTATTCAACATTCCCACTTGAGTGTCTAATTGGAATTTCAAATTGAGCATATTCCAAACTGACATTAATCTTCCCTTCTAAACTTAAGACTATTCAGTCTTCTTCATCCAAAAACCTTGGATCATCTTTGACTCCTTTTTCTCTGACATCTCACATCCAATCTGTTAGAAAATTTGCCCATTTCTTACCACCCATGTTTTCCCTGACTCACTCAGACTGTAAAATGAATGTGAACAAAATGCTTTCATATCTCTTATACTGGCAGTCTTTGGCACATTATTTGAGAATATGGGATGTTGGAATATGAGGCATTTTCTAAACAAAATAACATAAAAATAGAGAAAGTAAAATGTAAATTTAGAAGACTTTTAATGTTCAATCAGCTAGAGCAAAGGAGTAAGAGATAAGACTACATGAAATACCAAAGGGCTAGATTATAGAAAGTATTTCATTATTTACAAGGCAGTGTGGATTTATTTGCAGGCTATGGGGAGTCATTGTAAAGTCTTCATTAGGGGAACCATAAGCAGACTAGTATTGGCTAGATCACCCTTACAGCAAAGTGGAAGATAAGGCAGATAGGGCAGGTACATGGAAAAGGGGGTGGAGAGCACTTGAAAAGAAAAATGATTGCAGTAGCTTAGGAGAAAGATGACAAAGGCCTAAACTAAGGTAAGATTTATAGAGATTAGAGGGCAAAAAAAAATGAGAAATCTTTAAAATACACAATCCTTAGATTTGGTATATCATTGAATTTGGGAAGGAGGCAGTCTAAAATGATTCCCCATTTTCTAAATTGGGTGTATTTAAGTAGTGCTGCCACCATTTGAGGTATGAAACAGTAGCAATACATTTAGAGGAGAGAGGATGAGTTTCTGTTGGACAAACTGAGTGCCAACTGTCTAAGGGCATCTCAATGAAGATGTCTAGCAAGTTGTAAATTTTATGGGTTGGGGGTCTAGAAAGAGGTTTGTCATGAAGATGTGAAATTATTTGAACACATAACAAACTCTTCTATACTATGCATTGGAATTTCTGAGTGATACTATGTTGAAGGAAAAGAAAAACCATTTCAAGAATAATATTGAGCAGTCTCCCTGTTGTACAGGGGTTAAAGTCTCAGCACTATCAAGCTATCACCAGTTACTATGGCATGAGTTCAATCCTCGGCCAGGGAGCTAAACCACATGGCACAGCACAACTCTTCTGTCTCACCTGCTGCTCCTTTCTGCAGTGCATTTCTGTAGATCTGCCTGTTCTACTTCCCACTCTGTCTCTGGTGAATCCTCTCACCCCCCGCACCTCAGGCCTACACCCCAGTTCTCATATGCATAAATAAATAAAAATAAAACTTTTTTAAAAAGAATAATATTGATATATGCAAAGGAAAAGGAGTTTCTGAGAACAAAATTGGTTGGAGGCAAGATGTGAACCAAGGAGTGATGAAACAGAAATTGAGGAATTTCTTTTTTTTTTTTTTTAAGATTTATTTATTTATGCATACAAGCACTGGGGTACAGGCCAGAGGTGGGGGGTGGGGGGGGGTGAGAGAATTCACCAGACAGAGTTGGGAACAGCACAGGCAGATCAACCGACCGAAAGACACTGCTGACGGGAGCAGTGGGCGGGAGCAGTGGGCGAGGCAGGAGAGGTCTGCAGCACCATGTGGATCACCTCCCGGTGGCAGCAGGGATCAAACTAGTGCTGCAGTGGCTGCAGTTTGCTTCACAGTGCGTTGCTTAACCCACTGCGCCACCAGGGAGGGCCCAGAAATTGAGGAATTTCAAGAAGAGTTACCAATTCTCTTTTTCTTAGCTTGGGATACTATAAGAAAATATACAGTGATGACTAACTGCAGATATTTATTTCTGGCAGTTCTGGAGACTGGAAGTTCAAGATGAAGGCACTGGCACATTGAGTTTCTGGTGAGTGCTTTCTTCCTGGCATGTGGAAGGGGAGGAGGGGGAGGGAAGGAGGAGAGCGCAAGAGAGAACCCTCTTCTTTCCGCTTCCTATTGCAACACTACTTCTAATTCCATTATGGGAGTCCAGCCTTGTGATCTCTTCTAACCCTAATTATTTCCCAAAGTATTCATAGTAGGGCTCAAACACAGGAATTTGGTACACAAACCTTCCTCCACAACAAGGATTAAAGGGATTCTTTTGATTGTCCTTTAGGTCAAGAAGCATTTGGTGGCTTTGATCAGAACAAATTTTAGTGAAGTTGTGAGTCTGGAAATCTGATGGCAGCAAAAGACTAGACCTTAGTCTAATGTTCAAGTATCTGGCTTCAAAGGCAAGAAGAAAGATAGGAATATATTTATAGGGGTGTGCAGAGCTATTTTTAGAGGCTTGAACATGCTTACATGTATCTAGAAAGTGTTAGTAAAGAATAATTTGGTAATTTTAAATAATGGAGAGAGAGGAGATGATTAATGGAGCAAAGTCCCTCAGGTAATGGAAGAGATTTACACCAAGAGAAGGAAGAGTCGGTCAGGAAGTAAGCTTGCTGCTGGAATTACAGAAGAGAAAATAAATTGGGACCAGGTAAACATGTACGTGTGAGCTGGGCCAGTTCATAGGCATTTGTCCTATGCAGTTGCATGTGACTGGCTCTAGAAGGGGCCCTATGCTTGGCTTAAACTCTGCTGTGACCACTTTGAACTTCTTCATAATGTTATTTTTGAACATAAATGTTTGTACTTGAAGCTACTAGAACATGAAGCATGCTCATAAACAAAGTAGCTAAGCCTGGCAGTAGTGTATGCATACTCAGGTTTAAGTTCACAAACATGATAGGCCCAGGCAGTTTGCATGGCTAACTAGTACTCATGCACGAATCTTCCACATTCTACAGAATCTACAAGGCTGTGAAAAGACTGCGGGTACTGAGATCTGTATGCCAACTGGCAGCTGTGATTTTTGCAGTAGCAGCAAAAGCAGTAGTGGTGGTAAACACATCTGTAGCCCAGAGAGCAATGTGAAGTCAGGGTGATGGCAATACTAGGACCTGCAGTGGATGCCAGCTTGGGTCTGTTCCAAGATCCCAACTCCAAAGCATTTTCACAAATATTAATTGTCCTGTTTGAATACTCGGACAGGAACCAGAATGGTTGGTACATAGGCAATATAATTTATTTTAAAAATGATACCGGCCTCCCTCATGGTGTAGGGGTTAAAGTCTCAGCGCTACTAAGCTATAGGTAGCCACTGCAGCACGAGTTCTATCCCTGCCAGGTTGCTAACCCACATGGCACAGCAGACCTCTCCTGCCTCACCCACTGCTCCCCTCAGCAGTGTATTTCAGTCAGTCTTCCTGTTCTGCTCCCCACTCTGTTTCTGGTGAATCCTCTAACCCCCATACCTACCTCTGGCCTAGACCCCAGCTATTATATGCATAATAAATAAAAATATTTTAAAAAAATAATGTAATAAGTAAGTATCCACATTGAAATTGCAATAAAGCATATCAGAGAATTATTAGAGTATCTCACAGTTCAGAATTTCTGGTTTGGAAAACCACTGAAACACTGCTAAGCAAAAATCCATTAAATCACTGTTGTATAAATTTATGTTTAATGATCAGTTCAGATTTAACATGAAACTGATTTGTATGAAAGTTAAATCTTCAGAAAAATTTTCACAAGAATGATCAGCTCTAGATGAAAAATTTAAATTTTAAATAATTGGGAGTTTATCTCAATGTGTCATGAACTATAAAACACTCCTTAGAATTCCCCTAATAACTATATCATTAGAAAGACCCTTCTCAAAATTACATATTATATAAAATTAAACAATCTTGTGTTTGAAAAGATGTTGCGGGGCCTCCCTGGTGGCGCAGAGGGTTAAGCAACGCACTATGAAGCAAACCACAGCCACTGCAGCATGAGTTCGATCCCTGCTGCCGGCCAGAGAGGGGACCCACATGGTGCAGCAGACTTCTCCTGCTGTGCCCGCTGCTCCCCTCAGCTGTGTGCTTCTGTTGATCTGCCTGTTCTGCTCCCCGCTCTGTCTGTGGTGAATCCTCTCACCCGCCACACCTCTGGCCTGTATCCCAGTGCTTGTATGCATAAATAAAATAAATATTTAAAAAAAAAAAAAAAAGATGTTGCATGTGAAATGATCATGATTTAATTATACCGATTGAAAATACAGTTGCTAGGAGTAAAAATTTTGCCAAACTAATAAATGAAGTGAGCAGAAAAAATCATATAATTTAGAATGTTTACATTAACAAAATATTGTTATTTAGTATATCACATTTATATCAAAATATTATTTTTTGCATTTTGTAAGTCATGTGTCACTATTACTCCAAATATATTTTATAACAATATATTTTTAAAGGGAAAAGCTTTAAATTTTAGTACCTTTAACTGAACTTTTATAATTTTTTTAAAATAAGGGCCTGTGCATTTTCATTTTGCTTTGAACCCTGAAAATTATGTAGCTAAAGGGTGTAAATATGGAATTTTAAGGGAATCCAAACCTGATTTACTCTGTTTCTTTTTTTTTTTTTTTCTTCTGGAAAGTTGAAGACAAGAAAATAGGACTGGTATGCGAATAGATAGACAGTGGGTTCTGAGCTTTAGGGCAAATGAGAGTTTTAAAAACCCAAGATGTGATGTGGGGATGTAGTGATAAAATAATAGCACTTAGGTCTAAGTGTTTTAAAATAACTTCAATAAAATAATTTCCATAATTTTTTATTACTACATTTATAGTGTTCATTTTATGACCAGTAACAAAGAAAACCACACTTGGGAATTACTCTATTTCTACCAAAACCTTTACTGGGTTTAATATCGTTTGTGAATAGTTTGTCTTGGTATCAACCAAGTGGTATGGTAAAGTCTCAATTGCTATTGATGATAAAGAATAAACAAAACAATTCAAGTAAACTGTAAAGCATTATAGATACTATAGTTACTAAACTTAGTTCTGGTAAGTGATCTATAAAGTATGGATTTTAAAATATAATTTTGTTTATATTTAAAAATAGAATTTTTCAGACTAAAATTGGCTTTTCCTCTTGAAAATTTGACTATATACAGGAATAATGCTCTATAAAATAAATAAATCAAATACAATCATGATCACATAGTTACATGTTATATGCATTCTTCATTTAAAAAGTCAGGTGAATTTTAAGAGACTCTTAGAAGGTGAGAAACCATTAAGGTTGACCTCACAGGAAACTACCTTTTTAACATTTGTTTTTCATTTTATGCCCTCACAGTTGAAATGCTGAATGTTTCTTAGCAGGAAGGAAAGATTCAGATTGCATGATCCGTACATAATCATTGCAGAAGAGGATGTAGGCAAGAAACTGGTTGCAGATTCCTGACACATAAACTATTCTGTCACTTCTAAGCTATTTAAATATAACTAAGTCATTTGGGAGCACATTTAGAGTTTCATAAGTCACCACTCTAATGAGGAATGTTTCACTTGCCCTCTTCAATTCAAACCGACATTATTGATTGTTCAAGGACAGGATATATTTTGTTGTCAGGAGACTTGAAAGCATGAACACATTTTGCAAATTCCCTAGTTGTATTTGGGATGAATATACTACCACAGCAGGATCTGACTTATTATAACTTCAGATATGTCTAAAGAAAATTCTATGTTAGACATGTCATTGAATTGCTTACTGTTTTACCAAGAGCCCACATGAAAACAACATAATGGAGTAAACTTATTTTTGCCTTTTCTTCCCATAATTTTCCCACAGAACAGCTGGCCTTTTTAAAAATGGGGTTGACTAACAACTTAGGAGATTTGAAAAGGGTCTAATTAGTATTTTAGGTTGATTGGGGATTGTATCTATTTTTATTTGAGAAAAAAATCACATATAGAGAAGTATTTGTTTGGTGGCTTGCCCACAAAATTACTTTTCACCAACCACAGTGTTACAGCTATTGTATGGGAACAAAGCCCATGATTCTTTATCACTGTTTGAAATTAAATAACCAGTGTCACTGAACTACATGATTTTACAAGGGTTTTTACAGGTTGAGGCAAGATATTACAGGAACTCATCTCTTGTTTCCACAAATGTGTCTTCATTATTTTGTCAAGGTAGAAGCTAGAACTAAAGAATCTCGTTGTAGACTTCCCTTTTGGGTTGAACAGATAGATGACAGGATACCAGCAAAAGATTGCAGTTGAGGGGTCAGTGACCATGCTTCTCTCCTCACCATCCTGTCCCCATGCTGACCTCTAATGAAGTCCTTCAATGCCCTTACCTACACTGGACCAATTCCTGCCTCCAAAAATTCATCATAAATATACAGAACAACAGGAAACAGTTTAGGTTTAAACTCCTGTAGGGTCAGTGAACATGATCAGGCTTTTCCGCCCTCCCACCATTTGTGTTGATGATTGACACCTGCATTCCTGCATGCATGCCTAATGGCAGGCACCTCAAGTAGGGTATGGGCATGTGAAAGTGGGTACACTAAGCTGAGACGCAGGGTGTATAAGGGTGGTGTCACGAGGATGCCAGAAGAAGTAGAGAAGGAGAGCAGAGAAGAATAAGCAGTAGCAGCCCAGAGAGTGAAGATACACTGGGGCTAGGAGGCCTGCCAGCCTCTTAGCCCCCCGGCCCCTCTGCCTGCTGTGCAGCTGGTCACCTCTGATATAAAGATTAGTAAAAGCCACCGAGGACTCCAGGACTCCTTCTTGACCCATCTACCGGAATCATTGCTCTGTGCCTTCCTGCTCTGTGCCTTCCTGCTCTGTGCCTTCCTGGTTTCAAAGTTTCAAATGTTACTACTGCTCTTCTCACTGTCCTCCAGCTAGGTAAGTTAAGTCAAGTCCTCCAATTAACTAGTCTAGGTTAACTCAGAATTCCTCAAAGATCAAGATCTCTCCTTTTATTTACATTCTTATAAAATCTCACCCTACTGCTACTTTTCCCTGTTCCACTGTCCTTTGTCTTTTACTCATCGTTAGAGTTTCCATATAGAGGTCAGTTTATTTGACTACACTTTGCTTCTCTGTAAAAACAAAAACAAACAAAATCCCCAACAATAGTAACAAAAACAACAAATTCAGAGCCTACTGTTTTCCCCCAGCATTCTACACCTAAACTTTAAAAATAATCTATAGTCTGTTAGAATTACATGTTTACCTGGAGCATGTCTCCCTGATAGTAACTTTCTTGAGAACACTATTTTGTTCATCTTTGCATGTCATTGTAAAGAAATACAAGGCACAGTTCTTTCAAGAAGGAATCTGCAACCCAGTTGCAAGAGAAAGGTATACAAAGAGGTATACAAAGCCAACCATATATATATGTGTGTGTATATATCTCACAACTATTTGATATGATTATTAGATCAACAGGAAATTATGTGAGGACTGGTCCATGAGAGCAGAAACAATGCAAAGGAGCATCATGGGAAAACTGAAATCAGATCTGGTCAGATCTGTTGCTGTTGTTGTAGGACAGGGAGTAGCAGGTCCGAGTTATAGGTTGGGAGCACCAAATGAAAAAAATATGAAAGTTGGAATGAGCCTAAAATGTGGTAAAATTACCCAGACAGAGAAGTTTGGACATGGATAAGGAAACTCAGGCAGAGTCTAGAACAGTAAATGGTATACTGTCATTTAGATTGGGCTAGATAGGAAATAAGGAGAATTATAGTTTATTAAATAGAGGCTTACTGTGATAGATTGCTACACTCCCTATCACTTCCACTTACAAAGAATAAACCCCCAAGCTACCTAACTTTTATATAAAGTTTTTTACCTTTATTTCCTCCGCATATATTCTGAAATTGAACATGTGACTTGCTTTGTCTCATAGATTATCAGTCAACATGGCTTTAGTGCATTGGGGGCTGTCCTTCTGGAATGCCTTTGCTGTCTGAGCAAGCCCAGGCTAGCCTCCTGGAGGATGAGAGACCTTGATGAAAAAGAGGTCCAGCAGTTCTGAGTTATCAGACATGTGAGGGTATCGTGGACCCTGCAGCCCTATTTGAAGCACTAGATGATTACAGCTGCATAAGTGACCTCAGATGAAACAACAGAAGAACCATCCAGTTGAGACCAATCAAAATTACTGACTCAGTAGAACTGTGAACAGTAAAATGGTTGTTATTTTAACCTATTAAATTTTGGAGTGGTTTCTTGTACATAACTATAAATAAGTGATATAATACTAAAAGTAAAGATATTCCCCTTTCTCTCTGGTTGTTCCTTCTTGGTCATCTGAGCATAAAGTACATGCTCAGAATATTTTCTCTGAATGGAGTAATATAAAAAAAGAAACTCAAGTCCCTAATCTGCTGGTATCTTGAGCAACTTTGGTCTTTTCAGCTGTTCTGTCTGCCTGGGGCAGATTAAAAGTTGATGATCCTGTCCTTTGATGTAAGGTTCTTAAATGTTATTTAAGAAAATAACATTGGTTGAAATAGGATGAGGGAGAATATGGAAGCAGAGGCCCACTCTGGTGTAAAGAGCTATGAACTCAATTACAGGAGACATTTTAAAGAAAGAAACAAAATGACTAGGTCACTTGCTAAAATTTCATTTACTTGGAATGAATCAAATTTAACTCAACTTTCAAACCAGTTGATTGGAATTATGGAGATGCCAGTGTCAGAAGACAGGCAAGTTGGAAGGTACAGCCCAAACAAGAAGGATGATGAGTTTGTTTCTGCAGGCACAGATTTTGAAATGAAGCCAGATTTCTTTTTTTTTTTAAAGATTTACTTATTTATATGCATATAAGAACTGGGGTACGGGCCAGAGGTGCGAGGATTCACCAGAGACAGAGTGGGGAGCAGAATAGGCAAATTGACTGAAGTACACTGCTGAGGGGAACAGCGAGGCAGGAGAGGTTTGCTGCTCCATGTGGGTAACCTCCCTGGCTGGGGATCGAACTCATGCTACAGTGGCTACAAATGCTTCATAGTGCAGTGCTTAACCTCTTGTGCCACCAGGGAAACCAAAAGCCAGATTTTTTTTTTTTAAAGATTTTTTTATTTATGCATACAAGCACTAGGGTACAGGCCAGTGGTGCAGGGGGTGAGAGGATCCACCAGAGACAGAGCAGGGAACAGAAAAAGCAGATCAACTGAAATACACTGCAGAAGGGAGCAGTGGGCAAGGTTCAAACTTTATATTACCTCTTTCCCACCCCTTTATCCCCAGTCTTTTTGAGATATAACTGATAGATAATACTGTGTAACGTTAGATACAATATATTTCATTTCCTTAAAGGTGTTCTTCTGAAGAGACATTTTAAATTTTAATGAAGTCTTTCAAATTTTTTTCTTTTATGGTCAGTGCATTTTGTGTCTTAAGAAATCTCTACTACTTTAATGTAGTAAAGGATAAAGAACGCTTTTTAACAATTTAAAACAAACCTGTAACTATTTCTTTTCTTTCTTCTAAAATGATGTTACTTTTCATTTAAAACTGCTAAGATGTTATGTATGATTTTGGCCAGAAAGTCATGATTAAGAATGGCAGAAAATTTCATGCATAAAATGTCTTATCCCAGCAAGGTCAACAAACCTCAAAGACCTATAAGAAAAAGAATGGATTCCTTTAAAGACTAGGAAAAGAAGGTAAGCAACTTGAGAACAAGTCCTTTCTATTTCCATCAATCAGATAGCACTCGGCTCAGTGTCGATAATTTTGGTGTTCTACATAAATCAATTTTAGTTTGACTTTTTGTATCTAAAAGCAAAGTGGAATGAAAAACTTAATGGAGGTAGTTAAAGAATCAAAAGGAAAGTTAAAAAGCCAGTCTTCAGAAAGGACAGGAGCTAGAGTACTTGTGAGGATTAAGGGAGCAGACTCAAATAGATAAATAGAACTCCATAGGAATGAAAGATCACCAGCTGTTTCTGTCTTTGTGTTATTTCTCTTAAGCTCACCTTTATATCTGTATCTGAATGTCCAGATTTGGTTACATGCCTAGTTAAGGTACAAGGACCTGTCCACTTTCAAAATTAGATTCAATGGAGGAAGGGAATAGTTCCCCAAATGAAAATTGGGGGACTGCTACTAGAAGAAGGGTCGATGGAGGCTGGGAGAGAAAAACTCATCCTTACATCCTTTAAAAAGAAGAACATGTGTATCGTTTAGCTTGTGTTTATGTCCCCTGCTTAAGCAGGATGAACTTGTCTTATTCACTTACCTTTGAATCTTCTCTCAAATAACTCCCTCAAATAGCTGAGTTAAATTATATTACTACCAAGGCCAAGTTTGTGAAAGCAGGTCCGTTTACCTGATTAGAACACAGCCCAGGTCATTTTTGTTGTTTTTATTATTGTTTCAAATCTTGAAGCTGACTCTATTTCTGATTACTTAAAATTTTTCTATTCACATTGAGATACAAATACTGTGTAAAATCTAATATTGAGTGGACAAAAGGATAACACAAAGTAAAATAGAATTTGACCAGATTTGGAAGTAAATTAGGAGTGCTACAAACAGAATTTTTGTAGATTAGATATCCTGATTTTTTTTTTAAGATTTATTTATGCATACAAGAACTGATTACAGGCCAGAGGTCTGGGGGGTAAGGGGATTCACCAGAGACAAAGTGGGGAGCAGATCAGCCAGATCCACTGAAATGCACTGCTGAGGGGAGCAGCAGGTGAGACAGTAGAGGTCTGCTAGCAGCACCATGTGGGTCAGTGGGGATCAAACATGTGCTGCTGTGGCTTTGGGGATCACCAGGGAGGCCCCAGATTTCCTGATTTTAAAACTGCTTTAAAAATTACATTTCTTAACCTTGCTTTTGGAAACTGTTTGTTTTCATACACAAACACCTATGTTCAACCTTATTTGCTCATTCATTCTTTCGACAAATACTGAGGGCCTGCCATGTACATTAGCAGTGGGAGCTCTTGAGATCTCTGACAAGGAGCTAGTGAGAGAATCTGGTTTATGAATATCAGAAATAAAGTCCTATTTAAGTGAAGGTTGGGCTATTACAGTTTTTTTTAACTAATTTTCAGTACTAGTACCTAGCACACTGCCTGAAACAGAAGGAACTCAAAAACCTATTATTGAACAATTAAGGAATAGAGGAAGGAGTCAACTCTCCTGTCAAAAGACTGGTGACGCTAGGATTATAGAGGATAAATGGAAAGGGCAGGTTCAGGAAAAGTTTCATAAAAGTTGTTGTTTCGGTTGAAAGAATTGCCAAAGCCCAAATCTGAGGACCTCTCTGTGATTCCACCAGCCATCTGCTTTCAAGTGTACATGTAGGCTGGAAGGTTACACTGTCTTCAACAAAATGTTGCAGGAATTTGATGTACTTTTCTGACTCCTGTATCAGTTTTTGCGATTTTCTTGTTGTTACTAGGTATATTGGTTGTCCACATGAGCACTAAAATTAGTGTCTCTGTAATGGGGGTAAAAAGATGAGGCATTAGAATTTGGAAATTACCTTTTCTACATTGAGCAGTGTGATGTTGTATATTCTTGTATAATTGATTGTTAAATCCTATATATTTAGAAATAATTCATTTCTGAAGGAGCATGGGAAGAAGTGTGTAAAAGTCACATATCTCCTTTGGAAATCATACTCTCCCAGCACTGAGAAAAGTACACTGGTATCTAATCATAGATGAAAAAACACTGCTGCACACACAGGTTGAGCAGATTTTAGGAATCATAAACACACTAACATTCCCTCATGTAAATTTTTATTTTCCCACCATCATCCCTCATTCCCCTTGGACCCTTTTTCTTTTTCTCTGCTCTCTCTCAATCATAGAAACCTCACTTAGTTTATTGTTGTTCAAGAGTTTTTATAGGTGTCTTATTTTATTGAATCATACACTATATGAAAGACCAGTATTTGTCTTTATCACTGTTCTGACATGCCTTACCATACATCATTTCCTCAAATTCCTTCTATTTTTCTGTAAATAACATTTCATCCATTGTTTTATGGCTCAATAGTATCCCAGTGTGTGCGTATTCTGCATGTTTTTGATCCAGTCTTCTATCAAACACATTAGGTAGATTCTTCGTCCTAGCTACTGTAAATAGTGGTGCAATTGTGGAGCAGAGTGTCTTCAGTTGCTGGTTTCACCTTATTTGTGTAGATGCCCAGGAGTAAGATTGCTGGATCATATGATACTTCCATTTGCCATTCTAAGATTAATCCATATTGCTTTCCAAAATGGTTGCACCAGTTTACATTCCCAGAAGCAATGGAATAGGATTCCTCTTTCTCCGCATCATCACTAACAATTTTTTTAAAATTACTGTTGCTGTATAGTATAAAGTCAGACAATGTTAATGCCTCCATTTCTTTTATTTTTCTCAAGATTACTTTAGCTATTTGGGGCCTTTTTACTTCCATATAAATTTCAATACTTTTTGTTCAACTTCTTTGAGGAATATTTTTGGCACTTTGATGGGAATTGCATTTAATTTATATATTGCTTTAGGTAGAATAGTCTTGTTGATTGTCTTCAACAAAGTCTCCCCATACACAAACAAGGAATGTTTCTCTATCACCTTATGATACAATCTACATAGTTTAATGACATCTTACAGTACTCATTCCATAGGTTCTTCACCTCCTTGGGTAGGTTAGTTCCTAGATATTTGACTCTTTTTTAAACAATCATGAATGGAATTATTTTATTAATTCTTTTTCTGATTTCTTCTGTTTGTTGTTCACATATAAAATGTAACAGATTTTTTATTTTGATTTGTAACCCGCCACTTTTCTCTATTCACTTAATGTTTCTAGTAGCTTTTTGGTGATCTCTAGGGTTTTCTACATGTGAGTTATCTGTGGAGAGTGAAAGTTTCACTTCTTTTTCCAGCTTGGATTCCCTTTATTTTTCTGTGTTTTTAATTGCTTTACTAAAACTTCTAATACTAATTAAACAGAAATAGTGACAGTGAGCATCTGTCTTATAGAAGGGATAAAACTTTAGACTGGTACTGGTATGCAATAGATAGAAAGAAATCAGAGTAGTTGATTACTGAAGGGTCCTCTCCAGTAAGCTTCAAGTATTCAAGCCTCTTGCAATGCTACGGTTAACAGAGTAGTGTGGTGGAGCTCCACAATGATCACCTCCACTAGGCCAATTCTTTTGTCTAAATGTCTCATATAACCTCTGACCAGCCCCATTCTCTAGGGTTTATTTGAATATTAGAATTAGCATTGGGTGTGAATTGTAGTTGAGACAGTGCCACAAATTAGGTATTGATCTCTTTGCTTTTCTAGTATAGACCTTTACCCGGGGGGGTTTGCTGTTGCAGTGAAGACCCAGAGATTCAGGTGCTTAAACTCTAGGTAGTTAAAAAAGAAAAAGAAAAAAAAATTCAGTTGTCACAGGTATTTTGAATTTTTCAGGATACAAATAATAGTCTCATCAGTGGTTTATGACACAGGTCATCCAACCTGATTCCTCCCCCTCACCCCAGCACTTGCCCAGGCTCTGGCTGTTCTGTATCAGGAGTCCCAGGCTCAAGCCAGTAATCATCACTCTGCATCCTACATCTATAGTTCTTCAGTAGTATATCTTCTATTCTAGATGTCAACTCTGTCCATTATCCAGTGCTGTGCTGAGCCTCCAAAGTCCCTGATGTTGGTCTGTGCCCCTAAGTGAACAACTGTTAGTGCCCTCTTTTTTGGGCAGCCATGCCTGCACTACACTGGTATTGCTAAAAAACAAACAAACAAACACACAAACAGTTCATTTACAGGTTTTCCTACCCCTTTCCACTACATAGTTATTCCTGATGCATGTTGTAGTCATCCATTTATCTTTCCATGATTATTGACTTTGCTCTGCTCCAATTTTGAATGTATATAAAGGAGGTGAGTTTTTTGCTACCATCTTGTTGGGTTCCCCCTCCTTATTGTAACTTTTAAAAACAAAACAAAAATAAAATCTTGGTCTTCCCTTTTTCTCTTTATATGTGTGTCTTCTGTGTCTGTTTATATATCTCCATGTTTATGTGTTTCTTTTACCTCAGTATGCTTGACCTCTCTTTAACTCTGTCATTGTTGGATCTAACTTGTTCTATTTTGTTTCCCATTCTGAAGGGTGGCATAGCTTATTAAAACAGCAAGGCCTTAATGCTATTAAAACCCAAATACTAGTTATGCTACCCAGTAAGTATTTAGGCGGCTTTCGAGCCACAGTTTCTTTGATGATTAGTGCTATTTCCATTTCTCTTGTTGGTACATAGTAGGAGGACTGCACTTATGGTAATGTTGGTATTAGGAGGGATTATGCATTTGCTTTGCATTTCTCCTACCTTAGGCTCTATACTATAGCAGTGCTTCTTGTCATTGTACCTACACTTTCTTTTCCTTTTAACATTTCCATCCCACCCTCAACATTTTACTAAAACACCATAGTTCCTGGGAAGTTTACCAGATGATTTCTCCTCTGTTATTCTTGGAATAAAAGCTACTTGTGAAGGAAAACAATAAACTGATAATTACATGTTACATGTGTTACCTAACACTGAAACAAGGATCTTGTTTCTAGCAGTGTATATTGGTGTTCACCTTTATGTCTCCTTAGAAACATCTTCTCCCAGTCTCTTGCCCACACTTCATTTCTCTTTTCAGTGATACACATCTTTCTGTCTACATGCTTTCTCTAGAGGATTATCATCCATGTATATGGTTTCTTTGATGATTTAAATGTATCTGATTCCCAGATGACTCTCACAAACACTGACTTTTCTCTAGACTCTAAAAGTCTATATGCAATGACCTATTAGACATTGGAGCTGCATGTCCTATAGACACCTTAAATTTAACATGAACCCAAACAAACACCTTTTCTCCCCTGACCCCAAATCTGTACTACTGCTTCTATTCTTGATCTGGGTTGATGGCATCACCGTTTACCTATCTCCCAACTTAGAAACCTTGGTGTTATTCTCACCCCTCCACGTACAGTCAGCTGCCAAGTCTTGCTGCTGCTAATTTTAAAACATCATTTGATTTTATCTCTTTCAAATTCTATGTTACTGGCTTTCAATAGGCCTTCATCATAACTTTTTTGAACCATTATTGCAACAGCCTTGTCTAATCTGTTTCCCTAATATTTTTTTTACTCACTCATGTTCTCTAGCCTGCCACGTTATTACAGAATCAAGTCTTTTCTCCATGTGAAAGCTTCTGTTGATTCCTCATGTCATGGGCAAAATTCAAACTATGTAGATTGGCTATGCAACTAACCTTTGCACCTAGTTACCTTTCCTACCTTCATGTTCTTCATGCACATTGTAGGTTCTTATTGCCTCATAGTCTTACTACTTCCCATACATACACATTCACTTTCAGAATTCCATACATATTTTTTCCACTCTACTAATTTTTCTTCCACCCCTATTCACTTGAAAAAATGTATCAACTGTTTAAAACAAGTTTAAGTATCACATACTGAGTGAAACCTTTCTTCTGTTCCTTTTGCTTCCAGAGACTTTATATTTGCTACAGACATTACAGTGTAGCTCTTAATTTTTCTATTAACATATTTGTATCTCAGCCCTGACTATATCTCATACTAGAATGTAAGCTTCAAGCTTTTGATTTTCAAAGAACTGAAATTTAATTGTTTAATATTAGTAAATGAATGTAATGGTGTTTTTCCACCATGTTTTTGTATGAATCTCTTCCTTTCTTCTTATTACATTCCTAATGAACAATCAGTTCAAACTTAGATTTGAATAGTCTCTAGGCTGACCATCAAGAGCACCTATTTAATAATGCACCCATTAGCCACATATGGCTAGTGAGTACTTAAAAAGTAGCCAGTTCAAGTTGGAATGAGCTTTAAGTGTATAATAAATTGGATTCTGAAGATTTTATGAAAATAGGAATATTAAATATCTCACTAATAATCATTTGTATTACATGTTCAAATGATATTTTACACATACTGATTAAATAAATTATACTATTAAAATCAGTTTCACCATTTTTTTAAATCTTAAATGTGGTTACTAGAAAATGTAAAAGTATATACATCGTGTGCATTATATTTGTGTCAGTAATTGCTGTGGCCCTTCAATTCATCCTGTAGATAATTTCTAGGTAGCATATCATCATCTCGGACAAGGCAGGTTCACCGTTGATTCAGGCAGACAAAAAGAGAATCTTGGAGCCCTAGAGAGATTTGACAGGGAACTGGGTACAACAGCACATCAGCAGGTGGGAGTTGGGGGGAGCAGGAGGCCGGCAGCAACCAATCCCCCTCAGTGATCTCTGTCCTCTCTCTCTTTGGCTTTCTTTCTTGGTCACCGTCTCATATTTCATCTTGTCTCATACAGATAGATGTATGCGTACTTGGTGTACTGGCTTCTTGGCATGCTTGTCTGCAATTACAAGCACATGGGCCAGTGTTCATGCCTCTCGGCCCTGGGTGTCCATGTGTGCCTCGTGTTCATGCTTCCTAGTGCCTCTTGCACCAGTGTTATTGTCAATTACATAAAAGCTATTTTGCTGTGTCTGGTTTCCTTAGTCTTTTTTTTTCTGCTTATGGGAATTCACCTTAGTATCCTCCTAGTTTAAACTCTAATTTGCTCAACTATTCAGTATCTTCACTATTACCATTTAACTTAATTTCACAAACTTTTAATTTTTTAAAATTATATTTCAAAGAGTAGATTTATTAAAAAAGGGAATGGAAATAAAGGATGCTTGCACAGACACAAGCAGGCAAAGTACTGCCCCTGAAAGGGACAGGTTTGTTCAAAGAGAGGCCTGCAAAGTCAAAGGTGGGCAATTTTGGGAGGAGCTGCCTCTGTTGCTTTGGAAAGGGAGAAAGTCAGTGTGTAACACTGTGGTCTCCAAGGAAAAAGAAAGTTCCAGAATCCCGGTCCTGCCCTAAGTAAAGCAAAGCTAAACAAAAATTTTAAAAATGCTAAAAAAAAGCAAAACAAAAAGCAGCAAAAAAACCCAAAAAACATTTAAAAAGCACATAAAGCAAAAAACCAAAAAATCTGTGCTTGCTTTTAATCTTAAACTAGTTAAAACAAATGTAAATAAAAAACCTGTAAAAAACTTAATAACATTCATCCTATTTTAATTTTACTCTTTTCCTCCCAAATTTATCTAACTCTAACTGTTTTCTATAAATCTCCACTAAAAAGTCCTTTAAATTTGTAGCAAGCTTTTAAGCCTTACTTTAAGCCAATCCTATTTAACTAAACTTTTACCCTCAAGGAGATGGCTAACTTTAAATGCTTAACTTATGTAATGGCAGGATGGAGGTGGCACTGGAGCAAGGTTCGGGATGGTTCTGGGCAGACGGGTTAAGGAAGGAGAGTCTTGGAGCCCTTGGTGGCTTTTCATGCTTTATTTAGTAGCGGTGGCTAGGTACATGGGCAGGCATGGGTGTGGGGTGGGGGGGCTGGGAGGCTGGCAGGCCTCCCAGCCCCCGGCTCATCGCACCCTCTCTTTGATACTTTGCTACTGCTGTTGCTCATCAGTACTGTCTGTTAGTCCTCGCAGGTCTGGCGTCCTCATGACGCCGCCCATTTATGCCTGTGTCCAACACAGGTGCGCCCACTTGCGCATGCCCACCCTGGAATGCTCGCAGCACCGCAGGTGTCCATCATCAGTGGTGGGAGGGTGGAAATACCTGATCAACCGTTACCCTACAACTTAGTAACTATATTCTTTATCCTTTCTATATTATACTCTAATTATATTAAAGCTCCTTTCCATTAAAAGCCTTATATGTTTGTCTTAATGCAGCAAGTAACACAAAACCCATTTAGAGAGGGCAAATTTAGAAGTTCTAAAATACCCCTCTCCCTGCCCTGTAACAAGTGAAGAGAAACACCTGCATAGTCACAGGTGGGCAGGAATGCTGCGGCGTCCACATTTTTAAGACACTGTATCAACAATAGGGCTTGTGAACCAAGGGAATCTTCATGAAGGATCTTCAGTTAAGATTGTCCCTATCTGCCAAACCACAAGCAAAGGTCCTGTTTATTCTGATTACATAAGCCCCAAATTGGAAACTGTTACTAAGTCATAATATGTCAAAACACTTCAATTACCATACCCAGGGTTCAAATCAAGAGTTTTCTTTTTCCACCCTGCATTAATGATTACTCTTTAGGAAGTTTCTGTAAAAGTAGCAATATCCAGCATTTTACTCCTTAGCCACACCTTTCCTTCTGAAGGACTTTATTGTCAGGTGTTTTGGATACTGGGACCAGAGTGCTTTGTATCGAAATCTCAACTCCAGTGAGTAGTCCTCTTACTTGGGCTAATTGCCTCATTCATTTTCCTCATCTGTATAATGAAGGTGTGGTGCCAGCTAAGGTAGATTAAGTTCTTGATGATTCTGGGCAGACAGGTCAAGGAAGGAGTCCTGGAGCCCTCCGTGGCTTTTTATGCTTTTATAATCAGAGGCAGGAGACTGGCAGGCCTCCTAGTCCCCAGCGCATCTTCATTCTCTGGGCTCTCTAGCCTCTTCTCTTTGCCACTACTGCTTCTCTTGTTCTCTGCTGCTCTGGTTTCTGGCGTCCTCCTGACGCCACCCTTATATGCAGGTGTCTAAACCCAGGTGCACCTACTTCCACATCCCCACTTAGGCATGGTGCAGAACCGCAGGTGTCCATCATTACACCAATGGCTGGAGGGCAGAAAAGCCTGATACTTTTCTCCGACCTTACAGAAGGCAACAGTACTACAGAGGTGTCATAAGACTTAATTAACAGTTTATGCCATAAGAGTACTTTTGCAGTAAATGTTAGTCCTCAATACATGTCATTACCAGACTCTCCCCTGAAATGTAAGAAACTGCTTTATTTATCTTAATTTGTCAGTATGTAGTCCCTAGATATTCCTGTTTCAAAACTAAGGGTGAATAAACGTCGAATGAAACGAATTAACCCAATCATTATTTCTGCCTTTCCAATGTTGGGCCATCGAGCCAAGAGCAAAGGCAAGGAATCTACCGCCAGTAGCCTCCTTATAAAAGGTACTATTTTATTGGGTTTTACCCCTGGCTCTCTACTACATTTATAGCTCAAAAGTGGGTACACCCACTCAGCGTAGTGCAGGGTACTTTTCTGAACCACTCTAGCAAAGGGCCTGGCACGAAAATACCCGGCAAGGACCAGGTCGCGGGAAGTTTGGCGCATGCGCAGCGCGCCGGGCGCTAAGGTTCCTTCCTGCGGCACCACCCGGAAGCCTCGGCTCAGTCCTTCCCCCTCCCCCCTCGCCGGCTCGGCGGTGCGTGCGGGGCTGGCCCGGCGAGGAGGCGGGACACGTCGGCGCTGCCACCGCCGCCGCCGCTCCTCCTCCTGTTCCAGCTACCGCCGCCGCGGCCGCCGCTTCCTGGGCTGAGCCCTCCCGCGGTCCCGGCTGCACTAGGTGCTTTCACCCTGCCGGGCTCCTGTCCGCGTCCGCCGCCGCCGTAGCTGTCCGGGTTCCCCCACCCGCTGCCGAGATGGCGACGCGCTCCTGCCGGGAGAAGGCTCAGAAGCTGAACGAGCAGCACCAGCTCATCTTATCCAAGCTGTTGAGGGAGGAGGACAACAAGTACTGCGCCGACTGCGAGGCCAAAGGTGGGTAGCGTGGACGTCGCCCCCTGGTCGGGGCCTCCTGCGACCGGTGACCTTCCCGTCGCCAGGCGCCTGGGGCTGGAGCGGACGCCGCAGCCCTGACGGGAGGGCCGGCGCGGGGCTCCGGTCGACCCTCTTCGCCTTCTGAGGCGGCGGTGAGGTCAGGC
This sequence comes from Galemys pyrenaicus, assembly GCA_019455555.1. Taxonomy (NCBI): domain Eukaryota; kingdom Metazoa; phylum Chordata; class Mammalia; order Eulipotyphla; family Talpidae; genus Galemys; species Galemys pyrenaicus. The sequence goes on from JAGFMF010012055.1 coordinate 2,178,774, forward strand.
CCGCGGGCGCGGTCACTGTTCCCAGCCTCCTCCCCGGCCCGGGGCTGGGCCGTCCCCGCGTCGCGGTGCTTCCTCCCCGGGGTGGGTCGGAACGGGGCGCCGATCTGGGCTGTGCTTAGGGTTAAAGGTTTGCCCTCCACCCCCTCAGCTCACAGCCCCCTCCGTGGGTGGGGCCACCCCGTGGTCTCTGTTCCCGCTGCGACCCTCCAGGTGACCGCGTCCTGCCTCGCCGGGCTGCAACGCTCAGTATTCTAGGTGGAGCTCTACCTGCCTGCCCACCTGACACCTTTTGTATTGGCCTTTTGCTTCTGCTTTTTGAGAAAAAGTGTGGTGGTCCTTTTTAGTGGGTTGGAGTTTTATTGACAAAACATTTGGGAAAGGCTCTTTATCATTATGAAAGATAGTTGTGTTTTTTAGTCAAAGTAGAGGAATTTCATTACACAAATCTCTTGGACATTGGGATTATGTTCCTGAAGATGTTAATAGATTCTTTCAGACCAGCTAAACTATATTGACATTGATAAACGCTGAAGGTGCATTGTGAAGATCTAGAGATGAAAAAAAACCTAATTTTAGTTTCTTCTGTTGATGGGCTTCTGCTTGAACCTTTGAAATACACTGTTTTTAGCATATGCTGGATTGGAGATATGATTTATATTTTAATAAACGTACTCATGGGAAAAATGCCTTTTTTTTTTTAGAAAACAGACCTCGTGTGGTTAGGAAAAGATGTTGCATATTGTTTATAAGTTGGCTTATTTGTTTATTTGGTGAGAAATAGGTAGTTCTACAAAGCAGGAGTTTTGGGAAATGTCATTTAAGATTTCTGCATTGTTTGACCTAGACTTGACGCTTTACTGTTCTTCCTTAATACTATATAAATGAGTCACATTTCAGCTGATGATTTTGATTAGTAGACTAAGCCACACACCATCAGCTAGTTTCCTAGTTAACTGACAGGTGCTGAATTACTGGAAGATTATGTGGGAATGCAGTAACTAGATCTAGTTTCAATATCATAATAACTTGTTTGAGCTACCCTTTCATTTATTCTATGTAACCTTTGAGGTAATAAGTTAAAAATGCCTTGTTATTGGTTATGTGTTGGGGTTTTGTTTTTTTGTTTTTTTTTTTTTGGTGTGGGGAGAGAATATTTTGTATTGAAGCTTGATTGCTCACTCATGGCTATACTCCTAAAACACTGAAAAATGGGCCTTTAAAGGGTCAGGGAAAAAGAGTTTTGTCATATGCATTTTGAGTAATAAGTAACATTGTTAAATATTTACTAGCTTCAGTAAATATTTATGCGTGAAAAATTGAAAAAAGTTTTGGTAACTATCTTCCTTTATAAAAATAATTGAAAAATAATTTTTCCCAAAAGTACTTCATAAAACCACATTTTTACTAATACTTTATAAAGTAATTTTTAGGATTTGAGAAAGCCGTTGTTAACCACATGTTAAAATTTTTCCTTTTCCCTTTTTTGTGGAGATGGGGAAGGAGAATCATGTACTTCTCAGATAGGACAAAAATTTCTTTGACCTGAGGAATTAGGAGCATTAGCTTTGCTAATAGTATTGCTACCAAGGTCAATAGATATATATTAAAATGAACGTGTTTTTTATTTTGGTTTTGTTTGTGAGAAGTGGAGGAAGGGGGAGAGAAGAGAAAAATACCAAGTTCAAGGGTGTGCAATGTGTGGTGGTGAAGGGCATGAATTCCACAGCATGACTTAGGAAGATCATTATTTTAAATGAATAATGTTAAAATTATCTTCTAAAATAGTTTCCTGTTTTATATGTATCTTTAAGGAAATATATTACAGTTAAGGCCACTTACAGACTTAATTAGACTTGGTTTCAGAGTTAAAATGAAAAATTTGACATGCTCAGGCAATTGATAGATTTTGTAAAATTTTTCAGTCTTTGGTATGGTTGAACCCCATTATGGAACTCTCATAGTAAAATTCTTATGTGGTTTGGTTTTGCATCTATTACTATATATGCCAGATGACATAGTAAATTTGGGTAGTGAGATTCTGATTGAATTTACTTTTAAAAGACTTGTTAAGGGTCTTATTTTATAGCTTAACTATTATAAAGTGGTTCTATACTGTATGTATGTATTGTTGCTCTCTTCACTAATGTATTACATCAGCCTTTTCATATATTTTGAAGTTATTTCCTAATTAAATTGCTTTTCTTTAAAAAATGCTTTCCTCACTTTTATTCCAGAACATGTACCATAACACAAATCTTGGGTTTGAGGTTACCTTTTCTCGTGCCTTGTAATAATAGTTGACAGAGGTTGTCAATTGAATTTTGACATTTTTGACATTTTCTTTACTGAGTCACCAGCGTATGTTTCTCTAATTGACAGTATTTAGGAAGTAAGAAGGAGGAAAGGATGGCATAGGTGCCAGTTTCCTGCTCTTGATCCTACTCTTACCAAATCTGTTGAGCAACTGGAGAATAAGAACTGGCAGATGGAACTGTGCTTCCTCTCCCTGGCCTCATTCGTGACTCTGTGGGAGTTTTAAAGCAGTTCTATTGGTTATTAGTTGGTAGCACTTAGGATATACATACATGTATATACATACAGGCCCTTGCCAACTTAAAGTTTAGTTTTTAGTATTTACTGTTTGTCCACAGTTAATTCCAGCTTTTATTTTGATCAGTTGTAAGTTGGCAGGAAAATGTATCACTCACCCAGATAGTTTTGAGGGTTGTCAGAAACACAAGGTTTTTGAAACCTAGAGATGGTTTAGTTTTACCAGTCTAGTGTTGAGAGGTAAAACTCCTTGCCCAGATCAAGGACTGATTTATCATTCTATAGATTTTGATTTGAAAGGACACTTTTAAACACTGCATTGGATTACAGAGCTTAACATTTGTACATTCTAAAGGAGTTTGTTTAGTGGAGGCTGCATTTTTGTAAGTAAATAATTATTTAAAAAAATCTAATGTTAGTGGTTGTTAGTGGTTGTAAGAAATACCACCCTCTGCATTTACTTTTGATTGCTATTCCCTTTCACTCTGACTTCTGTTCATTGGTTGTCTTTATGGTGGCTAGAATGCTGCCTCAAGGCCTTTGAACATGCTGTTCTCCTGCCTAGGAAGCTTTCTAACAATTTTTTGCTTGATCAGTTTTACTTGCAGTTTCTGCTTAAATATCTCTTCAAGGGAAATGCTTCTCCCTGATCCAGATTTGGTTAGACTTCTATTTACACATATAAGACACACCCCAAGTCTTTTATTACACTTACTACAATTGTAATTAAACATTATTTGGGTAATTATTAGGTAATCTATATCCCTGTTGGATTACAGCTGTAAAAGAAAAGAGACCTTGTCTGTCTCGTTTTGGCTTATGTTTCCAGCCTTTGGCACAATATGTGACATGCGATAAGTTAATGTAACTCAACAAATATCTTTAGAATGTGAATGAGCCCAGAGCTGAGGGCAGCTATGAAAATGAGTGCACATAAAGGCATGTGGAATTTTAAAGAAGTCTTGAGATTTTGATGGCAGAATGGGTTTCTTGAAAGGAATAATGAATTAAAGGACACAGTATGTAAAAGCAGAAGATTAAGTAATTCATACTAAACTGGTGTTTATGAGGGTATTGATGATTATAGGATAAATTCATGTCAACAGAGATTTGTGATTATAAATTATCTAACACTTGTCAATCTGAAAGTTCCTCAAAATACTAAACTTCAGCCTGTGGGACCTGATGTTCTTATAATTCTGTTGGGCTTGATGTTTTCCCTGGGGATTATGTGTAGACCCTGGTGTTAAGAGCTGGGAAAGAAACTACTGTCTCTTTCTGACTCAGAAGTTTATTTATTTATTTTAAAGATTTATTTATGCATACAAGCACTGGGGTACAGGCCAGAGGTATGGAGGGTGAGAGGATTCACCACAGAGAGCAGGGAGCAGAACAGGCAGATCAACAGAAGCACACTGCTGAGGGGAGCAGCAGGCACAGCAGGAGAGGTCTGCTGCACCATATGGGTCCTTTCCCTGGCCGGCAGCAGGGATCGAACTCGTGCTGCAGTGGCTGTGGTTTGCTTCATAGTGCGTTATTTAACTCACTGCGCCACCAGAGAGGCCCGAGACTCAGAAGTTTAAAACTTGGGTTACATATTGTGTCCCTCCTTCCTTTGGAAAGTTGTCTTTTTTAAAGATTAAAGTATTCTTTCACTACAGATTCTATTTATTAAAGAAACATGTCTTTCCCAAACTTCTTGCTTACACACACATACATACTTTATTGTCTTAAAGGCTTGAACTCATGCTGTCTTAAGACAAAGCCAGATATTTGACATGCTAATTATATACTTAATAAACTCAAACCTTTTTGTACAGCTGCTGTTACTAATACTACTACTAGTTTTTTACTGGGTGGAATCAGTTCTTCTTCCTCCCCTCATTTCTTAATGGAAAATCAGAAGGACTTGGAGACCATTTTGTTTATTACCAGAAGTTTTTGACTGCCTTACATTGTGACCACTGTAAAGAGTTGACTTAAAAGACATGATTTTATTGGTAAGTCAGTTATTTTCTAGACACTACAAGGATTAAGTTTTTTGTAAGATGTTGTTGTGTGTGCTAAAAAGTTTTGGGTGTGGTCTGCAAAGTGATCAGAATTCTTAATAGACATTGTAGGGTCAGAGAATTCAATCTTTCCACCGTCCCACCACTGATGATAGACACCTGCGGTGCTGCGAGCATTCCAGGGTGGTCATGCGCAAGTGAGCGCACCTGAATTGGACACGGGCTTAAATGCGCGGCATCATGACAATGCAAGAACCGACAGGACCAACAGTACTGACGATCAGCAGCAGTGGAAAGCTGCCAGAGGGTGAGATGCGCCGGAGGCTGGGAGGCCTTATTGGGAAAAGATTGAAGAATCTGGATTATAGAGTCAATATCTGAATCCAGGCTGTCTTGCTCCAGAAGCTGTCCTGTAACTGTATGTTTGATGGCATGAAAGATAACACACGCTTTTACAGTTGAAATTTTGTGATGAGATTATTTTAGGGGAAAGACTAACTTTCAGGGTGACTTAGGTATTTCTCAGAAAGATTATTGCTGAGTGTGTTCCAGTGTAGACAGTGTTGTCTTTTTAACTTATTGCTGCATTTAATAGCAGAACCACCTTAACTTCAAAACAAAAATTTAAACAAAGTAGTATTTTTTTCTGATTACTAAGGTTTGTTCTACAAATTGTTTGACTCTATAGGTGAATTTAATTTTTGCTTTTTTTTTCTTTTTGTCTTAAATATAGTTTCATTGTTCTCTGTTTCTGTAATTAAATCCTTAGGTTAGGTACTGATCATCTGTCTGGGCTTTTTAAATCACAAGGTCAGCTTGATAGACTTGAAAGAGCACTGGCCTCCGTTAACTTAGTAAAGCTTTTCCAATCTTAATTGATGATCAGTTGTTGCTGTCCTTGTTTAGTGTCACTGCAAAGATTTATTTCAACTCTGATGTGCTATGTTTTCTTTCATGAATTCCATGCCTTATGTCAGTGTATATTATTGTTAATTTAAAAAAATACTGAGGGCTTATATTTTGGAGTCTTAATTGAACGTTGGATCATGAACAAACCTTTGTACTTTTAAAATTTTTTCATTGATGATTTAGATTTTCTGAGCAAATTTACCTGGAATTATCTTTAATTATGAAGTCATATGACTCAGGAATATTCCTCACAAATTGAGGAGTGTTTGGATTTTTTTATATTCATGCTTTTTTAAAAGAGTAATTTGAGTAAAATCAAGGAAATCACCTGCTCTTTGAGTCAGCTACTAAAACTAGGACCATTTTATTTACCATTTTAAAGAAAAAAATATCTGTACATCTGTTAAATTTTCAATCATAAATGTACCTTTATCAATGTCAGTGTTTTCTACCTAAGATATTAGGTGGAGGACTTGTATTAACTCCAAATAGCATTTAGCTATAGTACCATATAGAAATTATTTTAAAAAAACTTCTCACCTAAAACAGCTTAGGTAAGATGCTGTGAGAATATTTGTTGATTTCATGTTCACCTATGTTTTGAGTGGTAAATGTGAGGACTTTGAGGATCCAAAAGGAGAGAATTACAAGCTTTCTAGTAAATCCTCCATACTTTGTGCCCTATCGGTACCCTGTTAGGCAACAATTTTTGGTCTCCATTTTATGAAAGAAACAAGTGATTGCTTTTAGGAGTGATTTATTATTCACCTTCAGATGGCTAACATTGATCTTTCATTAAGAGTGCATTTCATGGGCCAGTGATCAGCTCAAACCCAAACTTAGAAAAGGAATAAAAAATAAAAGGTAGGAAGTCATGTTTATAGAATACCTTTCATTCCAATATATGAAAATTGTTTAGAAATTAAGGTTTAGTTGTTTTTTAGTTCATGCATTTCTGCTCTTGAAAGTTGCTTTAGAGGGTTATGTTGCATGGTGCCAAAAAGTAGCAGCAAAAATTTGTGAATTGAAATATCATCACTACTATATTAATTTCCTGTTGCTCCTATAACATACGATCACAAACTTAGTGACTTAGAACAACACAAACTTAATGTCTTACAGTTCTGGAGGTTAGGATCCAAAATTAGTCTTTCTGGGCTAAAAATCAAAAGTATTACTTCTAGAGGCTCTAGGGGACAATCTGTTTCCTCACCTTTTCCAGCTTTTAGAGGTCACCTGTGGTATTTGCATCACTGCTTCTTCCTCCATCTTCACTGTTATTTTTAGATCTCTCTCTCTCTGCTTTCATTATATCTTTTCTGATTTTTAATTACCTTATGATTATCATGTTTACCTGGATAATCCAGAATAATACCATGTCATTGTCTCAGTTAAACACACTTGCAAAGTCCCCTTTGTCATGGATGTGTAACATATTTATAGATTACAGAGATTGGAACATAGACCTTTTCTGGGACTATTATTCTACTTACCTAAATAGTTTTGTGATGAAAATATATATTGTATGTTGAACCTACGTTTTTGTAAAGGTGCTTTGGAATTACTTAAGGTGCACATTAGCCATTCTTACATATTTTAAAGATAGATGCATACAAGAGTCACATAGTAAACTTTGCAAAGTGATAATTTATATAGAAAATCCTTAGAAACTTACAAAAAAGTTATTAGAACCAGTAATTGAGTTTATTAAGAACATAGGCTCAAGGTGAATATGAAAATATTATTTCTCTGCATTAATGGCAACCTGAAATTGAATTAAAATGTGAATTAAAATTAGAATAGCAAGCAAATATGAAAACTTAGGTATATAACAAAATGTAAGAAGTGTATGCCCAAACTACCAAATATTTAATTGAAATTTAAAAACACCCAAAGAAATAGAGAGATATACTATATTCATGGATTAGAAGGTGCAATTTTTATGTCAGTTCTCACAAAATTAAGCTGTACATTCAATATTTCCAGAATCTCTTAGACTTCTTCAAAACAACAGAATGTACCTGACTCTTACTTATACCATGCACCAAAATTAACTTGAAATGGATAATAAAACTAAATCTGAGTTAAAGCTATAAAACTTTTAGAAGAAAACATAGTAGAAAAATCACTTCAGTTTCTTGGATAGGACACAAAAGCATAAGCCATAAAGATAAAATTGAGAAAATGGGCTTTATCGAAATTAAAACTTTGCCTTTCAAAAGATGATGTTAAAAAACAGAAAATGATCATAATCTAAGAAAATATTCTATCTGACAGGAACTTTCAGTATATATAAAGAAATATTGAAACATAATAATAAATTGTATTTGAATTTTAAGGTTGCCCTGTAACAGTTTTAGTCTTAATGGCCAAACTCTAGAAACAATTCCAGGTCCATCAGTTGGTGAAGAAATAAAACAAATCTGTTATATACATATAATGAAATAACATTTTGGAATATAAAGGAGCAAAACTAGTGATGCCTACAATAGCACAATAAAATAGCACAATAAAACAATAAAAATATTATAATAAGTGAAGAAGTGCATACATAAAAGACTTCATAATATATGATTCCAACTACATGAAATTCTAGAGGGGTGAGATTTATAAGCACAAGAATAGACCAGATTGCCAATTTGGGGGTGAGGGTAGTAAGTTAATTCTTAGAAATAAATTGCCCTACTAGAATATTATTTTATTCATTTCATGACATTATATAGCAGTTTCTCAATTACTTTATTTTAATTCATGCAATATATACATTTCTAGAGTTATTTTCCTCTTCCATGAAAGTAAATAACAGTATGAGCAAAGATTTTGCAAAAGCAATACTCTTCTTCATTCTGGCTTAGACGATGAAGAATCCTTGATTGGTCCCCCCCCCCCTCCTTTTTTTTTTTGCCCTAGTCTATTATAATACTAATGAGTACTTTAAAAACATAGAAATTGCTGGTTTAACCTTTCGTTTTTCTTGAGGAGTTGTGTTATTTATACACTACTCTAAAGTTCCTTAAGACAGTTTTAGAACATGTTTTCTGTTGTCTCTAGGGAACAGGGTTTTCTGCTAGGCACTATAATTTGTATGCTTACAATGAAAAGTCTATAGATAAGATTATTAAAATATTAACTAAAAGAATACCACTTAAATACTTAAATACTGTTAACTGTAAGAGCATTCTGGTTCTGTGATACTGGATTTTGTTTTTGTTGTTAGACAGTGGCCTACTTCCTGGGCCTTGGAAATCACTATAAAGGGGAAATTCAAATTTTGGTAAGTCAACCTGGAGTCTTTCATAGGGAGTCAGGTTTCTGAGATTTGCTTCCAGCTTAATAAACTACTTTAGGCCATGCCTATTACCACCTTTTCCTGTTCTAGAAAGCAGTCAAGTAGCTTGGTGCCTTCATTAATCATGTATCTATGGCAGCTTTGAAATTTGAAAAAATTAAAATTAATTTGTTATATAATTGCACCTAAGGAAGTCTTTTCTCATAGATTTGGAAAGATTCCCTTTAATGAATTTTTTGTCATATGAGTTAATGCTCTATTAATATGTCCTTTTCAGCATGTAGATTTTATAATCAAGGAGAATTTTCTCCATATTTATATTTTAGTAACTCTTTTTTTTTTCTATTGTTGAGTAATACTTCTTTTTTAAAAGAATCTCAACAGTATGACAGATCTTTTTCCTGAGATTAGCTTGTTTCAATTCAGGGTTTGTGATAGTAGGGCATATATTTGAATAGCTAAATCAGAAAAAATTTGTGGATGATATTTAATGGCATATTCTAGCACATGAATTTGATCTGGTAGATAACACGGACCTTTACCAACTTACTGTATCTACTGTCCAGATTGTTAAATCATATCTTAATACATTATTAGAGTATAAAATCAAGCTTTGACTTTAAAACCCCTTAAAGAATAGTATATGGGAGCCTCCCTGGTGGTGTAAGGGGTTAAGTTGCAGCACTATGAAGCAATCTGCAGCCACTGCAGCAGGAGTATGATCCCTGGCCAGGGAGCTGACCCACATGGGGAGGCAGACCTCTCTGTCTCGGCCACTGCTCCCGACTCAGCAGTGTATTTCAGTCAGTCTGCCTGTTTTGCTATCTACTTTGTCTCTGGTGAATCCTCTCACATCCCACACCTCTGGCTTGTACCTCAGTTCTTATACGCATAAATCTTTTTTTTTTTAAAGAATAGTGTATGATTTTTATATCTACAATGATGTACAATTATTCTTGTGAAAACTAAAATTTAGTACCTCATAAGTTAGACTTCATTAAAAAAGAGAAACAAGGGAATATTTCTGCATTTTTAACTGTTCTACTAGAAGTTAAATATAATGGTTCCTAATGATGAATGGGACCTAGATGTATAGTTCTCAATTATTTCTCAACAGTGTGCTTTCCTGTATATGGCTTTAATATTAAATTTGTATAATCTCGGTAACTGTTGATATGTTAAATGATAATCTGTGATAAATATTGCATGATATATATATATATATACACACATGAGGCAGTTTTACAGAGTCCAGTATATAGTAGGTAGTCAGCAAATGTTGAATTTGAATCCAGGTCTTACTTGGGTAGAACCACAGACAAACATGCTATTATAAAATTGGTAGAAAGAGCATGGTTGGAGATAAACTACAATGTATGGGATTAAAGCTAGGTGCCTAAAATCTCTTAATTCTTATTCTGTTACATGCCAGAGTGAGTTTTTAAGATAACTATAAAGAAGATACAGTCATTCACTGAATATTTCTGCTATACCCCTTTTACTAGGCTTTTAAAGAGGAATGAGACATAGTGTCTACTCTCTAAGTAAAAAATTATGTAACTACTTTTTTTGACCTTGATGCTTAGCAGATATATTTTTTAAAGATTTATTTATTTATGCATACAAGAGCTGGGGTACAGGCCAGAGTCGCAGGAGGTGAGAGGATTCACCAGACAGAGTGGGGAGCAGAACAGGCAGACTGACTGAAACACACTGCTGAGAGGAGCAGCAGTGGGGGAGGCAAGAGAGGTCTGTGGCGCCATGTGGGTCCCCTCCCTGGCTGGCAGCAGGGCTCTAACTCATGCTTGCAGTGACTGCGGTTTGCAACATAGTGTGTTGCTTAACCCACTGCACCACCAAGGAGGCCCACTTAGCAGATATTTCATTCTCCCTTCCATGTACTGAAAGTTGCATGTGTCCTGTTTTTGTGTGTGTATATATATGTGTGTGTGTATAATATATATATATATACTATATATATGTTTTATGCAATTCTCCAGCAATCCCAAGGTAGATTCCCTTATTAGAGATGGAAACCCTGAAACTTAGATTATATCTTATGCAAACACACCTCAGTGCCAGGATTCTAACTGAAATCCTCCAGATTCTAAAGGCCAGTATGTGCTGCTTCTCAAGTCAGATGTTTATCTTAGTATACTGGAGTAGAACATGAGGAATTTTTAGAAACTCTTAACCATTTTACTGGCTCCGGCTTGGTCTATGTCTACTTTCATTTGGACCCTCTCTCTTGCTGGATCATTTCTGAGAATCTACAGGAAGGAGGAAGGGTACTGGGTCTCTGAGGACCTTAAAGGGCTTTTGTAAGGATTTGTATACCTTACAAAATTTCAAATGACAATCAGTGGTTGTACATTACACCTAATAGGTGCTCAGAAAAAAAGATGTGAAATTACTACTTTTCTATATCTCAGGTAAAATCAAGGTAGTGCCATGTACTCGAGGTTCTGTGAATTTTTACAGATGGCTGAACTTATTTATAGTGTGTTCTTGAAGAACAGGGTAACTGAAAATTAAAATTGTAAAACATTCATTTTTACATTTTTAAATGATGTTTTAACAGTAAAGCAGTTCTATGATAATCTTTGATCCAGCATTCTAAAATGATTAATTTACCATAAAGATTTAACAGTGAATTTAATTACTATTTAATCATGTCTTTGCAGTAATGATTTATTTGAAGTTTTGATGGTGTTTTTTAAACTTGTTTAAATCTTACAAGAGGTGAACAAGAAGCCTGTTAATAATACTAAAGATATTTGATAAAATTTAAGAACTTCAACTATTTGTTTGTGTTTTAATATGCCTTACAAATTTTATGTAATATTTAGACATGATGTACTCAGCAAAATATTGTGGACAGGACTTTCATAATGTGATGATAAGGTGCTGGGAGAGGAGAAGTGATCCTATGATTAGATCTCAATCTTTCAGTGAACCTCTATCTCTGTACTGTTAATTTCACAAATCTCAGTTCACACATGTCCTCTTCAGTGGTACAGACTGGCTAAAATAGGCTGCATTTGGGATTTCCTTTCCCTCATGTAAAAGACTAGAGGGGATGGAATTGAGATTTCCTTTCCCACTGGTTGGTTAGGCTTTGATAAAGCTCTGTTTACCAAGTTTCTCCTGAAGCAAGCCTTGCTACACATAGAATGCTCTGTTATATTTAAAATCCAAATGGTTCCTTTCCTCCTCTTCCAGAAGCACAAAATTCTTTTCTAAGCACAACATTTCTTTTTCTATGTTGAACTACTACTGAAGTCTACTATGACAGTCTCCTGGAGTTTCTGACTTTTTGACTTGCCCACTGAGCCCCAGTAATTGTCAGTTAGTGTGTAAGTTTCTCTATCCCAGTAACGGTTCCCAAAGTTGTGGTTGGAATTGAGATTCTCTAAACACCTGTATGTCTCTTCAATTTTGAAGAGAGCATTTTTGCTCTGTAACCTCACTTGTCTGATGAAGTTAAGAGCTATTGATTTTTCAGTTTGTTTGTAAACTTTTTACTTGTTGGGGCACTGTGAAAACTTGAAGCCCCTTCCTATCTTGGAACCAGACTTAAAACAGGAACTCAAACATTCTTTTTCTTGAAAACTAGATAATCGTTTATTTTATATAAAAACCTGTTTACAGGCATATTTCAACAACTGAGTTAAAAACAGTCAAAAGTGTAACAGCCTAAATTTGGGACAACAGATAAAGCCTGAAGACAAAACAATTACATGATAACCATATCTTACTTATGGAACTGAAATCAAAGTCTTCACTAAAACACAAATTCCAAATAATAACTAATTTTCAGTAAGTAAACAAGAGAAGGAAAATTGCTTCTGTACAGTGGCTGAATAAAATTTCCACAGGGGAAAAACATTTATTTTAATTTGACATTATGGGGGAAGAACAGCAAAAGACTAGTGACCTTTATAAAATAATAATGCAAATAGAAAAAGCAATTGTGTTATAAAAAATAGAAAGTACCAAATATTTGAACAGGATCTATTTTTACCTGTAATAATTACATAAAAAAAATCAACTTCATAAAGAATTTGATTACTTCTAAAACCTTTAAGTTAAAAAAAACTTTGAACACAGAAAAATTCATACCAGTAATTGGGCAAAATCAGGGTGAATAATTTTCTTTTTTTTTTTTTAAAGATTTATTTATGCATACAAGCACGGGTACAGTTCAGAGGTGTGGGGGGGTGAGAGGATTCACCACAGAGAGCGGGAGCAGAACAGGCAGATCAACTGAAG
>JAGFMF010012055.1:2191852-2227445 GCA_019455555.1 Galemys pyrenaicus
GAGGGGAGCAGCGGGCACAGCAGGAGAGGTCTGCCACACCATGTGGGTCCCCTCCCTGGCCAGCAGCAGGGATCGAACTTGTGCTGCAGTGGCTGTGGTCTGCTCCATAGTGCGTTGCTTAACCCACTGCGCCACCAGGGAGGCCCTGAATAATTTTCTTTTTAAAAAATATTTATGCATACAAGAACTGGGGTGTAAACTAGAGTTGTGGGGGTGGGGTGTGAGAGAATTCAGCAGAGACAGATTGGGGAACAAAACAGGAAGCTTTACTGAAATACTGGTAAGAGGAGCAGTGTGCTAGACAGGAGAGGTTTGCTGTGCCTTGTGGGTTAGCTCCCTGGCTAGCATTTAAATCAGGCCACAACAGTGATAGCACTGAGATTTAACCTAGAGGTCACCAGGGAGCCCCAGAGGGAATACGTTATCATCTTCTTATTTTTAAAATTATTTATTTATATATATATAGTTTACATCATTGTTCATTTTTGTATGAATTGTTCACTTTTCTATGACTAAATGATTTGACTTTTTAAAAATCACTGTGGCAGCTATATTAGGCCAGACCAGAGCAGGCAAAAGAATCACAGTTGGGGGCCTCCCAGGTGAGTGCTGCACTGTGAAGCATCCATGGCACAGGAGCTTGAGTTCGATTCCTGGCCAGGGAGGGGACCCATATGGTGCAGCAGACCTCTCCTGCATCGCCTGCTGCTCCACTCGGCAGTGTATTTCAGTTTACCTGCCTGTTCTGCTCCCCACTGTCTCTGAATCCTCTCACCTCTGGTGACTCTGGCTTGTACCCCAGCTTTTGTATGCATAAATAAATCTTAAAAAAAAAAAAAAAGAATCACAGTTGGGAGACCAATTGAGAAACTGCTGGAGTCAACGTGGGGATAACTCCAAAGCTTTTTGGCTTAAACAAAAGGACAGAATAAGATGGAGAAGACTACCCAAGAATCACTTAGAGGGATAAGAAAAAATTCACTTAAGACATTAATTTGGAACTACTGAGTGAACAGTTACATGCAATTGGATATACTGATTTGAAGTTCAAGGATGAGGTCTTCTAGCCCAAAGAAAGACAGACAGATGAGTCATCAACTTATAGTCAGTAATTAAAAGCAAGAGACTGGATGAGATTGGCATAGTCTCATGAGATTTTTCTCAGAGAAAAGAGATTCAAGAACTAAACCATGTGGAGACATCTTCTTTTGCTTCTGATGAAAAAAATTCCAATGCCCGGTGCTAATTTGCTGAAGTTTTTGCTGAGACCCTCTATACTATTGTCAGAATTAAAGCAAAAGATGTTAACAGTTGTCCACTCACCTTCCTCTTGAATATACTAATCAAGTATCTGCCTCAGTGCCTTCCAACTTGTCACTCCCTGTCTCTGGAATGTTCTTTTAGTCATGCATATGCTTGTCCTCCTCATCTAGGTTAGGTCTTCACTTTTACTTCACTATATACTTTTGCTTAATATCTGCTTCCTTTTCTAAAGTGTAAGAGACATCAGGTATATTTAAAAAAAAATTTTTTTTTATTCAGTGAGTGCTAAGAATACTCCTGGCACATAGGGGTTAAGTAAACACTTGTTCAATGAATAAATGAGTGAGAAGGGGGGAAAGCCTATAGGCCGTAAAAATAATATATATTGTCCGTTTAAGATATTATCTATAAAGATAACCACAATAGAAATGATATTTGAAAACTTAATTGATCTTAGTAGTATTAGAAATTTTTCATTAAGTATATTTAGTACCCAGTATTTAATGAGAATGATTATGACTTTGGCCAGTCTCTTTCTGGAAAAATAAGAACCCCCCCATATTTTGTTTTTTAATATTCTTTATTACCTTATCTAAGACTTTCAGTATCAGATTTATAAAAACTGACTTGGAATACTATAATCATTTATTGTATAATTAAGTTGTGGTTGTTTTAGTAGGACGTTAGCACAAAAATCCAAAACACTCTAGGTGTGTTAACAGAAATTTTAATACAGGAAATTAGTTACTTAAAAAAGCCACAGAAGGAATTAGAAGAGTAGGCTCCAGGCCAGTCTGACCTGCAAGGGAACCTTTAGCCCTAAGGCTATCACTGGGACTGTAGAGTCTAAGAAAGCATCAATTTAGCAGTGATCTAGGGATTAGAAAGCTATAGCTGCTAGGTCTAGGAATGTTTAGTTCCCTCACATCATCTATGTCAGAACTGCTTCTTTATACTCAAGAAACCAGAGACTAGATATTCTATCATTTTGTTTTCCTCTAAAATGCACCTATAAAGGACAGGAAGGTAGTCTCCACCTTACTTCTCCTTCCAAATACTTTGAATACATCTAGTTAGTGAAAATGAATTTTTTTTCAGAACTCGGACTTCAGAGAAATCTAAGAAATAGCTTTTTATCTTTATCCTCTGAATAGACGAAGTCATCCCAGAAATAGACTGGAATAGAGGTTGTATGATCAACCTCTCTTAGCTGGTTGTATCAGTGAGTAGAACATCCACAGCTTGATCTGGAAAGAACTAGAAAATTTTCAGGCAGCTTTTTTTTTTTTCCCCTGACTGTGTTTTGCTTTCTCTTATATGTCTGGCATGATTCTCTTCTTGCCTAATTGATTCTTTATTACTTTCCTTACACATTTGTGAAAAGTATATGTTAAGATATGCTGGGTTAAAGCAGATGTGTTGGAACCAGTTTACTTTTCATTACTAGTATATTAAGACTGATTGACCCTTTGTACTCACCCTGTCACTGGATGTTCATATTTCTGAAAATTTTTTAAATATGGTTTGGGAAATTGTATCACTTTTTTTTTTCATTTTCTTGATAATTTTATAGTTGAATACTTTTGATATTTTTATTGGTTTTTTTTTTTTTTCAATGATTTTCCCATTCAATTTGGGTGGGAGGAGGTTGGCTCTTTTTCACGTGTTTCTCTTAACCAGTCATTAAGTTACAACACAAAATTTCAGGCATTCATTCCTCTGGATATGGTGGTAGATTATATCTACCTTGATTCTATAAAGCTGTGAATAAATAATACTTGAGCACTTTGGACAGATTTTCAGTCTTAATTTACATTTTTTTGGTAGTGAAAAATTACAGAAAGTTTGGTGATAGATCTGGTCTAATCTGTTACAGAGAGGAAATAAATCAAAGAGGAATTAAATGACTTGCTCAAGGTTTTTTTTTTTTTAAGATTTATTTATGCATATAAGAACTGGGGTACAGGCCAGATATGGAAGGTGGTGAAAGGATTCATCACAGACATAGTGGAGAGCAGAAGGTAGATAGACTGAAATACACTGCTGAGGGGAGCAGCCGGTGAGACAGGAGAGGTCTGCTGCGCCATGTGGCTACCTTCCTGGCCAGGGATTGAACTCATGCAGCAGTGGCTGCAGATAGCTTCATAGTGCTGCACCTTAACCTCTTGCACCACCAAGGAGGCTCCTCAAAGTGTTTTAACAATGAGAAAACATGGGAATGAACCCAAGTTTTCTGGAAACTTGTATATTGCTTTCTGAGTACACAAATGAATGTAATACCCTTCCCTTAAAAAGGTAACCCTTAAAGGTTTCTAATTTTTTCTTTCTTTTTAAATTCAGCCATTGGGCACATGAAAAGGGAGGTAAATTCTGGGCTTTTATGCTTAATCATATACCTATGTAATGGAGACTATTAAGAAAAATTAGTAATCAGAATGAGCAGTGATTACATATTAAACTGTTTACTTAGGCAGTTTATAAATACAGATTTAGCAATAGTGTGAACATGTTTCAAAACTTTGGAATGCTCTTTGTTGGTGTCTGAGGTGTCAACTAAAATGTTATCTCATGAAATAAATCAGTAAATAGTGTTGAATAGTTTAAAAATGATATTTGTGACTATCTTTGCTTGACAGAAATTTTATTTTGCAAATAAAAACACTAGAATGTTTGTGAAGAGAGTGAACATAATAAAGGGAGGCTATTAATTGTTTACTGAACTTTTGAACTTTTAAGCTAAAATTTTGAGTAATGCTAACTCATCTGAATAAGTGTAGCAGATAGATTTGACAGAGCTTCAAATATAGGACAGAAGGTGAACAGAGGACTGTTGATTCTTAAAGTTTAAGATTCATTTCATTTTCTCTTTTTATCTTGTATCTTATGACCAGTAAACTTTAAATGATTACTACAGTTTGACATGTCACAGTAAATCACATTTGAAAAAAAAGCAAGGGAATGCTTTATTTCTAGGTTTTATTAGTTCCTTAAAGAATTCACTTTGTTTTTCTTTTTTTTTTTTTAAAGATTTATTTATTTATACATACAAGCACTGGGGTACAGGCCAGAGATGTGGGGGTCGTGAGAGAATCCACCAGACAGAGCAGGACACAGAACAGGCAGATTGACAGAAACACACTGCTGAGGGGAGCAGCCGGCAAGGCAGGAGAGGTCTGCTACGCCAAGTGGGTCACCCTCCTGGCCGGCGGCAGGGATCGAACTCGTGCTGCAGTGGCTGCAGTTTGCCCCATAGTACGTTGCTCAACCCACTGCGCCACCAGGGCGGGCCCCACTTTGTTTTTCAATGCCTTTATGATATTTTGAGTTTATTCACATATTCCTTTCCAAGCTTATGGGATAGATTAAAAAAAGTTATAAGACATATAATAACTTTTCTCTACAGTATCGTCTCTCAGTTGATTGTGGGTTGGCAGACTCATTTTGCTATTCTGAGAGGCACACTAGTCCAGTAGCCTGTGGGGTTTGAAGACTCACTGCTCTTGGTTAAAATCGCAACTTTCCCATTGTTACCTCTCTGATTCTTTTTTTTTTTTCCTTTCTCTTCCCCTCTCATTCATTTCATCCCTTACTGTTCTCTTCCCCTCTCTCTTTCCTCTTTGTGGTGGGAGGATGGTATTTATAGAGTCTAAGCCTCATTGTCATTACATGTAAAACAACAATTCCTATGTCTCAAGGGTTGTGAGGATTAACTGAGCTTGTGAGCTTGTCTGGTACAAAGCAAGTGTTTAATAAATGAATAGAGTTAATAATTATGTTAGTTTTTTTCTTAAGTACTATTAGTCATATTATTACTTGGAGGAAGCTTCTGTGAATCATATTTTGTTTGATAAAACAGTACAATTGAGCAGATTTTTAGACCCCCACACAAGAGTACATCATAAAAGGTCCAGGAAAAGTTTTTCTGATTATTCTGTTTTATACTTACTGACCCACTAGAGTTGATAGTGAGAGGTATACAACAGAAGCTTTGCTCTGCCCTTTAGGAGTCTTTAAGGAGACAGGCAGGCCATAAGCACAAAGAGTATGTTTTAGATACTTGCCTGGAAAGAGTAGAGCAAATGTTAAGTGTTACAGAGGTTCAGAGGGAGTAAAATCACCAAAAGTGGGAATTGAGGATGATGTAGTTCGATAAAAGATGTAGTTCTTGAGAAAGAATAGAATCAAGTTTAAGAAGAAACGTGGCAAAATTATTTCAGGTCAGGAGAACCTGGTAAATGTGTGTGTGCATATACTTAGTGGACATGCTTTGCACATTCCTGTAGGTATAGGTAGTAGGCAAAAATATAGAAGAGGAGATAGACAAGGGAGTGATGGCTGATTTGGGAGTCATCTGCATGGAAATATTTGCTAAAGCATACTTATAGATCAAAGGTAATGGTGATGAAGACTGAAGGGGAGGAAGCAGTAGGAAGTAATATCACTGAAGGAACTAAATAGGGACCTAGGAGATTGCAAGGAAATGAAAACCCTCAGAAGAGGGGTTTAAGAAGGGATAGTCAGCAAAATTAAATCTAACAGTGTTAGCATGTGACTAAGAGGTACAAGGAAACCCAAACTTTTAAAGGGGTACACATTCTAAAAGGGGGTTGGCCATCTATGCACAAAGGCAAAGAAGGCAGACTCTTAATGTGAAATAATAAAATTGTAGAAATAAATATTTCATTTCAAATAATAGTTTCCTGATAAAGCTCCAAAAGTTACCCATTTCCTATTGGGCAAATACCCAAACAGGCTTGCTCCAAAGTGACACTTTTTTTTTTTTTAAAGATTTATATATTTATGCATACAAGCACTGGGGTACAGGCCAGAGGTGTGGGGGGTGAGAGGATTCACCACAGACAGAGAGGGGAGCAGAACAGGCAGACTGACTGAAACACACTGCTGAGGGGAGCAGCGGGCACAGCAGGAGAGGTCTGCTGCACCATGTGGGTCCCCTCTCTGGCCAGCAGCAGGGATCGAACTCATGCTGCAGTGGCTGCGGTTTGCTTCATAGTGCGTTGCTTAACCCACTGCGCCACCAGGGAGGCCCCAAAGTGGCACTCTTGACACATGTTTAAGGTATCTTCTGGCAGGGAACCACAAGAAAGGGGTAAGGCAGGTCCAGAGAGCATGAATAGAAGGAAAAACTCAAAATTAAAAATACCACATATAGTCTACTATGAGGTCAAGATAATGGCTGCCATTGTCTCTGCCAAGGATTGGGACCACCCTTCCCCTGTGTCTTTCACTCATGTTTCTCTTCCCAGTTTCTCTCCCTGTCTGTCTTCCATGTGTTTCCTCCTCTTCCCATCTGCCCCTTACTCAGGATGTCTAGTTCATGGCATGCTGAAACTAGCAATTCAAGGGAATTGACTTAAGTTGGGGTGGGGAAAATAGAACCCATTCAATTCTCCCTCTTTCACAGAAATGCCTCTGTAATAGTATCGAAGGTGAAAGGGACTGGGAAAGGCATTTTACTTCGGTAGACATTAACATTGATTTCTAAGCTGTTATGAATGGGTCTTTTGGGAAATAACCCAAGTTTCTTCAGAACCCATTATATATCTGTTCTGTAGTGAGCGTTAAGATACTATATCTTCAGTGTATTCACCTCATTTCTCAGGCAAAATCTTTGCCAATTTAGCTTTGACAAATTCATTACTTATTTTCTGTTTAGTTTGCTTTGAAACAAATGCTTAATCTTTCCATGGAATTCTGACAACTTTTATACTCTGTGAAGAAAATTTACAGTTTATTTTGTAGCTCAATACATATTGCTAGTACACATGTAAATGGCCTTAAAAATAAGGCTTCGTTGACATTTTGTCAAAGTGTTTTTTCTTTCTTTTTTTGGAAGGGTCATAGTTAACTCTGAAATTGATAAAACTGGTTTGCCAAAAACTGGTTTCTGGGAACACCTGTCAGTTAATAAAATATATCTATGTGTGCATGTATATGTAATTATATATTAAGCCTTGATATGTGGCTAGTGGGACTAAGAAATTGAATACTTCACTTAAATTTTAACATATGGCTCTTGGTTATCACATTCAAAATTAAAAAAAAAACAGTTTAAAAATAATCATCAGTGCAGTAGGTATTTCTCACTCTTAGAATTACTGGCCCTTGAGACAAAATAATTCATGTGCAGAATCCCATAAAGAGAATTTTATAGATACATATATACACACAGAGACATACACATGTAGCATATTTTCTCTGTTATTTTCAAAAAGTACCATTTCCTTTATGTAAGTTAATGTACTAGTATCTTTTGATTGAATGTGTTTGGATTTCTTAAAAATTTGAAATTGGTGTTAGTGACATATCTGCCCTCTGCTGGTGAAAATGAGCTATTACTATTAGTAGTTAGAATATTTTAAAATGAATATGATATCCACAGCAGCCATAAAATTAAATTTGGGAAAAAATATTTGTTGTTTGAAAGGAATACATTCTCTTTATGGGATTCTGCACATGAATTACTTTGTCTCAAAGGCCAGTAATTCTGAGGGTGAGAAATACCTACTGCACTGATGATTATTTTTTTTAAAATTTTGAATGTGGTAACCAAGAGCCATATGTTAATATTTAAGTGAAGTATTCAATTACTTAGTCCCACTAACCACGTATCAAGGCTTAACACATACATGTGAGTAGTAGTTACTGTGAAGAATGCACATTAAAGAATGTTTCCATATCACAGAAAGTTCAGTTGACAAGTTCTTCCAATACAAAAATTTAAATAATGAGAATTACCATTTTCATTGTTCTTAAATTTGTCATGAATTTCTCTCTTTGTCATGTATCCTTTCAGTTTACCAAATATAGAAGTAGTTAAGAATCTGTTTAGTAAGATTTTAGTTTATTAAGATTTTATTATTGCACCGTGTAATCTACTGTACCTCATATGTTTTGTGTGACATGATTGATTGTGTATATTTTTCTTAATGTGAAACATTGGGTATATCTGGTGTTTTCACTCTGTTTTGAAGATTAAAGTTAGGTTAAAATGATACTATCTTTGTGCCATTTAATTGAGGTAATAGCTTTGTTACCATTTGGTATATACCTTGGGTAAAAGGAAAAACTGTAATCAAAGCATGTATAGAAAAGCTAAGATTTTATATCATGTGAATCATAGTTTAACATATATTGGTTGATTAAAAATAATACTTTACCCAGATTCCTCAATTGGTAACATTTTGGAAAATTGTATTACAGTATATAACTAATTTGTTGACATTGTCCACTTTATGTGATTTCTAGTTTTACTAGAATATTATGTTGTGTATACTCAATTACGTACAATTTATCACATGTGTATATTCATGTATCTGCTACCATAGTCAAGATACAGTATACTTCTATTACTACTAGGATTTCTTGCTTTACCCTTTTATAGTCACACATACTTTCTCATTCCTCTCCTCTTCCTTCAATCCATAACCTGTGGCAAGCACTAATCTGGTTTCCACTTCTGAAATTTTTGTCATTTCAAAAATGTTATATAAATAGAATCATGATACTCTTGGTATTGACTTTATTCACTCAGTGTAATTCTTTGGCATTTCATCCAATTATTGCATATATTGATGGTTCCTTTTTTTAGTATCTTTATGGTACATACGTGTTTACCAGTAGTTTGGTTAACCATTCACTCATTGAAGTAACTCTGGACTGTTTCTAGTTTTTTATTACTATGAATAAAGGTTTTTGTGTGAATAATTTTCATTTCTGTGGTGCTACTTAGTATAATTGCTGGGTTAAATGGTATTGTATGTTTGGAATCATTAAAATTGCCGAACTTTCAAAATGGCTGTATTATTTTACATTCCCATCAGCAGTGTGTGCATGATCTGGTATCTCCACATCGTTTCCAACATTTGGTGTTGTCACTATTTTTATTTTAGCTTCTCTGTTGGGCATGTAGCAGTAGTGTTAGTGGTTTTGATTTGCATCTCCCTAATGACTGATGGTGTTACTGTGTTTTTCATGTGCATATTTGCCATCTGTATATCTTCTTCAGTGAAATGTCTGTTTATGTCTTTCATTGTCTAATTAGACATTTTTCTCTGTTGAGTTATTTTTAACTGGACTTTCTTTTTAAGAGTTGTTTTAGGTTTGCAGTAAAATAGAAGAACAGAAGGCATAGAGATTTCTCATATCTCACCCCCACACCTCGCCCATTCGCCTGCTTTCCATTAATCTGTATACTGTTGAATTTTGAAGGTTCTTTATATATTCTAGATATAGTCTGCTGTCAGTTATGTGCAAATATTTTCTCCTATTCTGTAGCTTCTCTTTATCCACTTCATATGGTCTTTTAAAGAGTGAAAGCTTTTAACTTTGAGGTCCATTTTATCAATTTTTCCTTTTATAAATTGTTTTTATGGCAAGTTAAAGTACTTTTCCTAATTTAAATCCTGAAGATTTAGGAAAACTTGTTTCCTAAAAGTTTTACAGTTCTATATTTATGATAATGATCCATTTGTTCTTGATGTGTTCTTGTATGTGATGCGGGTAGTGATCAGTGTTGTTGATTTTTCTTTTTGCTTATGGAGTATGCACTCTCTCCAGCACCATTTTTTCAAAGTTATTTTTTCTCCACTGAATTGCCTTAGCACCTCTGTCAAAAGTCAGTTGACTTTATATGTCTATGAGTATTTTTTATTTTTGTTGTGCTCCATTGTATTTTGCCTGCTTTTATGCCAACATTATAATATCTTTATTACTGTAGCTTTTAGGTCTTGCAGTCAAGTTATGTCCTCCAAATTTGTTACTTTAAGGTCATTTTGAGTAGTCTAGGTCGTTTGAATTTCTATATGCATTTCAGAAATCAGTTTGTCAATTTTTACAAAAATAATTTTCTAGGATTTTAATTGGAATTGCTTTGAATTTGTAGAGTACATTCAAAATATTTGGGATCAAATTAACATGTTTAACAATAGTCTTCCAATATATGAACAAAATACTCTCCATTTATTTAGATCTTACTGAATTTCTCACAACATTTTATAGTTTCTGGTATTCAGGTCTTATTTATCTTTTGTAAGATTTAGCTCTAAGTAGCTTTTATCTTTTTTTTTTAAATATATATGCATACATGCACTGGGGTACAGGCCAGAGATGTGGGGGAATGAGAGGATTCACCAGAGACAGAGTGGGAAGGAGAACAGGCATATCAACTGAAATACACTGCTGAGGGGAGCCGCTGGTGAGGCAGGAGAGGTCTGCTGTGCCTTGTGGGTTCCATTCCTGGCCAGGGATCGAACTCATGCTACTGTGCCAAGAATGCTTCACAGTGGGCCTCCCTGGTGGCGCAGTGGGTTAAGCAACGCACTGTGAAGCAAACTGCAGCCATTGCAGCATGAGTTCGATCCCTGCTGCTGGCCAGGGAGGGGACCCACATGGTGCAGGCAGACCTCTCCTGCCTCGCCTGCTGCTCCTCTCATCAGTGTGTTTCAGTCAGTCTGCCTGTTCTGCTCCCCGCTCTGTCTCTGGTGAATCTTCTCACCGCCCATGCCTCTGGCCTGTACCCCAGCTCGTGTATGGATAAATAAATCTTCAAAAAAAATTAAAAAAAATAAAGGTTGTCCTTTAAAAAAAAAAAGAATGCTTCACAGTGGGGTGCTCAACCCTCTGTAACACCCCCTGTGTCACAAGGGAGGCCCTGTTACTTTTGTTTTTGAAAGATTTTAGTATGATAATTAGGTCTAGGTGGACAGTATTTTACTTTCCGTACTTTCATGATGTTTTACCTTCTTCTAGTTTTTATTATTTCTGATGAAAAATATGTCCTCATTTGTCCATTTTAAAAAATAATGTATTTTTTTTTCCTGACAACTTTTTAGATTTTGCTCTTCATTTCTAGTTTTATTATGATATATCTTTGATGTATTATTCTATATTTCTTTTTTGGGGGTTAAGATTCTTGGTTCTGTAGGTTTATAGTTTTCAGAAAGAATTGGAAACAGTTGTACATTATATCTTCAGATCCTTTTTTCCTGTTATTTTCCTTTCCTAAATTGGAGATTACAATTCTAAGTTAGATTGCTGAAGTTGTTGTACACTCTGATGTGCTAGTCCCAACCTCTTCCTGCTTTGGTCTTTGTATTTCATTTGGATCATTATTATTGCTTTATCTTCAGATTCTTTAATCTTTATTTTTTTATGTTGTCTAATATCCTGTCAGATCTATCCAGTGTATTTATTTGTTTCTTATTGTAGGCATTAAAGTTTGCATCTCTAGTAGTTTGATTAGGGATGTGCATATATAAATAAATCATATTTTTAACTTCTGAACAGTTACTCCATTCTATGTCTTGTTCAGTCTTTCCTATGGACATACTTTTTTTTTAAAAAAAAAAGATTTATTCAGGCATACAAGAACTGGGGTACAAGTTGGGGGGTTGTGTGTGAGAAAGGATTTACCAAAGACAGAGCGGTGAACAAACAGAACAGGCAGATTGACTGAAATACACTGTTGAGGGGAGCAGCGGGCACAGCAGGAGAGGTCTGCTGCACCATCTGGGTCCCCTCCCTGGCCGGCGGCAGGGCTCGAACTCATACTGCAGTGGCTGCAGTCTGCTTCATAGTGTGTTGCTTAACCCACTGTGCCACCAGGGAGGCCTTCTAAGTACTCTTTATTATTTATTTATATTTTACATCATTGTTCATTTTTATATAATGTTTGCTTTCTTTTCTCAGGTGTAGTCCCCATAGAATTTCCACCAATTCATTCATGCACTATCACCATAGTTCCTTATGTTCTTCCTGCCCTTATTTGATCCCTCTCTTTCCACTTCCCCTCAGAATGTCTCTGATTTATAGTTGCCTGTGTGGTTTCGTTTTTTTGTGTTTTTTTATTGTTATTTTTTTCCCCGGTCCCTATATTCCTATATTCCCCTATATTCCTTCTATTAGTGAAGCCATCAAATATTTTTTCTTTTTCCTTCTTATTTCACTGAGCATAATCCCTTCTAGCTCCATCCATGTTGCTGTGAATGGCATTAGTTGATCTTTTTTGATTGCTGAGTAGTATTCGATTGTGTATATGTACCACATCTTTTTGATCTAGTCAACTATTTTTGGGCATTTGGTTGTTTCCAAGTCTTACCTATTATAAATAGTGCTGTAATAAACATAGGGCTGAAGGTATCCTTCTGAGTTGACTTTGTGTGTGTGTGTGTGTGTGTGTGTGTCTGTCCTTTGGGGAGATCCACATAGCTTTCCATAGTGGTTGAACCAGCTTACATTCCCACCAGCAGTGTAGGAGAGTTGCTTTTTCACCACATCCTCTCCAACATTTGCTGTTGCTAGTTTTTTTAATATGTGCCATTTTCACTAGTGTAAGGTGGTATCTCATTGTGATTTTGATTTGCATTTTCCTGATTATGAGGGATGTTGAACATTTTATTATGTGCCAGTTGGCTGTTTGCATTTCCTCTTTGGAGAAGTGTCTTTTAAGTCCTTCTGCTTATTTTTTGACTGGATTGTTTACTTTGTTTTTGTTGAATTCTGAATTGTGAATTCTTTATATATCTTTGTGATCATTCTCTTATCAGTGCTTGGAGTGCAAAAATTTTCTGTAGTCAGTAGGGTGTCTTGTATTGGTTAATGTCTCTTTTTGCTGTACAGAAGCTTTGTACTTTGATGTAATCCCAGCTGCTTATCTTTCCTTCACTTTCTTTGCTTTGGGGGATGATTCTTTAAAGATGTTACTGAGATGTATGTTATGTAGTAGTTTACCTATATTCTATATATTTTATGGTTTCAGGTCTTATGTTTAATTCTTTTATCCATTTTGAGTTGATTTTTGTGTATAGTGTGAGGTAGTGGTTTAGTTTCATTCTTTTGCTTATGTTGGTCAAGTTTTTCTAGTACCATTTATTGAACAAATTGTTCTTGTTTCATTGCATATTCATTATCCTATGTCAAAGATTAGTTGTCCATATATGTGTGGCTTTATTTCTGGGCTATCTATTCAAACAAAAATCAGTAGTCTTCCTATATACAGTCAATCAATCTGAAGAGAAATCAAGAAAACTATCCCTTTTATAATGGAAACAAAAAAATCAAATACTTGGGAATAAATCTAATAAGAGTGAAGGATCTGTGCAAAGAAAATTATAAAACATTGTTAAAAGAACTGGAAGATGACACAAAGAAATGGCAAGTTATCCCCTGCTCATGGATTGGAAGAATTAACATTATCATAATGGCCATACTACCAAAAGAAATTTACAGATTCAACACTATTCCAATAAAAATTCAGTGACATTCTTCAAAGAAATAGAACAAATATTCATGCAATTCATATGGAGCCACAGAAAACCTCAAATAGCCAAAGCTCTTCTACTAAAACAAAGGCGAGTGGAGGTATTATATGCCCAAACTTCAAACTATACTGCAAAGCCATTATAATTAAAGCAGTATGGTACTGGCACATAAATAGACACATAGACCAATGGAATCAAATAGAAAGCTCAGAAATATTGATGGGCTTTTGTTTTGTTTTGTTTTACGTGTACAAGAACCAGGGTGTAGGCCAGATGTGTGGTGGGTGAAAAGATTCACCGGAGACAGAATGGGGAGCAGAACAGGTGGATCTACTGAGATACATTGCTGAGGATAGCAGTGGATGAGATAGGAGAGGTCTGCTGTGCTTTGTGGGTTAGCTCCCTGGCTCAGGATTGAACTCATTCTGTATTGGCTGGTGATAACTTGATAGCTCTTAGACTTTAATCCCTGTACCACCAGGGAGGCCTCTAATAATATTCTTAAGGTATTATTTTTTAACTTGAATGCAGTTTGTTACTTGGAAGTAGTCTAACTTTTGTAGATTGTGCTTTCAACCTTTGTTAGTGAAATTAGAGCAGTGTTTAGAGTTTTTTTTTTCCTATTTAGGCAGGCAAAAATTCTTTAGAATGCTGTATCTGATGCTCCATGAATGTGTAGATTTTTATTCTGGCTGTTGTGCATACATACACTATTTTGAGCTTAGAAATTGTTTCTGCTATTTGTTTGGGTGGTTTTCTCTACCTCCTGTGGCTTAAATTCTGGAGCAAGATCCTTTGGAGATCTAAGGCATTCTCCTTCTGTGTATCATTTTCTCTTTTCTACTCTACCTTGTGAAATCTAATCAATTTGGTCATTATGCACAGGGCTCTCTACCTCCTTTATTTAGGGAGACCATAGAGTTTCTCCTTTATCTTCCTGTGCTGTACCCTAGAATATTTCTCCATGCAGTAAGCTGAGTTAATTGTAGGTATCTCAACCTAGTTATTTGTTTTCCATTGCTAGATATTTCTTCAGGAATGTTGTTTTATATATTTTGTATAATATTAGAGGTTTTTTTGATCAGATAAATTCAGTGTCTTCATATTGGTTAAAAATAGAACTAATTGTAGTATTTTAATAGGGAACAAGACATGAAAAGATTACTTGTAAACCTGTTTCTTTTTACTGAAACAAACTTTTTCCTGATCTCTTGGAATAGTTACATTTAAAATTGAGAATATCTGTCTTCATGTAATCCTTGGAGTTGCTGATACAAAAAGTGTATCAGAAAGTGACAAAACTATTAACGTTGCTACTACTCTGTTCTTCTAATGTGACCGCTCCTATGTGAGCTACAAATTTTAGTCTGCTGACAGAAAGATAAAATATGTTAAAACAGGAATTCAGTCCTCCTTATTCTCTAAAGGCTAACTCAGTATATGGAGGAAATTTCTTATGATATGCTCGTGATAAAAATGTGATACTACTTTACTGACTTACTATCTCCAATTTTTTTTCAAGTAAAAGATTTGATTGTACTTTGCACCATGTTGTTAAAACTGTCTATGCTTCAAGGATATCTTACTTTTGTTTGTACTGTTGAAAACATCTATTTATATAATTATAGTTTGCTGTTTTCAAACTGCTAACAAAATATGTTAGTCTTTGAGTTTATTTTTTGTGCTAAAAAAGTAAACATGACTAATACCACAGAGGTATTTGTTAAAATGTTGATAATGTCTCATTGGATTATTACTGATATCAAAGACATTAAATGGACTTAGCCATCATTTGTGAAGGCAAAAAGTAATTGAAGTCTCGCTACTTCATAGTGTCTTTGTAGACAACAGTTTTCTCTCCATATTAAGACTTTTTGTAAAAATCAGCAGTTTTAATATGTGGAGACACTAATTATTTAAATTTCTTCAAGCTGAAAGTTAGTATATATCAATTGAATTGGCATTAAAGAAAATGAAGAAGAAGGAAGTTACTTTTTATGAATGCATAATTAATAAAAAAGTACAACCTCTGAATAAATTGGCTATTTATTGTTTATATCTATTTTCAAAATGTGGTATGATTTGCTTCACTTGATCTGTTGATAATTGTTCACTGGCTCCTTATTGCTAATTGTATAAAATCAAATTCGGGAGTAAAAGCAACGTGTTTTACCTATATTCTGTGTCTTTAGCTTATACTCTTTTGTCAAATGCTAATGATCAAAGACTGCATATGCTTCCACCCTTAGTATGATTTTAATTTTAAGAGAGCAATCTCAGGGTCTCTGTGCCTTGCTATTCTCTTCTCTGGAACTCTTTTTTTCTTCCCCTTCAGATATCTGCCTCATTGAATCCTAGCTTTAGGGCTCTGCTTAAATACCACTTCATCAGTGTTATATTCCCTAATTGTAGTTAAAATAGTATTCCATTTTTTCCCTAAGCATTCCTATTTTACTTACCCATTTAATTTATCCCCCCACAGCTTTCATCACAATATGAGATCCTATACATTTATAATTTGTTTATCTTGCTCCTCTAGAATGTGTTTGATGAAGGTAGGGTGTTGGATATTTTATTTCCCTACTGAATTCCTAGCATCTACATAGTTTTTGGTATACAGCAAGCATTCAGCTCATTTGTTATAACAGTGAGTCAGTGAATGTGTGAATAAACAACCTTCTAAGTCTTTCTGCTCATTCAGGCTCATTTCAAATTTATACTGTGCTCATAAAGTTGCCTTTCAATGATGCTACCTCCAACTGCTTCAGCTCATCATGATCTTTTCTTCCTTTGCATTTACAGCATTTTCATATCAGTATATATGAGATCATTGATATATATTTATTTTGAGATATATATTTCATATCAGTATATAAGTGATGATATAATTGAGATACAGTGTATATATTTCATATCAGTATATAAGTGATGCTATTACTATACTTGATTGGAGTAACTGCATTTGGAGTAGGCATTCACTTAAAATGTTTAAAGAGTGACAGACCCTTTTCAGTAAAGGGATTAAGAGTTGACATAAATAGTTCTCATTGTGCTAGGTACTTAGATGCTTCATGCCCTTTAATTTCAAGGAACCCTGTAAAGCATAGATGAACTCATCCTATGTTTTAATTGTGGAAACTGAAATTTAGAGAGATCATATAATTATATTTCCATAGTCATAAATGTCTGGTGATTCAAACCCAGACCTTTTTTTTTTGTAGAATAGCTATTCTGATGTCTTTAATGGGTAACTACTATATGAATTCAAGGCCTATTCAGCAGTTTGGTGTTTTTTTTTTTCAAGGAATGAAGGCCTTATTGGGCAGAATGACTCCATAAAGAGGGAGAAAAAAAAAAGTTTGATTTAATGGTATAACTTGGAGAACCAAATGGGAAACAGGGGCACCAAACTCATTCTGTTCATATCTTAGGTTGGTCAAAGATTTTGACAATAAAATTGGTGAATCTGTTTTGGTTTCTTTAGAAAATGTTTATTGTTGGGGTTTATTCCTTTGGTTATTGGTTATATAAAATATAGATATAGTTTGGTATATATAGGTATTTGTTTATATAAAAAATCTTAACTATTGAATCATTTTCAAAGTTGAATTAGAATAATGTTAATGAAAATTAATACATATTGAGAACTTACCACATGGCAAATAATGTGTTTTATGTATCTCATTTAATGTTTACCACAACTATCTTTGTCAAGGAAAATAAAGCTTAGGGAAGATTTTCAAAATTACACAATGAAATGGTGAAGTCAGCAGTGACCTCAAACTTTGTTTCAGACAGGTTTCAGAAAAAATGTTTACATAATGACTCACTACTTATGTACATACATACATATGTACATATGACTGAAAGACATGTTGAATAATATCTATTTAACTGTAATGTTGTACATTGTATGTTTGTTTGCCTTAGGATAGATAGGATGTATAATGAACGAGTCCTTATCTGCAGTCTGAAAATCTATGCTCTTAACTACTCTATTTATTTCTTCACTTTGTTCAAATGTAACTCACTTTTGGCTTCATTTCTTTCTTTCAACACCTTTCTTTTGTAACAACCAACTGGTATTCTGGCAGCAGAAACAGAAAAATTAAATGTTGCAGTAAGAAAATTCTTTTTTTTCCTCAAGTAGACTTTGAAGTTAAAACTAGTGAACTAATTCCTCCATGTGGAGGTCATGTTTACTGACAACACATTGTTCAAACTTGTCTTAGCTTGTGGTTTTATGTGTATCAGACATACTGTATTGAATTGTTGTTGAGAGATACTTTTTATCTGACAGCTCAGTGGATATGATAAACTTAGAACAAATTCTATTTCAAGTATAGATTAAAGTATGTTCATATTATTGGTCAAGTTGTGTAGTCATTTGCCTTTCTATACACAAGATATTTTCATAATTAAATTTTTTAAAATAGTGTAACTACTTGTTTTTAATATATGCCTTTATATTAACAAACAAATGGGAAAAATTACATTCTCATTGTACTGCCATATGGCACCCTCTATGCATTCAAATCGTTTTATTAAGAGAATTTTGGCATGAATATATAGTCCAATAATATTGTGATCAAGAATTCAGGAATAAAGAAAAAGTGATGTAACTAAAGTTGCTAAAATAGATTCATAGTCTTTTCAATATAGCCATATTGCTGTAAATATTCTGGCACACAACTTCTTGAGTACATCTTTGAGTTTTTAATTTGACCATGACTAAAAGAAGCATCGTTTTACAGCACAATTTGTGTGTGTGTCTATATACGTATAAATATATGTTAAATGATTTTTATACAAGTTTAACAGATACAAGTGTATCACATATCTCATATCTTTCTCTTCTAAATAGATTATGAGCTTGACCTGCTTAAAAATACTACTGTAGGATTGTTTTGTGTGTTCATAAATATTTTATATGTGTATGTGATTATGTCATATTACATACATAATTGATTTGTACTTAGATGTATGTGTGAGAGAGAACAGATTGCCTCATGGCAAAAGGGTTTATTCACCTCGGACTTTTCCTAGATTTTAATAAATTGTTTTAAAATGTGTATATCTTTTGAGCTTGGGAAATTAGCTTTTTGCTTTCCTGTCTGTGGTCTTTCAGTAGCATTTGCTTGGCAAAGAGTAAGTAAATAGTCATTAAATAGTTTGGAGAATGAAGGTGAGAATTTCATACCTATAATTGTGTGACTGCCATTTTGAGCAGCAAATACTTTACCAAGGCCATTTTAGGTAGACTTAACAAGGCAAACTTTAGAATGGATAATCCAATTGTAATTTGGCTAGGCTTTTAAAATCTTTTTTGGGGAGTTTTAAACTGTTGTTAAAATAGAAATATACAGTGACAAAAATTTTATTGTTTTAGTCAGCAAAAGTGATTGGGCTAGTGTAATGGCAGGTTTTTTCTTTCTTTGCAGGGATTGCTTTATATAGCCTTACATTCAGTAAAACCTAAACATCATTTAACATTGGAATATATCTTAACTTTTGCTCAATACTATAGCTATTTTTTTTTATTACTGTTAGCATTGCTCTGGTACATGCTTTCATGCATTTCAGTCCCTTCATTATCTTTAGTTATTGTAAAAATGCACCACTGTATTAAATGCTACAGTTATTTTTTACCTTCGTGAATGGTCACTGTCACTTTATGGAATGATACGTCCTAGTTAATTCATTCACATGTAACATTGCTGTGTCAAGAAATTTGTGCTCTAGAGAAAAATCTCCATTTATATTTGGCTGTAGGTCTAGCAGATAGTCTTAGGGGAATAATTGTGTATTAACAACAGAAATGAAGCCAGAGTTAAAGTACATTGAAAATCTTACTGTTTTCCCTTCCCGATCTGGATTCACTGTTCTTTTGGGAGTTATTTATAGGAAAACTGTTATACAGTTGCTTTGCAGACCAATGTAGAAACTTCTCTTCAGGAGGAAAATTCTTGTCTTTTGATTTTTACAGTTTCCTAATAGGATGACACAACTTAAGTTGTGCCTTTAAACTTTCAAAATACTTTCCATACTAGTCTTACCTAATTAATAAGGTCAGACAATCCCAGCTCCATTTAACATATGAGAACCTTGTTATTCAGTTATTCTAGTGTGATTTATGCAGCTCAAAGGTATCAGAGAAGGTTGACACCTCTTCTTAATTCATTTTGACATTGTTAACCATTAAATATTTAAATAGAGCATACTCCAGATATTTGTTAGGTATCATAAGTTGTATATGAATGACAGTTGTTGAATGATTTTTACTGTAATCATACAAGCAATATGAAAAATCAAAAACATTTCAAATTATTGTGAAAAATATATTCAAAATTATTGAAAATAGCACAACTAAGTCTTATATTCTTATGCGTTTCTCCAGTATTTTCTGAATATGTGACCATGACCAAAAGAACTAACATTTATTTGTACACCTCAGTTCATCTGTAACCTTTCTTAATCTCAAGGTTATATTTGAGATTTGTTAAGTGATGAGGCTATCCTTATTTTTGTCCACACTTAGTGTTAGTTGATTAAAAATTTTCTTTCAGTGTGCTGAGTACAAAATTGGCCACTGTGGTTTTAAAGGGCATTTTTCCGTAATTAGTTTGTGCATATTTTTATATTGCCATTTATTTTTTGGCTATACTTTTCATGCCATACATTCTTCTGTAAATTATTCATTCATTTATTTTTACATAGGTTGGTTGCCTATTTCTTTATAATTTCTGTGTTCATTTGAAAAGTTAGATTTTAATTGGTAATCTTTTAAACAATACATAATTAATAAAGGACTTATATTTTACTATGAGATATTACTGGTTCAGATATGCTCTATGAAAACACTACTCTCAGAAGTTAGTAATAAATTCATAGGTTTGGGGAAAAGTTTCTAGGAAAGCATAACTAATAAATGCATTGAGGTTCTTGAAAGTTACTTTACAACCTTTCTGCACAGCCAAACCACAAGTCTTGTTAGTAAGTTAGTGCTGGTACCATTTGAAAAGTGGGGCATGTAAATTCTGTAAGACTCCATATAATTGTATAACAAACTAGAATGCTTCTGATAACCTGTCATGATATTTGTTTTGGTTTTTAATATTTGCTTTTTTTGTTTTCTTTTCCTTAATTAGGTCCCCGATGGGCTTCCTGGAATATTGGTGTCTTTATTTGCATCAGATGTGCTGGAATCCATAGAAATCTTGGGGTCCATATATCCAGGGTTAAGTCAGTCAACCTAGACCAATGGACACCAGAACAGATACAGGTAAATATTTCCTTCCTCATGAATTTTGGAAACATTTAAAATGAATTTAAAATCTTCAGCCAGTCTTTTTTTTTTTTTCCTCCTTAGCCTTTATTGCTTTCGTTACTCTAATTTTTTTTATAAATTTTTTTATGGTGATAACCTTGGATAAAACACTATTTATGATTCAGATATATAGTTTCATATCTCCCCAGATGTAGGTTACCATACCATTCTTGCATCTAAATGTTAATGTTGAAAAGGAGTATATAAAAATGACATGTGCCACATAGAAAATTTCTTTGTTATTTGAATAGTCAGTTCACAGATGTTTTGGGTCTATATTGTAAAAGTAGTTTTTAATGTATTTTTATCTAAAATATTAATTTGGGAGTATTTAATAAATTATTCCTTTTTCCTTGTGTTGATGAAATTTGCCAGAGTAATTCCATAATGTTTTGTTTTCCAGTCAGTAGAGGGAGCCTATGTAATGATAAAGAATAAACCACTTCTAAGCTAAGAGCTAACTTAAAGGATTCCCCTTCTATACAGAGGTGTTCTTAATTTGCAGAGATGGTCTAATAGTTGGAAGATTACCCAATTAGCAGATACTCTAATGAGTAATTTGGAGTTGTTTTGAGTGAAATTTAGTTTTGATAACTCTGTAATTTTAAGGGTCTATCATTTTTCATGTGACATTCTTAAATTCTTAGAATCCTTAGGGTTAATAGCTAATGTAGTGACTATCTCTATTTTATAATTTAAATTTATTTTAAATTATATTTATTTAATAAATTTAATTATATTTAAAAATTAGATTTTTAATTATAAAATAACTAAATATACTATTTCTTAGGTCTTTTTTGAATTATTTTTCATTTGTATGAAGGCTGATTACATAAATATAGTTGAAACTCAGTGAATGGTGCGTATCTCAGAATCAGAAAAAAGATGGCACAAATGGGATAAGGGTAAGGGTAGAAAGAATAGAATAGACTCCTGGGGAGAGTGGGTCACAAATAAAAAATAAAGACTTACAGACTTGATTAAAGGAGTACAATTTCTATACTGAAGACATTTATACCAATGTAGTAAGTTCTAGAGTTAGCAAAGATTTAATTATTTAAACATATTAAACCTTAGAAGCACTAGTGGGGAAAAAATTGAATATAGATCTTCAGGTTATAAAATCAAACATAATTATTTAATTCAGTCTTTTTTTTTTTTTAAAGATTTATTTATTTATGCATACAAGCACTGGGGTACAGGCCAGAGGTGTGGAGGGTGAGAGAATCCACCAGAGACAGAACGGGGAGCAGAACAAGCAGATCAATGGAAGTACACTGCTGAGGGGAGCAGCGGGCACAGCTGGAGAGGTCTGCTGTGCCATGTGGGTCCCGCCCCTCCGGCTGGCAGCAGGGATCGAACTTGTGCTGCAGTGGCTGCGGTCTGCTTCATAGTGTGTTGCTTAACCCACTGCGCCACCAGGGAGGCCCCTATTTAATTCAGTCTTAAATTAGTTTTTGGGTTCTTTTTTGTGCTGGCAAAGGCATAAGAGGAAATACTTAAAGTATTTTCAAGATCATTGAGAAAACTTGTTATATCAGGAAGCAGAAATTTATGAGCACTTCATGTGAAGCAGTGTCTTTAGTAACATCTCTAAACTGTGCTACCAGGTTTCATGATGTAGTTTTTTTAAGTTATCTTAAAATCTATGATGTAGCTTGAAAGTATATCTTGGAATTATAAAACATGTAATCTAGATATTCATGTTTCCAGAAATATTTTTCTCAACTCAGACTGTTGAAAGGAGTGGCAGGTTATTGGAGGTGACCAGCTGTTCTCTAGTTTCCAGCAGAACTTTCCAATCAAAAGACTGCAGTTTACAGGTTTCCCATGGAATAGGTTGTAGGTACATAGCAACATAACTGTATTATTTAATAACATACAGCCCTTGAAATTATATTTAAACACTGTGTATAGTTTGAACTGTCAACTTCTTGAAATTAGAATGTTTTGGAATGCAAAACTTTTGATTAGTACTTGTCACTAGTATGCTCTCAATGGCTCCATATACTACAGTTTATTTTCCAAGAATTACATGATGAATAGTGAGGTTAGGGTGTCATCACTTTAAAAATCAAATGAGTGTAGAATAAAGTTTAACTTAAAAATTAAATCAGAAGGGTAATTACACAGAAAAATGAGGCATCTAACTAATATTCTTGTGATAAACCTTGTGTATATTTGTACACAGTTAGAGTTGTTACTCAGAAATCTTCCTGAAACTGTACACAATGTAAATGAATAGGTAGTTGAAGTCCCTAAGGCTCCATACTATATATTATAGCATAGCCTTCATTTTAGCTTAGAAAATTTTATGGCAGCTTATTCTAGAAATGCAAGAATAAAGTGAGTTCAAGAATGTTGTCTCTGGAGTCAGACTGCCAGTTAGACCTGGGTTCTCATAGGTTATTTAATCACTGTGTGCATCAGTTTCTTCATTCTGAAATGGGAATGGTAATAGTGCCTACTTCTATAGTTTGCTGTGAAGATCAAATAAGTTATTATGAGTAAACAATTAGAACAGTACCTGGCACATGTTAAACATTCAATAACATTAGCTTGTTTGGTATTAGTAGTATTAGTCTACTTTTTCATTATGTAGAATTACCATTATTGCTGCCTTAAATATCTTTCTAATCTTAATTTAGTATCCTAGTGGATCTGCTGTGACAAATTGGATGCTAAGTCTTTTATTGGGTGAATAAACAAATTGATCCATTATTGAGTATAATGAATTACTTTCTAAGAATATTTGTGAAAAATTCATTTTTAGTAATATTGGATATCAAGGTATTTTGAAATGAATAGTCATGTCAGTTTTCTAATATAGCTGCTCCTTAGTCATATTTAAGCATATCCTTTCTCCTATGGTGGTAGGTATGTGCCATATAATTCAAATCTATATAACTTTTTTTAACTTAAAAAATTGAAGTGTAATTACAGAGAGAACAATTAAGAGATATGAGTGAGTTTTGTGTGTCTTGATAAATATCTCTACTGTGTCACCAACACCCCAGTGGTGACACAGAGAACACCCTTGTACCAATTTCTACTCATGTCTGTAGTGGTTACTTTTACACTAATTTCTTTATCCTTAGGCTAAGGATACTCTATTATATGTTTATCTGTGATCCTTATGATGGCTACTGCAGTGCTAGGAGCACTGTATATGCTTAAATTTTTAATGACATTCTGAGAATGGTCTTTGTTATAATTCTGTGAATAATGCTTGCTATTTTAAGCAGTGAATGTACAAAGTAAAATGAAAAAAATCAAGCATTTTCCCTCAGTATGTCTTACATATTTTCATAGTCTTTTTTGTTGTGGTTTATATCTTAATCTCTGTCCTTTTCTGTGTTCCTACATACTTTCATAATTTTAAAAGTACTATAGCCACAGGTGTTTCAAGATAATACACGCAGGTACGATATAGGCAGTACTTTCCAGTATTTTAAACCCTCCAAACTGAAACTGATTGCATTGGAAAATACTGAGTTTAACATATGGAAAGGTTTATGCAGAGGTTGGACAACCCACTTGGAAATGTGTAACTAGTAGTGTAGCATTCAATGGACAACTGGGGGTTAGTTTATATAACTCTAAAGGGTCTTTTCATTTTGAAAGTCTTTGATTTTTGGTTATATGTTTATTCCTTTTTGTTACCATAACAGTTCAGAAAATATTTTCTTTACTTGCCTCTGAAAAATCATACAACATGGTGAGAAATGTAGTTCAATTTTTTCTAAAAATGAAATTCCACCTCAGAGTTACTTGCATTCTAAGATAATTCAAAAGTTACTTGCACTCTAAGATAATTCAAAAGAATGTGACAAGATTCTCAGATTTGAGTCTGAAAGGTTACAAAATCTTTTTAAACATTTTGCTGTTTGTTTTTTATCATGAGGGAAAAGTCAGTAGCTAGGTGAATACAGATGTATATTAAATCATGTTATTCATAAAAGTAACTTGGTAGTGTTTAGTTTAACAATAGCTATATCTTAGTACTGACCTGCTTCTCTTAAGCTTCGGATCTTATAAAAAAAATTTTCCAAAAGAAGCTAAACTCACAGGTTTTCAGTAATCTTTGTCAGTAAATCATCTATGATGTCAACTTAAATTCCTTGTCAGTTAGGTCAGTAAACAAGGAGAATAAAGGGCCTCCTTGGTGGCACAAGGGGTTAAGCACCCCCACTAAAAGGCATCTGCTGCCACTGCAGCATGAATTTGATCCCAGCCAGGTTGGTGACCCACATGGCATGGCAAACCTCTCCCACCTTGCCCAATGCTCTCCTCATCAGTGTACTTCAGTCAGTTTGCCTGTTCTGTACCTCTCTCTGTCTCTGTTCCCCCTCTCTGTCTCTGGTGAATCCTCTCACTCCTCACACCTCTGGCCTATACCCCAGTTCTTATATACATAAATCTCTTAAAAAAACAGGGAAAATAAAGTAAAAGAACAAAGTATTTTAAATACTTCCTGTATTGATTTTGTGAAATGAAATGACATGCTGGTAATTGACATACAGTATTCCTGTTAGGTACTTCTAACATCTTTGAAAAGTAGAAACCAGGAACTAGAAAAACTAGAATTATTTATAGACAGTTAAAACTTAAATTCAGTATAAATTGTGCAGTTCTGCAAGTTTGTTTTATTGGTGCAAGATCCAAGATTATATTATGTGAATCATTTTTCCTGGGTCTAGACTTAGTTATAAATTAGTGAGTAATTAAATTACCAGTTCATTGCAAAAATAGCTTCATGATCCTATTTTTAAATGTTTAGGTGAAGGTGAGATAATTTATTATTTTCTACATGAGAGTTCTGCAAGTGAACTTTTTGCACAGCAGTGGTTTATAGGTATCATTTTTTTTTTTAACATTCACCTGTATCCACTCTAGGTTTCTTTTGAATACCATTTGCATGGTAGAGCTCCTTTTGTGCTTTTATGTTTAATTTATACATATATATAAATATAAATGATACTGAACACCAGTCTCAGTTTACCTCAGACAGTGAAAGGAAACGAGTTGAGAAGGAAAGTGGTGTAGTTTGTGGACAAACTGAGCTGGGCAGCAGACTCATGTCTGAAAGACCACTGTCCTGCTTTTTGGCAGAGGGCAGGTGTATTTATACAAAGGAGAAAAAAGGGAGATGGGCAAAGGTCTGCAAAGGGGAGTTAGGAAGATTCAGTAAGTCCTTTTGATGCAGGCATATGGAGATTTCAGGTAGGCACCAGCTTGCTTTGTGAATACCTGATTTTTAACTTCCTTAGATGTTTAACTTCCTTATTATTCTTTTAGGGATATCTCTCCTCTTCCTTAGAAAGTTCATACATGTGGTATGCTCTTTCAGTTGTAATTGCAAAAACTTTTTATTACAGTGACTTTTTAAAAATCAGCTTTTAGTATTCTGTTTACTAGTTTGAGTATTCTCTTAAGTGATTCTGTCACCTGTAAATTGGATCTTCATTCTTAACTCCAATATGGGGGATGTGTAGAACTGGTAAGGGGATTTCACCAGAGACAGAGTGGGGAACAGAAGAACAGTTTCCTCTTTCTCTTGGGTGGTTTGTTGTACTAAACTTTTTAAAACATCAGTAATAGTCTTCGTGATTCTCTATTTCTAGAGATTGGCTTAGTTGTTGGATCAAAGCAGTGAATAGGATGCTAGCATGATTCCTAATGGAAGTCTTGTTAATTTAACTCAATTCTATATTGTTTGATCTAGGTAGAATTGAAAGTATAACTAAAGGAATAAAAAACGAAGATAAGGGTTTAGAGAGTGCTGTATATAATAGGAAATTTTCAGGTGACCATAAAAGAATGTTTGTATGAATTTGTCATCTGGAGACATCATTTTACTTTAATTGCATATAATTCTTTAGATATATTTACTTCTCTTCCTTGCTTTTAAGAACAGAATGATAGAGGATGTCAGTCATTGTTAAAGCACTGGTCTGGGACTTGGTATACCTGGGCATTCTTGTTTTCGCTCAGTTAAATGGTGGGTGATCTTTACCTGGTCGTTTACTCAGTAGTGGCTCCTCTTTTTTTTTTTTTTTTTTTTGTTAAAACATTATCAGTATATAAGTTTAAACATATTTTAAATTTTTTCCTTTACCATTTTAATAGCAAATTCTTACAAGAATTTCTGAAAACATTCTACATTGTGCAGAAGGTCTTCCAGGCAGTGAGATGGAAAAGAAAAGTAAAGTAGTTTTTGGTGACTAAAGTATTGAAGGTAGTTGTATATGTTATACAAAGGGAGAAGATCAAAGTTGGAGCCAGGGTTTGGTTTAGTTTTGATCCTTGTGAATGATAGAGAATGGGAATTGGGACAAGATGGGGGCTCTGAAAATGTCACAAGTTGAAGAGAGATGTCTGAAATTGTTTCTTTTAAGAACATGAATCTGGTGGGCTTGTTCCTGAAA
This sequence comes from Galemys pyrenaicus, assembly GCA_019455555.1. NCBI lineage: Eukaryota > Metazoa > Chordata > Mammalia > Eulipotyphla > Talpidae > Galemys > Galemys pyrenaicus. Next base: position 2,219,152 of record JAGFMF010012055.1, read on the forward strand.
ATGGCCTAAGCAGGATGTAACTAGATCTTGAACTAAAGTAGTGGTAATAGAGTTTATAGGTGAAGTGTACATGAAATACTGAAGAGTTGGGATTAAGATTTGCAACAGAAAAGGGACAAGTCCAATATGACTCCTGAACTGGACTTAAAGCAACTACATGAAAATAGTGATTTATTCCTGGACTTCAAATGGTATGACTTTCATAGTGAATAGGAATGACACAAAGTGTGATGTGGAATTCTTCCAACTTTATCATAATAAGTGTTTAATTTATTGCTTAAAAATGTTTTCTGAATTTGTAGTAACTAGCAAAAGTTACAACAAACCAAGATCTGAGACTATCTAGAAATTATTGAAAATATAAAATTGGTATGTCTAGTTCCACATCATTTAAAATTTTTAATTTTTAAATGTTTGATCTGTTTTGTATATAAAAAGTATAAAGACAGAAAGAGAACACTCCCCTAAAACAGAGTTTTATGGAAATGGAAGGAATGGACTCTGTATTAAGTATTTCCAAAGAGTTCCTGAGACCAAAATCGGTGGCCCTTCTTTTCCAGCAGCTGGAATCCAAAAGATCTTGAAACCAGTCCTGAAAAACTTGCTCCTATGCAAGAAGTCATGATGGCTATTGAGAGGAAGATAGAGAACTATTCTGGAAAATTTCAAGTGGTAGTAGAGGTGAGTCACTGACAAGAAGAATTTATTCAGGGACTGCAAATATAATTTTCTATTTTTCATTAAGATATTTAAAAAATATATTCAGTTAAGTCACTTGGAAATCTTATCTCTGAATCCTAAAAATTTGAATGAATAGAAAACAGTAGAGCAAGTAGTATTCCCTCTTGCATACAAAAAACAAATACATTGAAAAATTAAGAAGCAAAAACAAGTGTATTGAAATTTCAGTGATGTACTCTTTACCAAGTGTTTCTTGAAGAAAGTGATGAAGAAAAAGATGTGGTAAATCATTGCAATGTTTATACCTTGAGGGTAAGATCTGATTGGACATGTGTATACTATGAATGTATTTTGAGGTTAAGATCTGGCTAGATGAGTTTTTTAAAAAACTTATTTGATTCATAACCTCTGATTATCAGAAGATTTTGTTTTCTGAGAGTAGAACATACTGGTGAGGAGAAAATCTCCTTGCTTTGATTCATATAGTGGTTGGCCTCGGCTCCCTCTGCATAGTAGTATATTAAGAAACAGTATAGGGTTAATATAATGCCCCTCTCTTATTTATTTGTGTGGGGAATGAGAAATAGTATGGTACAAAGTTCAGAGGGGACAAGAACTATAAAGTGAAATCTCTTTCCCATTTCTTTTAATCATTTGACTAACCTCCATTTGAACAATCATATTTATAAGTTTTGTGTATATTCTTCCTGAAATATTTTACATGTATATGCAACCATATAGGTGATATTTATAGCTATTTTTATATCCTTTCTCAATAGTCTATTGACCTAAAAGATTCTATTCTCTCCATCTTTTCCTCAGAAAATTGGGTTAGAAGAGTTTTTTTTCCTTTATTTTCTTTTATTATTAATTATATTTGACATCATTTGTAGTCCCCAGAGAGTACCCACCACCATTTCACCGGTGTACCATTACCTCAGTCCCTTGTGCACCCTCTACCCTCATCTCCGTCTTTGCCCTCCCCTCCTTCCCCTCCCCCCCATGGTCCCTTTGGTTTATCTTGGCTTTTTGGTCTTGTTGAGTTTTTTTGTTTGCTCTTTGGTTATAATTGCCCAATTCCTTGAGCTTATTCTTTGTTGTTGCTGTTGTTCTTTCATATTCCTCCTAATAGTGAAGCCATCCGATATTTCTCTCTTGCCTTCTGACTTTTTTCACTAAGTATAATTCCTTCTAGTTCCATCCATGTTTCTATAAATGTCCCTAGTTGGGTTAGAAGAGTTTTTTTTTTTTTTTTTTTTTTGGTTCTCAGCCTTTATTTATTTATTTTTTATTAATATAAATTTTTTAAAATTTACATATATTTGCCATCAATCGTAATCCCCATCACCATCTCACCAGTGCACCATCACCTCAGTCCCCTGTGCTCCCATCTTCCCTCAACCCTCCCCCTCTAGAAGAGTTTTAAGTTACATATTTTACCTTTCTTTCTCCAGATTTAATCTAGATATGTAATATTCTTCAATTATGCACTGATATGTACAATTCTATTATTTTAATGTTTTGCATTTTTGCCATTGGGAATTTAGATCTAATTGCCAAGTTATAACATAGTTATTTACAATAAAATAATTTGTAATTTTTAGGGTTTTTGTTTTTTTTTTAATCTGTAGTTCTGTTGCTTTTTTCCACTGATTCATTTTGGAAGTGATCAGTAAACATCAAAGGACAAGTCAGGCACACATTAAAAAATTATGAAAACCATGCAGATAACTTCTGAAATAATACATTAGAAAGAATTTTAATTTTACTGTAAAATGACTGTTGACCAAGTACTTCTGAAGGGGAAAATTTAGGAACATAATGTGGACAAGAGGTCAGTACTGAGAAAAGAGGGAGAATGCACAAGGTGAAGGGGAGCAGGAGAGGTCCAAGGGACATAATAATTGATCACAGTTGCTGGATCTGAACTTGATTGATGTATTTGGCTTTAGTTGGACTCAGAACAAAAATTACCCTGAGTAATTTTGCCATATACGAAGAACTTTGCATTCCAAGATTTTGGAATAGTAAAGAAAAAAATTTTACCATAGGAGAATGAGTCATTAACTTGGAAACCCAGCTGGCCTGTAATTTTCTTGTCTTTTATTATTTTCTGATATTGACAATGACATAAACTTTTGTACATTTCGGTTCTCTCTGTTCCTGTTACCTTTCACCTTCACTGTTTCAACGCTTCTTTTTCAGTGAGATTGTTTTTGTGTATAGCTTTATTGTCACCGGACCGCCACCCCCCCCCCCACACTGGAGATGCCCCGTTGACATAAAACATTGTTTAAAAATATATACATATGTGTATTATATTTGTATGTTGCAATTTATTACACAAGTCCAATAAATAGACGCAAATTAAAAGTTTAGCATCCCAATTTTCTTCAGTCTCTATAAACTTAAAACATTCAAATTTTTTATAAATACAGCTTTTTTTGTTTTTGTACTGAAAATAGGATTAAGTAATGTTTTCTACATAAAGTTTCAGAAATAGAAATGATTCATCTGCGTTAGGTTGTGGTTGAGAATATATTAGTTCTTAGATGCTTTTCAACATTTCAACTCAGTACTTTTTGAAATTGTATGTTAAATGATGTATAAGACTTTGGGCAGGTGTTGTTTTGTGTACTGGATTAAAGAGGAAAAGTGAAAAACACAGTGATCATGAATTGACAAAGACAAAATGTTTTCAGTAGTTTTGAGATTCTTAAATTTGAGTTACTGTGCTATTTCCCGGTGAAAACTTCCTTTGCAATTACTAATAGTGGTGATTTTGGAGGAAAATTGTTCAATCAAAAACTGCAACATAAAATTAATCTTTCTAATAAGTTTGTATAAAATGAGAACAGACCAAACAGAAACAAGTAACATTAATTTTAAAATAATCTAACTATATGGTATTTATCATAACTATGAAATACCCATTTCATTTGACTTTCAGCATATTAATATATTTTCTTAAAGTGAGAATGAATGTTGACTTCATATTTAAATTATTTATGTACTCATTTATTTGTCAAGAAATGATCAGTACATTTTCTGTTCAGTGGATCCTTAACTTAAATCTTATTTTGAGATGAGCCATAGTTTATAATTAAGTAAATACCTTATTAAAATATTTTAAAAGCTGACAGTAGAAACTTGACCTAAGTAACTAAGATCCTTTCCCTTCCTCCCCCCAGATTTATTTTATTTATTTATGCATACAAGAACAGTCTATGCCAGAGGTGCAGGGTTGAGAGGTTTCACCAGAGACAGAGTGGGGAGCAGAACAGGTGGATCTACTAAGGTACACTGCTGAGGAGAGCAGTGGTGAGACAGGAGAGGTCTGCTGTGACATGTGGGTAAGCTCCCTGGCTGCAGTGGCTAGCGATAGCACTGAGACTTTAACCAGGGAAGCCCAGAGTCTTTTCATACTTGATGTTCAAGAGGAAGAGAAAAATATTGACAGGGAATGATTCGGCTTCTGTAATGCCAGAGAATTGTCAAAATTGATTAGATATTTGTATTTTTTTAAAGATTTATTTATGCATACAAGAACTGGGGCACAGCCAGAGGTGTGGGAGGTGAGAGGAGTCACCAGAGGCAGATTGGGGAACAGAACAGGCAGGTTAACTGAAACACACTGCTGAGGGAAGCAACGGGCAAGGCAGGAGAGGTCTGCTGTGCCATATGGGTCACCTCCCTGGCCAGTGGCAAGGATTGAACTCGTGCTGCAGTGGCTGCGGTTTGCTTCATAGTGCACTGCTTAACCCATTGCGCCACCAGGGAGACCCAAGATATTTGAATTTTTTAATATAATTTTTTAATATTTGATGGCCTTACATGTATCCCTCTTATTGGAGAAGTAAAAATATACTTGGAAAATTTAAGTTTTTCAGAATGATTTATAATATTTTAGATTTGTCTTGATTCCCAGGAACCAGATGGTAAAAGTTAAGTTACCCATAACTTAAGTGTCACTGTAGCTAAAAATAATTTAAAATATAAAGCTTTTTATTTTAAAAGAAGTATATATATATATATTTTATTTTTGCGACCAGTTTGCTCACCTCAGCTCTGGAAAACTGAATCATAGAATTGCTGAAGGATAAGCAGCTAAAATTCTCCTACCAGTCCATGCATTTTACGAAAGCATTTTGGATATAAGAACCTAGACAAAAAGGAATAATGTTTTAGTAAAAGGAACAATATTTTAATTATGGAGGCAATATTTACTACTTGTATTTTGTGGTGAAATTTCCGAGGTACTTATTTTGACCAGCTGGTGCCAAGAATTGGGAATGAGAAAACTTGATCCTAATCTTAATCCTGGAACTGATTAATTTTATTACTAAATAAAAAAATCATAAAGTAAGCCTCCTTGTGCTCCAATTTCCTCATCTGTAAAATAAAAACTGAGTCTCTAAAGCTAAAAGCCTAGTCTGTATAATAAGTTCTACAAGACATAACTTCCAGTTCCATGGGTGCAGCCTGAGATACCTAAACTACTGATTACTGATGTTGCAGCTTCAGTTTCCTTTTGATACTACTGCCTACATCAAGTTTTTCTTCAAAATTTAAAATTAAACATGGCATATATGTATTGCATATTATATTGCACACATATAATAAATTACAATATATACTAATAAGTGCAGTTTTTAATACGGTTTATCTATATGTAAAATATGTAACCATTAGGCTTTTTTCATATGCCAGTTAGGAGAGAGTTTGCTCATTGGTACCAGTAAAACGGTTCTTGATAAGTGTTCTATAGGGCTCTCACCTTTAGTATCTTAACTCAGAAACAACTACAATTCATTCTCCTATTACCTTCTTAAAATGCCAGCTATTTTTTTTCTACCTCTAACCATCTCCAAATGTTTACCTTTTAATCTCCTCTGATCTTTTCATTGTTCATTTCCCTCCCATCCTCCTCTGTTCTACTTTTTTAAAACTTAAAACCTGGTATTCCTTCTCCTTACCGCATAATCTCTACATCAGTGAAATCATTGAATCGTTGATCCCACATTTCCAGCTAACACATATATACACACATCTGTACTCAGTCACTATTTGTCAGTGGTCTCCTGTATAAGTAACTCATTATTTCCCATAACTTCTTCCTTTCAGAATTTTTAGGCCCTTTCCCCCCTTCTCCTAATTGTGATAGATAACATCACTAGAAAAACATTGAATAATTTGGTATAATGTACACACATGCCTTGTTTCTAGTTATTGCCTTGCTAAAATAAAGTCTGCATTAACTAGACTACTATTTATATAAGATATCTACAGTCATAGTCAATGAATATAAGCTATCACTGTGGGAAAGCATCTGCATGTTATGAATTAAAAGGTTATCGTTGTGAGACAGCATCAATTGTAAGATGCATTCCTATTGTAGAAATGTTGAAATATGAAAACAGATGTAGTACAGGATCATTGTGTTTGGTTTGTGCATTACTGTTTTTACTGTTACTAATTTTGCTAAACTTTCTATATACTTTTTGCTTGATAGAAACTTCTCAATTTTTTTCTCACTTTCATAGTTTTATTGAGCAGTGTCTAAATTACTCTTTGCTTCATTGCAGGTATTGTATAAATCGACAGTTTTTTATTGATATAGTTCTTTCCAGCTGTTTTATGCCTTTATAATTATATAACATGATCATCTCTACTTCCAAATTCCCACCATAGTACAAAAATGCAGAGTCATTTGAATGCTTGAGGTGGAAAACATTTTCTGTTTTCAGAAAGTGTGAGCTATACTGAAAGTTTCTCAACTCTGCCTCCTCTTCCCCCACACATAGAATTACATATTACATCTACTCACAGTGCTAACTTCATGCTAGTATGCATCATGATGTAGTAAGAGCCTTCTGACCTTGTACTGTCAGTTTATTTTGTAGTTTTTCCTCTCATCTAATATACCTTTGAAGCTTGGATTTATTTTGCCTTATCTTCTGTTTTCTTTCCAGACCTAAATGACAAAAATCACCTTAATTTTCTTTCTTTCTTTTTTTTTGGTTTACTCTTATATCAATCCCCTCTGCTCCCATTACTTCATTTACTCACCACTTTTAGAGGAATGATTTGCAAATCTTGTTTACTTTGCAAAGAATACTTAGGTTAAGTAGATATTCAAAATTGAATGTATATTAGAAATTAATGTACCATAAAACTCTCAGTTGGGAGAAAAGTCATTGTACATGATTCTGTGTACATTTAATGACTACAACTAAAGGTTGCCATCTGGTTAGTTTGTTAAATCTGGCATGTTTCTTGGGAATATGGGACATATTTAAGAAATCAGGGGAAAAATAGGAATTATGAAAGCAGATCATTCTACCAGCTTAAACATTTTAAGAAACTCAACACTATACATGAAGAAAAAGTAGTAATAGTATAACTTTTTAGGTAAAAACTATAGTTTCTAACTTAATAGAAGATATAGAAAATACTATTTGACTGTTCCTTACTCATAGATGATACTGAAACTTAATTTAACTGGTTGAATGAATATCAAAATATTTTATACCTCCTTACTGTATGGTTTTACATAGAGAAAGGAAGGAGATAGTATTTGCTCCTGGACCTGTATGTTAAATTTGGCCATTAGGCACAGTTATTTTTGTTTGTTTTGGTAGGGAGTTGGGTTCATAGCTCTCAACAGAATGTCAAAGAGGTTTAATAACCCCAAAGAAATCAATCCACTTCCATAACATTCTGGGTGAGCACTATTTCTCTTTTATTTACTCTCTTGTGATCTTGATTGTGAATCATGAAAACTCCAAAGTATTTTGAGGCTCAAACAAAGGAATTTCTTCTTGAGTTGTTAACCCTGGAAATGGCAGCATTGTGTTAATATTTAAGACTGTAGTAACATTGCCCATGGACTCCCAGGGAATCCACTTTTAGGAAGTAGTGAGCATCAATAAAGATGGTGGTGTTTTCACAGAAAAAGAAGTTAGAAAACTCTGGATCCACATATGTTGAAAAAATGTGAAAGAGTGAATCTGCTTCTTGAACTTGAGTAATTTTGCGATTGTGATTTAAACTATCTTTCTCGGAAGAAAATAATATTTTGGAAGTAACAGATGATATCTTGTATTCATTTGTTTGTATGTAGATATGTTTACCATTACTTTCATGCTTATGTGAGTAATGAAAATACTTGATTTTTTTTTTTTTAATTATAGTGCATGCAAGATATGGGAAATACTAAAGCAAGACTACTCTATGAAGCCAATCTTCCAGAGAACTTTCGAAGACCACAGACAGATCAGTATCCTTTAAAATTTCTTTATTACAGGTTTTAAAAGAATTGACTCATATTTAAAGTTCATATTTTATCTTTCAGTATTTAAGAAGATGTAAACGTTAGCATATTATTGTTCATTAAAGATAGAAATTGATTTGCCCTTTATGTATAGTAAGTTTTTAATATAATTTGATAATCACATAGTAATAAATCATTTAAGAATACTAAGTTAAAATATAATGATTGGGCCTCCCTGGTGGCGCAGAGGGTTAAGCAACGCACTATGAAGCAAACCGCAGCCACTGCAGCACGAGTTCGATCCCTGCTGCCGGCGGGGGGGGGGGGGGGACCCACATGG
>JAGFMF010012055.1:2227495-2267322 GCA_019455555.1 Galemys pyrenaicus
CCTGCTCTCTGTGGTGAATCCTCTCACCCCCCACACCTCTGGCCTGTACCCCAGTGCTTGTATGCATAAATAAATAAATCTTTAAAAAAAAATAATGATTTTTCTTGATCTTCAATTTTTGATTGGAGAGTATATGTTTATTATATTTTTTAAAGATTTAATTTTACTTATGCATACAAAAAATGGGTATAGGCCACATGTGCTGGGGGTGAGAGGATTCACCAGAGACAGAATGGGGAGCAGAACAGGTGGATCTACTGAAATGCACTGCTGAAGGGAGCAGTGGGTGAGACAGGAGAGATCTACTGCACCATGTGGGTTAACTCCCCAGCCCTGGATTGAACTAATGCTGCAGTGGCTGGCAACCGCTTGGTAGTGCTGACACTTTAACCACTGCTCCACCAGGGAGACGCCTATATGGTTATTATTTTAGACCATTAGAAATTTGATTTGTGAGTATATTGAATACTTTTAAAAATCATTTCCAAAGATATTTTCTTTGATGATGTGTGAATAGTAATTGTATAAATGTGGAAGAATTCGGCATGTATGCATTAAAAGAGCAAACTCTATATTTAGTGCAAGAGGAGGTGCTGAAGTAACTTAAAATATTTCTACTAACATTCCATCTTTACATGGTTTGCACAACACTGTTTACAGATCTGCCCTAATAAATGACTATTTTCTCACAGGTAATTTAGTCAGAATGTTTTACATTTTGTTAAAGATAAGATCATTATATAAGAATTTTATGAGATTGCTCAAATTCATTTAAGTTTGAGAGTGGCTTGTTGACATGGTATTACTATTTAAATATTATTTAATTGATTGTTGGTTTGTGATTTTATCCAAAGGTGACATTTGTGGTTTTAACATTAAATGTAGTTTCTTAAAAATCATTTATATTATTACATTTTTTAGACAGTGAAAAAAGAAATGGTGATCTTATACAGAGATACAGGCTATTGTATATATTTTATTTTTTGTATGGAAACTTTTTTTTTTAAGATTTATTTATTTATGCATACAAGCACTGGGGTACAGGCCAGAGGTGTGGGGGGTGAGAGGATTCACCACAGACAGAGCGGGGAGCAGAACAGGCAGATCAACGGAAGTACACTGCTGAGGGGAGCAGCGGGCACAGCAGGAGAGGTCTGCTGTACCATGTGGGTCCCCCCCCACCCCCGGCCGGCAGCAGGGATCGAACTTGTGCTGCAGTGGCTGCGGTTTGCTTCATAGTGCGTTGCTTAACCCACTGCGCCACCGGGGAGGCCCAACTTTTTAAGTTATAATCGTAAATTTAGTACTTGGATTGGCTTTTCTCGTTCTGCTCCCTTCTACTACTTTACTGCAAATTTTTCAACCTGTTTCCAAGCCTATTTTTATTAAATCAAGAATCCAGGATAAGAGTAGGAGGTATGTTTCAGACATAAAAATTGTGAGCTAAAGTATAAAGACATAGGGAACATGCCATTTTAAGATTTCAGTGTGACGGGATTCATGTTTTGTGGAGCAGGTGGCAGAAGAAGCTTTTTTTTCCCCCCCAGACTGTGAAAGATTTTTAATATATGTAGAATAGTTTGGACTTCATTACACTGGCGCAAAGAGGTGAAAGTTAAAAATCCATGACTGATTTTGAAGCAGGAGAAGCATTGATAAAAATGTGAATACTACAAAGAAGATTTGTTGGAGGAGATTTTGGAGCCAGGAGAATACGAGTACATTCTTGAAATGAGCAGTGATGAAGACAAAAATTATATAGGGCCTTGAGAATGGATAGGAAGGAATTGGGAAGGTTGGAAAGAAGTTGAGAAAGCAGGAGCAGTTGGATTAGGTTAAGATTGATTTTGATTCTGAAAAAGACACTGAGATAACCCCTCGAGTTTCTAGGTTGAAAGAGGGTCTATGAGTGAGATAAAGCGTATTCACTTAGAAATGAACACTACAGAGCCATTCTTCGTTACTAATCAAGTTGAGAAATCTGTTGGACATACATGGAAATACTCATTCAGTAGTATCTCTGGATTCTAGAAAAATGCAGAAAATGACATGCATATTGGAGAATCATTTAGCATGTAAGTGAAAGGAAAATGCTGTGTGAATTTATCTGTGACAGTGATCCTTTTCCTTCCCTCCCTCCCTCCCTCCCTCGTTTCCTTCCTCCCTTTTTCCTTCCCTCTTTCCCTCCCTCCCTCCACTTTCCTTCTTATCTGAAAAATGATGACCTAGGGTAGAACCCTGGGAAATAGAGCATGGGAGAAGGAAACAGAAAAAACAAACAGATAATGTTCTAGGTGGTTGTTATCAACTGCTTGCTAATTAGTAAATACTAATTGATTTGTCATCTTTCTGCTTCTCACCCCCAACTCTGAATTGACATAAGAGCCTTTAAATTGAAAAATTTCCCATTTCTGGAAGTTTTTGTTTATGTGTATTGGAAGTTGGTTTGATTTAGTTTTTTTTTTTTTTTAATTTCCTTGGAAAATTACAGGGTGAATTACTTGAAGTTCTTGAAGTTTTGGGTAGTATCTTTTATGTCTTATGTATAATAGAAGCATCCAAGTTAGTTAATCCATCATCATGATTTTGTGTGTTTTCAAATAAGCCTTGAAGATAATCAGGGAAGAATAACATAGTTTCTGGTATCCTTTTATGCCCCATTTTGTAAATGTTGGAATGGATATTAATTTTAAGTAATTACCATCAATTTTATGGTGAACTTTATAGAAGTAAAAGGTTTATGAGGTCGTTATTATTGTTAGAGTCCTTATTTTTGCTGATATATTTTTATTTATGTGTACAAGAGCTGGGGTGTAGTCTAGAGGTGTGGGGTGGGGGAAGTGAGAGGATTGGCTAGAGACAGAGAGGGGGCCTAAAACAGGCAGATCTACTGAAATATACTGCTGAGGGGAGCAGCAGGTGAGACAGGAGAGGTCTGCTGCCTCCTGTGGGTTAGTTCCTTGACCTGTGATCAAACTCAGTACTGCAGTGGCTGACTATAACTTGAGAGTGCTGAGACTTAACCCTTTGCACTACTAGGGAGTCCCCTCTTGTTAGTTTTTAAAACTGAAACGTTTATAGTTTAGGCTCTTTGCAGCTAAACCATAAGGTCTCTGTAAAGATTGAAGTTTTTGAGTACTTGGCATGTCTGACTTTTGGATGTGTTTTTTGCTATTGCTAGCTCAAGCATGTTTATTTCATTTTCACATTAAATGTTACTTCTAAAACATTTCTAAATTATATTTATATGAGGTGTTGGTCTTATTCAAAAAAAGATAACCTGTTGGTTGTCAGAAACTACTTAAAGAGGAATTCAGTATGAACAACTCTGAGCCTGACTACTAAAGCGAGAGTATAAGATGACATCTCTTAGACTGTTTATCTCTAAGACACCTCTTGGACCTATATCCAGTGCTACATAGTATATAAAAAATTGATCTCAGTCACTTTAGCAACTCTCAATTATAAAACACTGGTAGATTTTTATAAGGAAGACTGGTAAGAAAATTGGTCTCCTTCATGAATCATGAAAAAAGCTCCTTGCTATTTTAAAAATGTAACATTTCTATACTTAGTGATTTAAGTATAGTTGCCTCATCCCTAGAGGCAAATGGAACCAAATTGAGTAAAATTCACATAATGTGGACCTCATTGCATTCTTAGCAAGATTTGTCACTTTTTAAAGGCTTTACAATTTATAAAAGTTACGCAGAAGCTGATGTGAAAGTGTAATTTCTCATGTGGGATGTGGTTAATTATAGGCTGCATGTACTAGTGCATGACAAATGATGAAACTTTACATTAAGCTTGCCATTATTAGGATATTTCATCTTATCAAAAAACTTTAATTACTGAAGTTCCATGAAATCTATTATGCACCAAAGCTAATCAGCAGTTCTCCTTTGAACTTTTCAAAGTTTTACTTCTAGTCATTGGTATGTCTGGAAATGGAAGATTTTGTTCCAGGGAATACATGTTTAATTGCCTTTTAAATGATTTTTTTAAAGAAAGGAATACAAATAAGTACTTGTTAAAAGATAAAACACATAGTGATGTTAAATTTTTTTCTGGACCTGTCTAGTACCATTTGTTAGTTTTGAGGACAGGGATAATTAAGGATGCTGTAATGGAATGTTTTGTGACTTTAGGCATGGAGAAGATTATGACTTTTATTGCTGTGTTTACTATTCTAATCAACCACTCAGATTTTAATTGTGATTTTTCTATTCCTTCCATTGATTTCCTGAAAATTAATTTTGCTCTTTTTGTAATTTTTTGGGTTATTTTATTGATCTTTATCACTATAAGTAAGTCCTTATGTCTCAAATGACACCTGAAGACTAGAAAATGAAGATAAAAATCTCCTGTCTTACACATACTTTCATTCTTTTGTTATTTCTCATCTATTTAGCATTCAAGCCTTATTAGCCCTTAAAATGTAAGTCATCTGTTTCCTCTACTATTGGCCTTGTGTTTAAAAAGATTTGTCTATCAGAATACATTTATTAATAGTTAGAGCTAAAAATTAGATTGTACCATGTATCTTGGACTGTTCTTACTGTTTTACATACACTAGCTCATTTAATTCTTACAGTCATTCTGTGAGATGAGACCTAATGTGATCCTCATTTTAAGAGTGTGGAAATGGAGATAACAAAGTTATATGAAAATAAATGTTAACTTCATTTATTAAATGCTTACTAGCTTGTTTGATACCACGCCAAGAACTTTGTTATTTCCAAACTCTCAAAAACTTTGTTATTATATTTTTATATGTTTAGGAATGTGTTGAGTAGATTATCTAACTCCAAGGTCACGATGACTGCCAGTTAAATAACAAGTGCTTACAAGTGAGGCTGTACATTGAAGACCATCTTTTTTGAAAATTAGCAATATAGTGAGATGCTTTATTTTACTTCTGTGTCCTTTAAAATACTGTATCCACATAAATCAAATTTGGTCTAGTTTTTTTTTTTAAGTTGCTTATTACTTTCTGAGAGAGTTTCTAGTCATAATCCCAGACTCAAATTCAGCTATATGTGAATTCTTTAATTACGTTAATTATAACTTAAGATTTCACTGAGGTGTTGCTTCTGAAAAGTTACAGGAACATGTTTCAGCAGATTTTAGTATTGTTTTTTACTCAAAAGATTGTATAGTTAAAATGTTTGCATTTTTCAAATTCAGTAGTAATAAAACCATCATAGTTTTCTATAGTGTAGTTTCAATGTTCACGGTTAACTTATTTTCTGTGCTGTACTAATAATCTTTATGAATGTTTTCTGTAATAGTGATTTTTTAGGCCTGAACCCAGTGATCTTTGTTATAATAAAAATGTCATAATTGAGAATAGTGAAATCCTTTCAAACATTAATGGTAGTACACTTTAGAAAATATCTAAAATAAACTGTTAGAAGGGAAAATGTCTGTTACTTTTCTCCTAAATATTGAAACAAAATTATTCTTTAGTAATTTACATTTCTAAAAATTTTCTGTACATACATGTATGTATATTATGTTATATATACTTGGAAGTAATATACTTCCTGTTTTAAAAATACATGATAAAAAGTGTTTTTGTCCACAGTAAAATTGACATTAGTTGAGTAATTTTTTTCTTTTTTAGAGGTAAGTTCTCTTTACCATGAAAATTTTTCAGATATCCCCAGTAAAGATTCTCTCAACATTTGACATTGTTCTCTTGATTTTAAATCATTTTATTATCATTAGCAGAAATTAACTGACTGATTTCACTAATGAACTTGTAATGACTGTAGCATTCTGGGAAGGCAGATATCACACATTCCTGGTTTCACATCATAGCTCTCTCTCATCCTGTAGAATGCCAGAGAACTTATTAAAGTTTGTGTATCCCAGTTTTAGTAGTGCATTGGCACCTATCTTTTAGGTTTTTAAAAGTGGAAAAGGAGGTAACCTGGTTTTTTACATATTCAGGTTGTAGAAAATAGACTTCAAAAACAACTTTCAATCATTGAGCTTACTTAATGAGTTGAATGTTTAGATTTCCTGTTTTACTTGCCTCATTTCGCTGAACTCATGCTTTTCCTTAAGTTATTTGTTTTCAGAGCAGTGGAATTTTTCATCAGAGATAAATATGAAAAGAAGAAATACTACGATAAAAATGCTATAGCAATTACAAATGTAAGTAAAACCCTTATCTCTATAATCAATTGATTAGATAGTTGAATAGATCTCAAACTTTTAACATAGAATATACTTCAATTTATTGTAAAAACTATACTAGTTGTATGTTTTTAAAACTTTGAATATTGGAATTTTTTGTTACATAATGCTAATGAGATCGCAAAAAGCAGAACTGTTGATTCAGAAAGGAGCATATTCTGAATGCAAATACTAATTCAAAGGGATATATGCACTCCTGTATTAATTGCAGCACTACATTAGCCAAGTTAGAGAAACAAGTGCCCAATTACAGATGAGTACATTAGGAAGATGTGGTATATGTGTACATATATACACACACAGTGGATTACTACACTATAAAAGGAGATGAAATCTTGCTACTTGTGACAACGTGAATGGACTGTAGGGAAATACACTAAACAAAATAAGTCAGAGGAAGACAAATACTGGATGATTTCATTCATAGGTGGAATAGAGCACCAGGCACAACTAAGTCAGTGAACTCTAGAAATCTGCAAAATTGAGCCTACCAAAGGGAGGGTCGGAAGTGGGTAAAAAATGGGGAGGGATCCCAGTGGCCTATGGTAAAGGATTGTGGGTGCTTCAGTGATGGGTGTGGTATGGTAAGATACATCTGAAGAGGTGTGAACCTGTTCCCCAAAATCACACAGTGTTGTAAACCAAATGTTACTACACAAAAAGTGTAACAAAATAATTGTCATAACAAAAATATGTTGTGGATTTAAAAAAAAAATATGACTTAATAGCAAGAAAAAAGTAAAGCCTATTTTAAGAGTAATAACTGTTTAAATGACATTTAATTAAGTTAATTTTATGAAATTTGCAAAAAGATAAAACCATTAAGAGAGGGAGGAGAAAAAATTATTAGATTCTCAAAAATGCATGAAAAAGGAAAAAGGGTAAATTTATCCTCTTGTAAGGGTTTTGTTTGGCTGTCCAGAAATATGCTTGTTAAAATACAATAAAATAGCCATTTTAATTGGTCATTATCTTAGATTTTGAATCATAATAGTTACAACCTTACTTTAGGGATCACAGATCTTTTATATCTATTTCTTTTGTTTCCCTACCCTCTTTAAAGTTTACCATACCAGTTAATTGCAGTTTAAATCTAACTATATTGTTGAAATCATATTTTTAACCTTTCCTTACTAGATTAATAAACAACTTATCATAGTCTTTTTTTTTTAAGCTATCAAGCAAGTTAGGGGAAAATTTCTTCTCATTTGGCATACAAACTGGATTTTTCTTTTTAGTCCATGTGGAGAACCATTATATTACAGTAATACTCAAATGCTAATAAAGTAAATATTTTCATATATTGTCTTTGACTATGATAAAATCTTGTTAAAAGTGTTTAAAATGTCATTAATGCATATTTTGGAACAAAAATGCCCCTATGTATAGAGTTTAACTATATTTACAGTGGGTGTAGGAGAGTCAATCTTTTTATAAAAATTGACAGTGTTGAGAATGAAATGTATGTTATCCATAAAATTAAGTTGCAGTATACTCGGGAATAAAGGGATAACATAAAACATAAGAAAGATATTCTCATATGAAATTTCAGATCATTTTAACATATCTTATAAAATATGACTTTACACTAGTTTTTTTTTAAGTCTCCTAAATGTTTTTTTTTTTTTTTTACCTGTATTTATAGTACTTTTTTTCCTCTCAGATGCATTAATGGTGGTATGCTTAGTTAACAGTGTTTCTTCATCCTTAAGAGAGAGATAGTAGAATAAAATGTTTGGGATCAGGTCATATCTATAACTTATTTATATTTTCAATCAAATTTTATTCTTTTGTCATTCACTTACAGAACCATATCATTTGGGGAGTAAAACTTCACACCTCAACAAGTGTGAATGCTTCATTTACTCTTCATTAATGTTCCAGTGCCAAAAATGTTTTTGGTATCCACTCCTGCCTCCTCCCCCCAGACTTTAGAAAGTCTAGAATTGTTTTTGGTTTTTTTTGCTGGCTTATTTTCTTTGGTTAAATATATTCCACAGTTGAATGAAACTACCCATTAATTGTTTTTCATTTAATGGTTATTTCACTTAGCATCATCACGTTAAGATCTGTCCGTATAGTCACAGAAAGTGCTATTTGATCTTTTCTTTTAGCTGAGTAGTATTCCTTTGAGTATATATACCACAGTTTCCTCATCTAGTCATCTGTCGATGGGAATTTAGGTTGATTCATGTCTTGGCTATGTTAATAATACTGCTATGAATATAGGGGATACAGAAATCTTCATATCAGTGTTTTCATATTCTTTGGATAAATATCAGAAAGGGTAGTGCTAGATTATATGGTATTTCCATTTTTAGTTTTTTTTTAAGGAATTTCCATACCACTTCCCATAGATGTCATATCAGTTTATATTTCCACAACAGTAAATGAATGTTTGTTTTTCCTCGCACTCTTACACTTGTTTTTAGTCTTTCTAATACAGACCATTCTCACAAGCATGAAGTGATTTCTCATTGTGGTTTTGATTTGCATTTCACTTAGAATAAGTGATATTGAACATTTTTCATGTGCATGTGGACCATCTGTATGTCTTCTTTGGGAAATGTCTGTTTAGTGCTTGTCCATTTGTTGATTGAGTTTGTTTTTTCGTTGCTATATCTCAATTTTAAATGGCTCAGTAGAAAAATAGCTTAGTGTGTAGGGGGAGAGAACACGATATAATGTTAACATGTGAGGAATATTAGTGTAATTTGTAGAGATTTTTCATTCTATGACTCTTTATTTTTGTAGATTTTTAGAGTAAAATTTCCAAAGTAAAAGATTGAATACTCTAGTTTGTATCACGAATGTAATGAAAACTCAGGAACATGTATAACAATCTCATTTAAACCAAAGTAAAATTTATACACAAAATAATTATTTTTTTAAAAGGTTAGATGCTAGCAAGTTTAAAATATTCCTTCTTTTTTCCTCAAGATGCAAGTAATTCTTATTACATTGTTACTAAGAATTACATTATTTATGAACAATTACATTATATATTTTTATATAGTGTTTTTTCTTTAGTAAGATATTGACCACTTGAATAATAATTTTTGATCTCTTAATATGGTCCTAGTCTCCTAGAATAGTAACACAAAAAGGAGATGACTTTTCCTTTCAGAGAGGTTTAATTATAGTGAAGATGACACGATTTTAAAATATGCGTATATATGAGATAAAAATCTTCTATCTAAGAAAGGTAATATGTGCTAGGGCACATAACAGGGATATCTAAGGAGGGTCATTGTGAATACTAGTTGTATTCTGATAAAGTGATGTCTTGAGTGGCTGCGAAGCTTGATTTGGGTATTACCTCTATATTAACTAGAGCCAAATTGCTTTACCTGTATAGTTTTTGTCTGATTTTTATAGTTTATCCCATACTCTGGATTTTAGCTACCAGGATTTATTGCTTTTACTGTTTTCTTATTTCAAACAAAAGTAAATAACAAGGTGACCTTGTTTTTCTAAGGTACTAATTTATTAACCCTTAATAAAAAAAACTGATAGATTTCTTACCTTTCTGAAGCAGACATTTCAAAATATTGTGGCAAAATACAAAATAATAAACTACAACAAAACTGTGACTAAGAGTTTTGTTGTCAGGCAGTGGTGCAATATTTTAGAAACTATCAGTTCATTCAATATACTTATGAACTAAGCCCCGAGAAATCCATCATGGAGAATGTGAGAGGGTCGTAATAGTGCTGCTTCATTCCTGTGGATTCATTTATAATCATGAAGAGTGACTTCACTGGTGGTATCTGGTCATGTAAATATAGTACTTTGAAAAATGGTTTTCTCAATAAAATTGCTTTTATAAGGAATATGTGGTATAGACCATATACTTTTTAAAACTATTTTTACTGATGTATCATTGGTTTACAACACTGGGTAAGACTTAGCGGTATACCATCACCTTCAGGTGTATGTTTTCACATCACACCTACCACCACAGTCCTGTAGTCCTCCACTGTAGTCTATTCTGCCATCTCTCTATTGTTACCCTCCCCCTGTCCCTCTGGTATCCCCAGTTCGAGCATTTGTTACTGGTTTGGTTTTATCGGATCCTGTGTTTTGTTTCTCTCTGTTCCTCATATAAATGATTTGTCAGTATGTGTCTTTCTCCTGATTTATTTTGCTTAGCACAGTTCCCTTCATGTTGTTGCAAATGGCAATCTTTTTTTTTTTCTTAAAATATGAGTAATATTCCACTGTGTGCATGTACACCACATCTTCCTAATCCACTTTTCTGTCTTTGGGCACTTGTGTTGTTTTCATAGCTTGGCTATTGTAAATAGTGCTGCAGTGAACATAGGAGTCCATATATCCTCTGAATTAATGTCTTTGCATTCTTTGGGTAGATACCTAGGAGTGAAATTGTTGGATCATATGGTAGATCCATTTTTAGCATTTTGAGAAACCTCCATACTGTTTCCTTAGGGTCAGGACCAGATTACTTTCCCTCTAACAGTGTATGAGGATTCCTTTTTCTCCATGTCCTCCCCAGCAGTTGTTTCTGGAAGACCATATGGTTTTGAGTGTTGTCCAGCACTATAAACATGAATTGTGAGGGGGCTTAAAGAAGAAAAATAAACTTTAGATACAGACAAAAATAAAGGCAAATATCCAAGTAGAAATGATTTAGTATTAGGATTTTTATTGGTTTATAGCTCAAACTGAAATAAAGTATCTGTTTTGTTTTCTTTCTGTTTCTTTTAGTCTTTTACATTGAATGTTCTATACCCACTAATGTGAATGTGATTTAACAACCCTTAGTACTCAACATCCTAGGTCTGTGCTAACTTCTCATTTTGAAACTAGTTACAGAATGACAGTATTTTGGCTATTGAAGTTCACTTGAATATCTCCTTCTGTGATTTGTTCATTTAGTCATGTAGCAAACAGACATTGAATATATACTATGTGCAAAGCACTGAGATTGAAATAGTCTTTCTTCAAAAGTAACTCACTCAAACACTGTCAGCAAATAATATACATATACTAGGCATTATATTCTAAAGGTAACGTTAGTAAGTTTCCACTGGGAAAAATTTTAAAGGAAGTGTATTTGAAACTACTATTAATAGAAAAATGTTCAGGTACTCAGGTATCTTATTTGGTGTTACATTTGGTGTGTAGTCCACAAAGCTGTCTTGTGAGTGAAAGGGCTATTGGGATTACTTGGATGAGGAAAACGTAAATATATGAGGAAATAAATTCTTGAAAGGCAAGTAGGGATTGAATGTGGATAAGAATTGAATGTGAGACTGCTTGGAATTTTCCAATTTTTTTGAGTAAGGGATGGTTATTGTATATTTTAACCATTAACAAATTACTAGAAACTTTGTGACTTAAAACAACACATATTTACTATCATATAGTTTCTATTGGTCAACACTGTGGGCATGGTTTCACTGAATTCTCAGATCAGAATATCACTAGGCTGAAATCAAAATATTGGACAGTGGCTTAATTTTAGGTGAGGCTCATGGCTGTCTTCCATGCTCAGTGGTTGTTAGAATTCATTTCCTGGTGGCTCTGTGACTAAGGTCCTGTGTTTTTGCTTTATGGTAGTGATTATCCTGGGCTCCTAGGGGCCGTAGTCAGGTTCTTGCCAAAACACATACTTTGTTATAACATGACAGCTTACTTCTTCAAGGTCGTTGGGTAATTTCTCACATACTTCGAACCTTATGTCATAAAAGGACCAGCCTTTTTTAAGGGTCTATTTGATTAGGCCAAGCATACCCTACAAAGTTCCTTCACTAGTGTCATATAACAACCAAATCAGGGGAGTGAATCCATCATATTAAATTCATTGTCCTGCCCACAATCATGGTTGGGGTATTACTGAGTAGATAGATGTATGTATGAGAGTTTCCAACTAGAAATAGATAAGCTGGAACAAGAAAAACTGATCATTTTAAAGCCACCAATTGTTGGGGCCTCCCTGGTGGCTCAAGGGGTTGAGTGCTGTACTGTGGGGCTTCTGCAGCCATTGCAGTGCAAGTTCCATCACTGGCCACAGAGGTGACCCATATAGCATAGCAGACCTCTCCTACCTCGCCTGCTGCTCCCCTCAGCAGTGTACTTCAGTCATTCTGCCTGTTCTGCTCCCTGCTCTGTCTCTGATGAATCCTCCTCTCCCCCCTTCCCTCCCACCACGCTTGTGGCCTGTACCCCAGCTCTTGTGTGCATAAAAATAAATTTTAAAAATCTTTAAAATAAAAAAAAGTCATTGTTAAAGATTTCTTCCAAGACAAAATTCCGGAAGTTGGAGTGGAAACTTTGGTGGCCATATTAAAATTCTCTTTTACCTGGAGATACAGAAGGAACCTGCCCTCCCTGATTGTTTCTTAATTGAATGTGTTGATAGGGGAAAAAGCTTTGATTACAGAAATCTTTCTGTCCTTTGCCCTTGTCTTCCTTAACCAGTAGTAAATCACAAGTGGACACAGTGATAAAGTGGGTTTTTATGAGGTCTAGTAGGTCTTGAGTAAATGAGACTAATTCTGCCCTTTTTATTCAGCAGTTTTTCTCTCTCCCTCTCCTTTTCACCTCCCGTATATTTCCATCTTTACATTTGCCGTCATAATTATCAAAACCAAGAAACAGATCTACATCAATAAAGTTTACAGAAAACCGTAATCCTGAACTTCTAACTCCCTCAGTTTTGTTTTGGGAAAATAGCTAGCTATTAATCTTTGGGAGTTGATGACATTAAAATTCACTCAGTTTTTCTTGTTCCAGTGCAGCTTACATATTTTCAGTTTAATCATACCACTGTTCATCTTTCAGAATTAAACTCTTAGTCAGTTTGAATACATCCTTGAGTTTACAGCAACGATTTTAATTGTCTAGTATGAATTTCATGTGAAACTGCTTTTCTGATCAGTTGTTATCAGAGTACTATATAAAAATTTTTTAAATGTAATATTTTCACTTCTTTCATATATATGTATAAAGGTTGGTATATGTATATGTAAGTAACAATTATAATGAAAAGGCTAACACTTCATAACAAAAAATCACACTAAAGTATTTTACCTTAAATATTGTAGAAACATGTGTTACAATAAAAATGTCACAGCACTAGAAATTTTATTAGGCTTTATTTACAGTTAACTAATGATGGTATATTTAGTTATTTCATGAGTAATCATTCAAAATAGGTGAATTGCAATGAATTTTAGAAATGTTTTAGGTTTGGTATGCAAAATTTAGAGCAATGACTGGTGGGTTAGGATTATAAAATAGCACATCAGGTTGGTTTTCTTGTTACTTCTTTTTGTCAAATTTTAGCTTGCTTTTTTTGTGAATAGAGATCATCATGTTGTCTATATTTCATAGTTTTGGTTTTTTTAGTTCAATATGATAAGGTATGTTGCATTTATAGTAGAATACCTGGTACATAGTCCTTAATAATTACATACTATTGTAATAATTGGAAAAAAGTAAGGTAGTGGTGGCAGAAATGTAATACTGAAACCTAACAATAAAGCTTTAGGTTATTGGCACAGTTTTGGCTTGAGTTCTGTTTTATTAATCTCCTTTAACTATGGATTGCTAGGTGACTTTAATATGACAGTTTAAAAACTTTTTAAAAAAGATTTATGCATATGAAAATTGGGGTACAGGCCAGAGATGTGGGGTGTGGAGTGAGCAGATTCTCCAGAGACAGAGTGGGGAACAGAACAGGCAGATAGACTGAAGTACACTGCTGAAGGGAACATTGGGTGAGACAGGAGAGGTCTGCTGCGCCATGTGGGTCAGCGCCCTGGCCTGGGATCTAACTCCTACAGCAGTGGCTGCAGATAGCTTCATATTGCTGTGACTTAACCCCTTGTGCCACCAGGGAGGCACCTGACAGTTAAAAAACTTATTGTATATATATGAAAGCTTTTAGAATTCTACATAAGAAAGGTAACTAAGAAAATGAACTAAGAAAGTGATTAAAGTTAAAACTTTAGATTTTAAAGTTAATATATTAAGACTTAGGCCTTTTCTACATATTTGGTGGTTAAGTTTATTAAGGTGTTTTGACTCTCTTAATGATAAGTTTACTTGTTTGGTATTTATTTGTTGAGTAAATGTATTTTCAGTTTTTGTATCTAAGACAGGCCCTCAGATGTAATTGATATTGCAAATTATATTTCTTAATGATTTATGGACTCTGAAAAATCTTAAAAATCCAAATATACTGAAAGCTGATGAGATAGCCCTTTGATAACTGCTGTGATGAAATCTCTGCTTAGAAAACAGATCAAAGAATTTCCAAAATAGGTATGAAATAGTCTATTGTTAGCAATTAATCCATACGGTATTTTTCAGTGTTTTGAGTACCAGATTTTATTCATTATCTTAAAAAGGGTGGTAGTAAAAAAAGAAAATAATGTAATCTTACTTGAAAAGGTAGTGAACATTTTGCCAAATAGCCTTCAAATAATCATACTGGTCTTTTATAATACTTGATTCCTTTTAAATTGCATTTGTTTCCCTTGTTAGGTGGAAGTTACAAACTTGCTTTTTCTGACCAGTTTTTCTTTGTAGGTGAATTTGTACAGTTGTATTCTCTAAGAGTTTCTTCACATAGAGTTTACTTTGATGATGGTCTAGAGGAGAACCTCTGGGTTTACAAACAATTGAAGAAAGTTCTGTAACTCATTTTTCCTGAAGAATATCACTGGGTTCCCCTGCATAGTCTCTTATGGATTGAAGGAGTGAGTGAGAAAAGGGTAGAGAATAGAGGTACATTTATATAAGATTACTGAATTTACTGATACCATCCATTTCTAGTGAAAATTTCTAAGGTCAAAATCTTGTTCTTTATTTGTGTAATAGTACTAGAATTCAGTGAAGTGAATGGATCAAGAATACTGATAAGCAGTCAGATCTTTACTGGACTGCATGTCATAGCATCTACTATCAGAAAATATTATAGGAAAGTGCTTTGATAGTACCTAAAGTGGCTACTTCAGTCATACTGGAGAATGAACGAGTAATTCCCTCAGAAGGCAGTATCAACTTAAAACTAAAGGATAGGTAAGGACCAGTAGAACTATGGGTAATATCAAGCAGAGAAAACAACAAGGCAATCTTTATAGGAAAGGGAACCTGACTGGGAAGCTTGAACCAGGAAAAAAGGTGTATGACATAGTATAGCCACGATAGTGAAGGGTAGAGAGAGTAGGTTGATGACATTTGTGGTCTAGTTAAGGAGTTTGAGTTCTATCCTTATATAATGTTTGTGAACTAGTTAAGTCTTCAAAATATGGACATGCAGTAATCATTTGCATTTGAGAATGTCAGTTTAGAGAAAAGCAAGCCTTGGGGCAGAGATTAGCCAGGAGAGCTAATCTAGGTGACAGGTGATGGTAATATCGAAGAAGGATGCTTATTGGAGGTGATGAGTGGTGGTTTAGGAGATGTAGAAAAAACACTGGAGTAACTGGATCTTCTTGTCTCCTCTATATTCTTTCTTTTCTGCTTTCCCCATTTTCTCTCATTTGTCTCTATGTACAGTTCTATCTATTGCTTCCAAATGTTAATTTATTGACTTCTATATAGTCATTCATTGCTTGCATAATATACCTTACTCGTTGACTTTTCACAAGTCAAATTTAAAGGTGTATAATTTCCATATAGTAAAATGCACACAATTTTAAGTTCAGTGAATTCAGTGAAGTTTAAGAAGCATAGATCTTTGTGTAACCATCACTAGAGTCAAACTTGTCCTTCTCTCCAAATAACTCCTTTGCACCTCTTGACTCACAACCCTGGCTTAGGTAACCACTGTTCTACTTTTGAACGGCTGTATATTACATTTGTCATTGCCAGAGTTTCATGTGAATGCTAATTATACACTGTGTATTCATTTGTGTCTGATACAGTGTTTTTGAAATTGAGCCTCCTTTTAGCATTCCCTTTGAGATGCTCTCTTTTTCTTTGACATTCACATTTTCTGTTTTGATCAAGATGGTGAGCAAAACAGAAACACAGAAATAATGTGTCTCAGAGGACATCACTGTTGATTTGTCCCTCGATTTTTCAGATTTATTTCTTGAATAGTCTCTTTTTTTCCCTAACTGGACAGAGTATTGCAATTTTGGGGAGGGTTATTAAAATACCTTGTTATATCATTGATGCTTATTGACTAGTTTTTTTTTTTTCTTTTTAAGATTTATTTATGCATACAGAAGCTAGGGTGTGGCCAGAGGGGGTTGGTTGGTAAGAGGATTCACCATAGTGGGGAGCAAAACAGGCAGATCTACTGAAATAAACTGCTGAAGGGATATGTGGGTGAGGCAGGAGACATCTGCTACGCCACTGTGGGTCAGCTCCATTGGCTTGCGATGCCTTCATAGTGCTGAGATTTAACCCCTTGCACCATCAGGGAGACCCTATTGACTAGTTTTCTATTAATATTTTTTTAGTTTTATTTAGTTTACATTATTTAGTTTTTTAAAAATAAGTTTTGTTCATTATTTCTTCTGAGTTAAAAATAACCAAATCCATTTATTTTCTCAAAGGAGAACAAGTGTTTTTACAATGAATTACCTTTATATTTTTATGTTCTGCTTTTACATGGGCTTAGAAAAAGAAATATTTATGATACTGTTTATCATCTTTAGTGATTTTTTGTGCCTTTTAATCTCTCTCTCTTTTTTAATGTAGAAGGCAGTTATGTAGAAGACAGATCTCTAGCAAATAAATGTCCATTAGGACAAACCAGCTTTCAAGCCAGAATAAAGGCACAGTTTAAGTTTAAATGAATGATTGCTATTTTCTTGTATTACATCTTTTTTCCTATGTGTAGTTCTGTGACTAGTCTGTATAATTATAACAGTCAAGAAAGATTGTCCATTAGAAAAAAATTACAAGGTTGTGATTCAAGAATTACAGCCATTACTAACTTTATGACAAGCAAACTGAATTAGGAATTGTCATCTCACAATGCTATTTTGATATTACATAATGACGTTTCTACAATAACATCTTTTATTTTTAAAAATTCCTCATAGACACTATTGATATGACAGGGAACTATAGAGATGTCCGTTTTGTGGTTCCAAAGATCTACAGTGCATTTTGTAAATGTATTTCAGTTAAATTTTGGTAGTAAAGATAAAGAGAACAAGAAGATAATGCTTCCATTAAAGTGATCAATTACACATACAGAAATTGGGTGGGAAGAAGTGTGAAAAGGCTTTTACTGTTTTTTTACTGAAATCTGTTTTTCATGTATGAATTGCCTCTACTACATGTATAACTGCCTCTTAATATTTTGGTTAATTCAGCAAGTACAGCACTGGAAATGATGTTTGTGCCTCTGGGTATTAAGGAAGGAAGTGTATAAATTGCTTTATGATAAGTTTGTCTGCTGTTCAACTGTTACATTGCATTAATTCACTTTTTCCCCTTCCCACTTCTTTCTGTTTTCTTAAACTGTTAATTATAACTTTAATTACCTTTTGCTATTTCAGCTGTTAATTTTTCATTCTTAAAACAGCTTTTATAAGTAAAAACACTAACTCATTTGTGCTCACTCTCCTGCTACTTGGAACAGTGTGTCATCATGCTTCAGACTCTCAGTACTGCAATGTGTTAACAGAAGCTTGATTATTTTTGAAATATTTTTATCTTATCTGAGTACATTTAAAATTTTATATCATAGAGAAATCTGTTTAAAATCATACACTTCTGTAGTAAACCTTTTCGTTTTAAAGTTTCATATGGAAATTTCAAAAAAGCAGTACTACTTGATGTATTATTTTCCTTCATTAACATAAGCTTCAAGTGCTTCTTTATCTCAGAAACATGGATTTTTGTTTCTTTCCTGGGACTCTGTTCTTTTTATCTTATTTTTGTATTTTCTCCTGACTTTTCACCTGGCATTCCACAGATTTCCTCCTCTGATGCTCCTCTTCAGCCTTTGGTATCCTCTCCTTCTCTACAAGCGCCTGTTGAGAAAAACAAATTAGAGGTATGATAGATGCATGGCGTAGTATTTAATGATAAATGAACTTCTGTTCACAGTGTACTATAATTTGGGTGTACTATTAAGATATGATTTATTGATATGTCTTCAGTATTAAATCTATTGATATGTCTAAATTGATATTGATATGTATTAAATTTATTGATTTATTGATATGTCTCCAGTATTAAATACATTAAATACAACAATTTCTAGAATACTTCCTATACTATACATAGGATTAAAGGGCTTTAAGCTACAATTAATTTCAAAGTGACATATTGATACAAAATAGATATAGCTCAACAACATAGATAAAGAAGGTATTAGTTTTGGGTTGTTATTTTCATTACTATCCTATAATATCAGGAACTTTTAAAATAGTTGCCAATAATTTTTGATCTGCAAGGGAAATCTTCAGTTAAAAATATGTTTTCTTTCTATACTTCTAGAAAGAAGCCTTTTTTTTTTTTTTTTTTTTTAACAGCTGTGGGAACAGCAATGTTTGGTCAAGAGTCATTGTACCAGGACCCTTTCTGTCTCACTATGATTAACATATGCTCATGTGTATTGCTGGTAATACAGGAGGCATGATTTTGGTGCATTTAAAAACCCTTAATAAACATTATAAGGATTAGGTTGGTTGCATTATAAGTAGTGAAAGCTTGTGGAAAAAAAGAAAAAAACCTGTGGACAAAGTGGAATGTTCGGGGATTTGCAGGTAGAATGATATAGTTGGAACACATAGAAATGGGAGAGGAAACTTTTGTGAGTCTTCTAAAGGAGTTTGGTTCTTTGTTCTGGCACTTTAATGAATCCTAAGGATAGGAGGGATGACAGGGTCTGATTTTCATGTCATAACACTACTGACTAGAAAGTGAATTTTGTGCTGATGGATGGTGAAAGTCTTTAACCTCTTGTCCTAATTCATGAATAAAATAATGGGGATATATGTTAAAATGGAGGCAGAGAAAATTGTTTTAAGAGAACTTAAAAAGATTGAATCCAGGAACTTAGTAGTCAATGGATTCTGGAGGTGCTTTGGAAAGCTTTGATGATTCCCAGTTTCTGACTTGAGCATCTAGTAGATGAAGGTGTTATCCAGGGAGAACAGGGTTAAGAGGAAGAGGAGGAACAGGGTTAAGGGAAAGGGAAGGGAAATGAGTTAAAAGCTGGTATATTGAATATGAGGGACTGTGGGACATAGATATGAGAGTGTTGGGTATTCAGAGTTAGTGAAAGTACATTGAGTGACAGGTGGAAAACCGAGATTGGAAAGTGGGTACACTTAAATTTGAGTTTGCAGAGCAAGAGTAGTTTATGAAGAGACTGTCATCCATAGTTTCTGATCTTGACATCATATTTGGAGGTGAACGCGTGAGAGTTGTTGGAGTTTTTAAAGGAGGTCCAGGAAAGGAGAACTCCCAGAGTGTAGGGGTTGCCATGAGCTAGTGGAAGTTTGTCAAAGGCAACTTTTAGTTTTTCAGAATGTGCCTTTAAGCCAACTTTTCACCTGGGTATGGTTACTCTTTGGAATTCAAATCTTAGAGAGCAGAGGTCTAATTCAGTGGTTTTCCAGGTCTGATGTCTATAGCTCAGGGAGTGCCCCAGGGTAGTCCATTTTGAATATTTTTTCAGACTTCTTTCCCTTAACCTTTTAGAATTTCTGTTTTTATGAATGTTTTATAAAGTGCATAATATAGTGTTATATGTGCTTTATAATATATACCTATGGTTGAGGATATATTCTAACAAATTTTAAGGTAGGGGTATATTATCAAAAGTTTTAAAGACCAATTAAATATAGCTTTGATTGTAATGAACTAAATATGTATTTTTCTCTGTCTTACAGAACTTAAATATTTTTACTAGTTTTCTTAGGCAGGTGGCCTCGTTTCACTGTATCATTTGTATATATAGCAACCAAGTTTTGGGAGCCTAGTATTCTATAATCCACATTGATATTTTGTTCTTGCTGAGAAAGTACTTTAAAACAACTTAGGTTCTCACAGTGTTCTTTGATC
Organism: Galemys pyrenaicus; assembly: GCA_019455555.1. Classification (NCBI taxonomy): domain Eukaryota; kingdom Metazoa; phylum Chordata; class Mammalia; order Eulipotyphla; family Talpidae; genus Galemys; species Galemys pyrenaicus. The sequence goes on from JAGFMF010012055.1 coordinate 2,247,710, forward strand.
TTTCAGTAGCTTTTGATTCTATAGAAGGGAGTCAAACTGTATGATCTGAGTTTGGAATCCATATTTTTAATGTTACTTCAAAGCCTGTATCATAATACAGAGTTAGAATCAGATTAGATGTCTGCCATATTTTGGCAGCTGAAATTCCAGTTTTCAGGAGCATGAATTGTGCTCTCCTTCTGTTTAAACACAGTTAATTTATTTTTGGTGATTTCATATGTACTCACCAATTAGTGATTAGAAAGATAAGCTCCTCCCCACTCTTATGACAATGGCTTCCTTGAGTAATAACTTAAACCCCTGAGAGGTTATGAAACAACTTATTCCCAGCATATTAGAGAGAATGTGCAGTCACATTGCTTTCCTCACCGAATTTTACAGTATCTAGAAAAGAGTTTATAATATGAAAAGATTTTTGCACATCTCATTTGTTCTTCACTTATATAGTGGGAATAATATTACTTATCTCATAAAACTGTTATGAGGATTAAATGAGTCGAAATAGTGTCTGCAAATGCTAAAGGTTCAGTAATTATTAGATGTTGTAAGGAAGAATAGCAACAATAATAAATAGTAAAGCTCCACTGGGCAGAGTGAGTAGTGAGCCTTGAGAATTTGGGCTCTGTAGTCTCAGCCCTACCACTGATATCTGTGTTGCTTTTTGAGTTATTTCCCCAAGATTTTATTTCTTTGTGTGTAAAATGACAATAATGACTTTTCTCTTTCAGCATTACTGTAAAAACTAGATAAGGCAATAAAAATGGTTATCACATTAATTTGACCATAGGGACTTATATGTCTTACATTATTGTCTGGGAATTGCCAATTTTATCTTTCCTGATTTACAAATAGCAAAAATTCTGTTCTTGAGAGGTTATGTCGAACAATTTTAATGGCAGAAGTACAAATGTAACCTTTAGGTATTTTCAGTTTTGTTTGTGTACTATTCTGCCTTTCCTAAAGATTAATTGATTTATCTTTTTGTGTTTGCTGCCAGGCATTTAAGGTCTAGGTTGGTCTTCCATTGTACTAGTCATCCAGTTCTATCATCATCTGCCTGATCATCTCTTGCCTATAAATACCATATGAATCTCTGTTTAATTTTTACTTTGTTTTCTTTTTTTTTAGCATGTTTATGGCACTTAAGTTGTTTATTATGCATTCAAGAACTGGGATATGTGTCAGAGGTGTGAGGGGAGGGGGAGAGGATTCACCAGAGGACGAATGTGGAACAGAACAGGAAGACTGATTGAAATACATTGCTGAGGGGAGCAGCAGGCAAGGCAGGAGAGGTCTGCTGCGCCATGTGGATCCTCTTTCTGGCCAAGGATCAAACTCATGCTGCAGTGGCTAAGGATGTTTCATAGTGTAGTGCTTAACACTTTGAACCACCAGGGAGGCCCCTTAAGTTTTTAATATTACATTCTGTCTCAACCTTGTAATTGCAAATTCTGAACATCATAATACCATTACAGTTTACTTAGACTAACTTGAAAGTAGACTAGTCAGAGGATCTGGTCCCCAATCATGTTGTGAATTTTTTCATGAGAAAATGTTTATATTTGCCCTTTGTAAAAGCACACAGAGGACTGAAAATGTTTTACAGTGCTTTAAAAACATTAAATGGATTTTCCTTTTCCCCCTCATGTTTATTTGTTTATATGTTATTATCTGCCTTAATCTTTATAAGGCATTCTGTTCCATCAGTTGGTTAGCTTTTTCTTGTTGAAATTTGAACTTTATGGTTACTGTTAGGAAGTTTAACATTATGTAAAGGTACAGTGAGAATTTATAGACTAGAGATTTTATTATTTTAAAGCTAATAGGCAAACTCACAAAACAAAGTCTAAACTATCAAAGAAGTTCTAAATTGTCTCACATCTGTCCTGATATTTTTTTAACAAAACATGTTTATTGTGTTGTCAGCATAAAACCTCAATGAAAATATGAATTTTCTGTGTTTACTTTTATATAATTATTACTGGATTTTGTCATCAAATAATTTGTACCTTTCTGTAATGATGCCTCAAACTAATAAAATGTGTTAAAGCTGACATTTTTTTAAAAAGTAAACTTATAAAAACTTTGGGCTGTTTTAGAAAGAAAAGGAAAAAAAAAAGGAAGAGAAGAAGAGAGAAAAGGAGCCAGAAAAGCCTGCAAAACCTCTTACAACTGAAAAGGTAACATTCCTTATTTTTAAATCTATAAAGATTACTACTTATTTGTATACTGTTGGCAATGACTTTTGAGATATTCATGATCAGCAAATAATCATTCTTTATTTGCTTAAATTATTATTTGCAAAGAGGTATTTGCAGAACCTCTACAACTGAAAGGTAAAATTCTGTGTTTTTTTAATCTATAAAAATTACTACTTATTTGTATATTATTGGGAATGACTTTTGGGATATTCATGATAAGAAAATAATCACTTTCAACAGTATTCACTGAGTGAAAACTTGTGCTAAACATGTCCTTCTAGCTTGTCTTATTGTTTGATTTGTAATTTCTTACATAAATGTGGTCATAGATCATGAGCGTTACTTGAAGACAAGTATTCTCTTATTAGTGACATAAAGAATGCTGTTTTTGACTTTGATGTGTGGACCTCAGTGAAGTTTAGAGAATGATGAGGTCATACCTGAAGAGGCCTTCTGAAAATATTTCATCTAGATTTCTTTGGCCCTAATTCCAAAGAGCTCTGTGTGTGTTTATCTTTTAAATTCCACACGTCTTTTCATCTAATTTCAATGTGATTAAAGTTATCTGCATTTCGTAGTCAAAATCAGGACAGGGTGTTAGAATAAAAACTTGATTAAATATATAGTCTTTGAATCACAGAAAACATTAGCCAAAAACCATAAACATTGTTATTCTTCATCTTCAAAATATTGCTTTTGTGGTACTCATAATTATTCATTTAGATTAATGCTTTCATTTGAAAGTATTACAGTACAAGAACTGGAGGTAGAAAAGAAAAATTCCGATTTCATCAATGTGAATAAGGATAGTTCATCTTCTCATTCATTATGCTCTTTAGTGATTCTCTCCACCAGCCATTTACACATATGTGTTTACTCTGAGTAATTAAAGGTTTATGTTATGTTTTATTAATTATATAAAATTTCTAAATATAAAAATTTGCTATATTGTTTTTACCTTTTCTTCCCCTCTCCTTCTGCAACTCCTGTCCCCAAATAAAAACTGGTAGGGAAGGACTTGTACTTTGAGTCCTAAAGTTGTAGTATACTAGATGTATTAACACATTTTCTCTATTTATACCTATTTAACATTTTTAAATGCACAAGAATAGCAAGAAAAGTTCAAAACCTATTTTCATCTAACTTATACATGATTTCTTTACATTTTTTTATCCCTTTATTCATTTGGTGACATTTCACTTACCACAAATTCTGACCAGAAAATAGAAAATATACAGTTATGAAAGAACTGGGTGTTGGTCCACTCACAAGTGATGGATCTTTTTTTTTTTTTTAAAGATTTATTTTATTTATGCATACAAGCACTGGGGTACAGGCCAGAGGTGTGGAGGGGTGAGAGGATTCACCACAGAGAGCGGGGAGCAGAACAGGCAGATCAACAGAAGTACACTGCTGAGGGGAGCAGCGGGCACAGCAGGAGAGGTCTGCTGCGCCATGTGGGTCCCCTCCCTGGCTGGCAGCAGGGATCGAACTCTTGCTGCAGTGGCTGCTGTTTGCTTCATAGTGCGTTGCTTAACCCTTTGCGCCACCAGGGAGGCCCCAAGTGATGGATCTTTATTCTGTTTTTTTAAAAGTATCCACTTGTCATATAAATATACCTATGGCCATATGAGTTCCAGATCTGCCTGATTTGTCACCAAGATTCCTGTTTAAGATGTATCACTGTCTTTTAGAGTTTCCTTTTAGCTAGTTTTATGACTTCCTGCTACCACCTTTATTATTATTCCCACATTTAATGATTTTAGCTGTTGATGTGGAGAAATAAATAAAAAAATCTCCTTCCTGGTAGCTATGATCAGCAATCTTGAGGTGTTGCTCCAAAAGTCCCAAGAGTGACTTTTTACATGTAAATTATAAAAACTAGTCTCATCACATCCTCATAAAAACAGCTGTAGAATCTGGTGAGAACACATTAATAGCTGTGAATATTACTAACCTTGTAGAAACTACCATGCATTCTTTGGCTTTTTTTCTCTGTGCCCTGTATTCTTCAGACCTTTTGTCATTGACTTTCCATTTAGATTCACAAACTGCACAGCTTTGATCAAATGTCATTAGAGCTTTCAAGTATGCACTCCATTTTGTATCCTCTTGTGTCGAGTCATCTGAACTCAGTTCTCAAGTATACCATCTGACTCTTAAACTCCACCCACACGTTCAGCCCTCCTATCTATTGTATAAGGCATGCAGTAGGACCAAGGGGTGTTACTGTTCTTGCCACTGTGGTATTTTGTGTGCTTTAAGTGTAAGGCTGATAAAAGTATTATCTTTAAAAGGTATTTGATCTGATCACTTGTTTTCAAGTAGATTAATGCTGTCACCATTTTGCATCCAAATAGAGGGTGTTTGTGTGTGTTACACTAAAATTTTCTGGGAGGAATATTTGGATTGAGTGCATCAACTATTAAGAATCCTGCAGTGTACAAGCTGCACTAAAGGGCTAGAAGGAATATAAAAATAAAGACAGAGCTTACTTGCCCTTAGGATCTCAAAATTCAGAAAGAGGAAGTGATTGAAAGGGTATAATACAAAAAAATAACTTCAACAGATTGTTATCGTATAGCAGAATTCTAGAGTATGGAGGTTTAGAGAAGTGAAAGGTAACTTTTGAGTTTGGAAAGTCTTCATGGAGGTGGTTATATTGGACATGAACTTTGAAAGATTGATAGGCAGGAGGAGGGCAGGGCAACATAGTGGAGAGAATAACATGAAAAAAATGATTGAAATTATGAGGTACATTTTAGCAATGATGTATAGCACAATTTATGTAGAGTGTAGGACAATAGTGGAATATAAGATAATTATAATATTGAGAGAACCTTAAGTTTCATGATAAACAGTGGACCGCATCTTATTTTGAGTAGGGCAGTATATTGGTTTGTGCAATGCTTTAGTAAGATGACATATAGAGTACAATATGTAAGTGTATAGAGGAGATGTTATGAGTCCAAGCAAGAGATCATTGAGGCTTGATGTGGAGTGCTAGCTATAAAAGTAGTTCAGCTACTATCTTCTTCTCACAGAAAAATGATTGACTTTGGTATTAAAATGCATTTTACTTTGTTTTTTAACAAATGGCCATAAAGTATTGCTTAATCATATACATTCATTCAACAAATATTTATTAAACATTCACTGTATAGATAGTGCTAAAGATACAGTAATAAAACAAAAAACCCTGCCTTCATAGGGAATATATCTCAAATATGTAAGGTTCTTTACTAATAAAAGTTAGTGTGATGTTTGTAATTACCAACACTATTACATTTATATTACCCAAAGCCTAAAATGACATTATGCTAACTCTATATTTTACCTATTGAAAGATATTTTAAATGTTCGTTAGACTACAAAATGTATAGCATTGTTAAAGATTTGATTTTGATTTTAACAATGAATATACATTTACATATTTTCCAAGGAATTTCAATAAATGTTTATCTCATATAGACTGATCAAATCCTCTCAATTCCATTTCTCCCCCTACAAAGATCAGTTCTGTTGATAGGACCTCATTACCAGAAGTAGTTCTCAAGCTACTTAAGAATCCTTCCACTGTTATTTTGAAAGATATGGAATGGAGATGAAATGCTGCAATAGTATATTCTACCACTTTTCTACTTTGTAAACACTAATCCTATGCTTAAAGATTCTGCTGAGCAAATAATAGTCTAATGTCCAGGTTCTTTGTTTTGTTTTTTTTTTTAATACTTTAAGACTTTATTTCTATAGCATTGTAAAATTTATCTTTAAATTCCTGGAACAGATTGCTAGAAAGGGAAGCAATCCTTCCTTCAGAATTGATTTGAAAACTTGGAGGATCTAGTTGGTTTCTGCTCTTCTTTTGACTCCTAGGAGGTTTAAAAGTGATTTATATAAGAAAAGTTCCTTGCATTGATAAGGTTGGACTTATCTATTTGACTCTAAGCTCTTATCTGTGCCCTCAGAAATTGGGCTTTTTCTCTTCACCCAGAACTCTGGATCAGTCGCCATCTCCATTAAAAAGATCCTTTTAAATGGCAAACTTCTAGGCACTTGACTAATTGAGAGTGTTCTATGTTTCTCTTTTGTTTGGTTTTATTTTTATTCCTTTTGTAAATGCTGTATTACTAAATTCTCAAAGATGTTCACAAAGTTTAAATCCTCTTTGGCTCTACCTCTGTTGATTCTAAATAAATGCCAGAGAATGAATTTAATAAAATGAATTTAATATTTACTTGGCCCTGTCCAGCTGGTTTTAATTCCCTGAAAACCAAGTAGAAGCCAGTAAAGTTTGTAAGGAGTAAAGGATTAATATTACCCTTTAAGCCCATTTCAGAAGACCCCAAAAAACTGAGAATATTCTTTGAAACAAAAGTGTTTGTAATTATATCATAAAATCTTTTTGTTTTGAAGAGTTGTCACAGTAAGATTTATAGCATTTATATAAATGTTCCTCTATTGCAAGATCATTACAAATTTTGTAATAAAAATTGTTTTTTAAAGTATATTGTATTTGTAAATATAACTTAGTCCAGTATTTAAGTTTTCATTTTATTAAAGTTTACATAAAAATGGAAAATGATCACTTCTCAGCCTTTTGGCTAAGATCAAGTGAAAATGGAAAATGTCTACATACATATATTCAGTTCAATAGTTATCAGCTCATGGCCATTCTTGTTTCACTTTTACCTTTCTTTACTCTCTTCCAATACTATTTTGAAACTAATCCCAGAAACTATATCACTGCAACTGTAAATACTTCACTGTATAACTCTAAGATTTTATCTTTTTTATATTTTATTGATAAAACACTTTATAAAGAATTAGGGATAATATCTTTTAGATATTTACCATTATCAAAATACCATCATCATATATACTAAAAACAAAAAGTCATTTCTCTTCAAATGTCCTGTAAAGTGTTCAGATTTCCAATTATCTTATACAAGTCAAGTTTTTTCCCTAGTTTGTTAGTTTGCATCCAAATGCAGATCATTTTTAAAATTTTTTTTATTTTTTATTGAGATAACATTGCTTTACAGTACTGTATATGATTCAGGGGAATAAGTCCACATGTCTTCAGATCCTTTTAGTCTTTTTTATTCTAGCAATTCCTCCTTTGTAGCCTCTTCTTTTTTTCCTTGTTAATTACTTGGGTAAATAAAAAAAGAGATCTTTTCCTTTCTCATATGAATTTTTTTTTACTTTTATCTCCATAGTTCTTTATATTTCCTGTAGATAGATGTAATGTATTCTCATTTGATTTTTTTTTTTTAACTAGGCTGTTTTTTTATTTTTCCATTAGTAGGCACATATGTCTGCTGTTTCTCTCCTTGTGAATGTAAGCCCATTTATCTCAATGCCTATTTCCAAAAACTCATCAGGAGCTACAAATTCTGTATTATTTCTTCCTCATTTCGTGGTTGAAATATTTCTAGTGATTTGTTACCTGGTAATGTAATTAATATAGAAGAGGTGACATGATTCTTTCTCTTAATTTGCCAGTTTCCAAAAAGAGTTGATTCATAAGCATTCTCCATTTGTCCCCTGTTAGGACTTCTTAGTTCTCATATATTCATGAATTTAAACTTAACATGGTGTGTTTCTATCCACTGCAATTACTATTTCATGGGAAACTCTCCAGGTTAACTCATGAACTTTTTTGTGATGTAGTAGTGTAATAATAATTTTAAACTCATCTTGTACACTGCCTGTCCCAGACCTTTAAGGGAGCCCTGATTCCCTTTAGTGTAAAAAAGTTACATATATTTCATTACCACAATAAAGATCCTAGGAGTGTTTATTATTACCTCATACATAATGTACAGTTTCTCAAATTTAAGTTGTTTGCTTTCTGTATCAGAAAAAAGTTGGAACTAGTGATACCAAATCAAGAACAGATTGTGGATTTGAATTTAGAACTCCACAGTTAACTGGTTTTTCAGTTGAAAAAATTACCTAAACTGTGATTGGCCAACAGTGACCTCATTAGATGTATGACTGTTAAATAATTTTTCTGTTCAAGAACCACTAGCAGCCAGTATTTCCTCCATTATTCTTATGTCTCCCTCTTTATAAATCCTATTTTTAAATTACCTAGTACATTAAAATGTAACAGGATATATTTAAATCTAGTTTATAATGAAAACCTATTGTTATGCTTTTCCTATTATGTTGTTTTGCCATATACAAATGTGTCTGCAAAAAAACAGAACAGAGGGGACTTATAATAAAGATTTCTTTTAAGAATTGTTATTCAGGAGATACGCTTGGCTTTTGGGGTAGAATCTGAGGTGAGAGGTTTATCAGACTGCTTTCCAGCCCTCTTTTCTTTTCTGGTGTCCTAACCAGAGAAAGAGGAGGAGCTGAGTTGGAAAACACTTGGTCTGAGCTTGTGGAAGGCTATGCTGACTTCGTATTGGTATTCTTCAGACAGTATTGGACATTTATTACTAAAGTATAATCATGGTAGGTTTTTTTTTTTATTTTCAGTCTGGATAAACCATGCTGATAACATTTTCCAATTGTAAGTTTGTCTACTGTGTTTGTAAAGTGAAGTCTTTATGGAGATATAATTAACATTATAAAATTCAGCCATTGATACAGTTCAGTGATTTTCAGTATGTTAGAATTATACAACCATCATGACTGCCCAATTTTAGAACACTTTGTCATCCCTCAGAGCAACCCTATAGCTATTAGCAGTTTTCTCCATTTCTCCCTCCCACAGTTCCTGACAACCATTAATCTTGCTGTCTTTCTGGATTTGCCTATTCTGGACAGGTCATATAAATGTTATCATGTGGTATTTTTGACCCTCTTTAGCTGAGCATAACATTTAAGGTTCATGTTATAGCATATGACACTATTTTATTACTATTTTGTTGTTGTTGCAATTGTACAGCAAAGAAATAGTCATTGTCTCATCAACATAACTATGAATTGTAAAATTTTAAAAATGTATTTTTTTTTTAATGATTCAAGAGTAAAAAGAGCCAGTAGCCATTCATTAGAGGGATATTTGAAATTTGGAGTCAATATTTATAAGACAGGTAAATTTCATGTTCATGCATTGCTTATTTAAAAAAATGTTGGAACCAGAAACATGCAATTACAATTTAGGTTTTCTGTATTTCATTTCTTTATGAAATTTTTAATGTTTTTTCTATTTTCCTTTATTCTCTAAAATAATAGGTTGTAAATAAAGGAGAACATTTATCTTGACAAACTGAAAGTTAAGTTGACTGTTAAAAAGGAGTGTCCTTGATAGCGGTTTTTGTTAAAACAGAATATGTTGAAACTACATCAGAATAATATTTCTAAGAGATTCAAAATAGGACATCACATACTGTATTGTGTTTCTTAAAAAACATGGTCTGCTGAGTTGGCAACAATATGTCACTACATCAAATCATCTTGGAAAAACTTATCTTACCCCTGGTTTCAATTAGTGGCCTGGATTCAGAATCCCTGCCGTTAAAGCGCTACAGGGAAGTGGCATAAGTTTTGCTCTGCTTTGCTTTTCTGTTTGATTTCTGCTCCTGGAAAATATTTACCTCAATTTTGAGCCTGACTTATCTTAAGAGTTTGCTTGTTTAAAATTTTGTCATAAGGGATATGATTAAGGGTGAGAATCTGGAGCCAAGTTGCCTACAAAATGTTAAGTGAAAACATTGGGAACTAATTTAAAGAATTCTTCTTTTGAATTCGTAAACATGAGCTAAGATATATACTAAATAGTAAACTTACCAAAGACAAGCAGTTATCTGTTGAATATATCAATAGTTACTATCTATGATTTTTCATGTCATCTTTTTATATAGTAAATAAGTCATAATTGATGCTATGAGCTTAGTAAAGAGGTAAAAGGGAGATGAAATTTTGGCTTAAAGGTGGATGGTGGTATGTTTTGGTACAGAGACTAGAAAAAATTGTGAAAACTTTACGTATACCGGGTAATTTTGATCCAGTGATAGACCTTCATCTAGGACAATCTAGCGATGTTTTTTTTTTTTTTGGTAGTATTTTCCATGTAATTATTCAGAATGAGTTATATAGGTATTATTTAATAGAAACCTACTTTTTACCACTATGGAATAATCCTTAAATAAGCACTTAAATCCCCTCTTTTAAAACAGGCTTAACTAGCATTCATAAATGAGCTAGTCAGTATAACTAGTACCTGTATTTCAAGGTAGTGATCAATATTTCTGCAGAATTTAGTTTTTTAGGCCCTAAATAGTTTGACTTTTCGATCCTTTTTCTCAAAGCAATGTTGCAAGATATCAGTCTATATAACATTTGAAATTGCTATTGGGGTTTTTCCTCTTTTTTCAAAGATGACATACTTTTAAAACAAAATTAAGGGAATTTTTAAAAATGTATGTAATGATGATCTGTCTAAAAGTGACATTTTATAACTTCATAAGATAGCGTTTTGTAAAATAAAAATTTCTTAATCTTTTTATTGAAGTATGACAATTCAGTAAAATAGCTGCTTTATATTAAGAGCTATAGCTCTTAAGCCTTTAAATTTGTAAACTTGTATAACCAATACACAGTCACCATATGAAACATCATTAGCATTTCTGTACTTTTTTGATCTTCCTATTCAGTACTCTCCTAAAGTTAATTACAGTCCAGGTTTCTGTCACTAAAATAAGTCTTGTATGCTTTTGAATTTCATGTAAAATGAAATCATTCAGTGAGTACTATTTCTGTGTCTGGTTAGTTTTGCTTATCATTGTATCTGAGATTCATGTATGTTACTGGGTTTTCTTAGCTACTAAGGAGTTTTCTTTGTTGTGTATATATACTATAGACTTGATTGTTTGAGTCTACTGATGGTAAAGAGGAGTAACATTTGGTTTAGAACTTCAATAAATGAAACTGCTCTGAACAATCTTATATATCTACATATATAAAAAATCAGGTATAAAGCCTTAGCTTTAGTGGAAATGCTGAGTCATAGGGTTTGTATATGTCCAACTTTAATTCTTTCTGCCAGTTTTCCGAAATGATTGTACAAATTTACATTCTCTTTGTGTAGTATAATAGTTACAATTGCTTTGTCATTTTCATCAAAATGTGATTCTGTCATTTACAAAATGAATTAGGTGGTTATAGAAACTAATACTTGTGTTAATTGGTACTAATTAAGTATACAGAATGTTCTGACAGTTGAGAGATTATTTTAAATGAGTAAATAATAGTGCTTGGAATATTTGTGACTATGGTAAAATCATTTCAGCTTGTTAATTTGTTCTTGTATTACTCTTTTACCTTGTTTATAAAAGAAAGAACTAGCGAAAGTAAAAAATATCTTATAGAAATATTTTCTTATAGAAAGCAATAACAAGATGATAGAAACCTTATTTGTTAAGTAACTATATTCTAACATGTCTTCAAGCCTAAAAGGAACTAGCTGATGTTACAACTTTTTCATATTCGTTTATTATTAAAGTAACTGTGATGATGAAAGAGTGTACAAGGTACAGTAGAAAACCAGATTTTAGGGTCTAATATAGGCTTGTAGTAAATTGGAAACGTTTCCCTTCATAGAATTTCTTAAATATTTTTGCAGTCATTTAAAGTTTTATTGCAAGTGAGGCAATAAAAAGGGAAGAAATCCAATTACTTTGTAAGCAAAGCTTACATTTCCTATTTAATGAAAGAAAGACTTTCATTCAATAAGCATGAAAACTCTTTAAGTCCCTCACAGTAAATTGGAAGTGTCCTTAGATAGAAAATAAGAAAAAGTATTTCCTTAGTAAAATGCTTTGATGAAAGTTAACTTTACTAACTTAAAACCTATTCTTAAGAGTGTTGCAGTCAAGGTAGGCAACATTTACGTTTAATGAAAAACAGTAAGAGTTTATTTAGTGCTTACATATGCTAAACATTGTTCTAAGCCCTTAAATAATATTATTTCATACTCCTCACAACAATCCCATGAAGTTGATATTGTTATTCTCATTTACTGAGGGAAACAAATTTGGCAATTTGTTCATGGTCATGTAGCTATTGAGTAGCCAAACCTAGATTCTAATCTGAATGTTCTGCAATTAGAGTTTACACTCTTGACCAAGATGTTATGGCTTCTCAGTGTATTACTATTAAAGTTGGAGAGAAAACAGAAAGGTCAAGTGATTAAGTTTCTACTAAGTACCATGTGTTGTGCTAATCACTTTGTATGTGCTAATTAATTCTCATGGTAACCATATAGTTAGTACAGTTACCATAAAAAGGAAAGCATATGACTAAGAGTAAAGTATATCTAGGGTCACACATCTCATAGTTAAGTAGAATGGCTCTTTCTTAAAAGGAGGTCAGTAGGTGTTCATTGTCTTCCCATGAGTGTTTATTTTAATTTAAGCAACTGCTAATACCCACTGGAAAGTAGCAAGCTATTTAAATCTTCAGTACAAATTTTCTAGCATGAGTAGTATTGGAGTGATTCAACATACCATCTATGCTATATAATGGTGACACTGTAGAGTTAAAAGTATGTGGACTTTGGAGTCAGAAGCAACTTGTTTGTGAATAAAGTTTAATAATAAAGTGGTAATTGAAAATCATAATTTAGAAGCATTTTTGGTTGGGTCATTCATCTGCCTAATACTGAACATAAAACCAAATCATTCAACATACCTGTACTAAATGACTGACATGTGATAGACACTAATAGGCTCTTGGGATATAGTAGTGAACAAATAAGACAAAAAAATCCTGTTCTTTAGATTTACCAATATAATCAAGTAGATGTGACTTGCTCTAGGGAAACAGTGATCTTGATACTGTTTTCTTCTTCTCCTCCTTAAAGCCTGATAAATGTCATTTCCAAGAGCACCAGGACCAATCCGCCCTAACTTTTCTAGAACCATCATATTCTGTATATTTGTCTGGGTGTTCTAAGTTCAGTATGCATTCATTAAGCATCTTTTATGTGATGAGTCCTATTCTGGCATTGGGGTTGCCGATATCACATTGTAAAATAACTTTGGGTGGTAATAGAAGAAATGACCTTGTGGGTCTGGTTTGATAATGAATGAGTGACTATTTCATTTTCTTGATTTAAGAAAGGTAGATATTCAAGTTGAGAATCTGGTAGGTATAGTCCTTTCCTACATTAAATTTTTGTACAAATGAGAAATGGGAAGATAGTTTATAATGTGTAACTAACTTCAGTTCCTGACAATTAAAAGATTATTGTATTTTAAATATAACTAGTAAGTGTGGACTCAGGAGAAAGAAAGCATGTCAAGTTACATTTCAGTAGGTTTCTTTTGGGACAGTGGTGTCTCAAGTGTTAGCAGTGTGGATGAAGGGAATAATAACACTGTGCTCAGAAAAACAGCTAGCCCCTCTCAGCCTCTGCTAATAGGGTCACATTAAAGTTAGCAAGTAATATTAAATGCAGTTCTTCAACAAGCATAATGTCACATAAAGAATTTAAAAGGCTAAGAACAATTATATAAGATTAAACATATTCACTGTTTGGGAGCCTCAATATGTAAGAGTTGTCATTGCAAATTCAGTGATTATGTTTGTGTTTTTTATATAATAAATGCTTTAGGCTTTATTACAGTATGCTTCATTATACTAACCTTATCAAAATATACATAACTGATTTTAAAAGAGTGCAATTTAAGAAAAATTAAATCTGATTATTTACTTTAAATCTGCAGAAAAAAGAAGATCAACAATTGGAGCCTAAAAAAAGTACCAGCCCTAAAAAAGCTGCAGAGCCTACTGTCGATCTTTTAGGACTTGGTAAGTAATAAAAAAAAGTTAACATTAGAGTTACAAAACAATTGAAACCTTTATTTGAGATGAATATAATGGCTTTTTTAAATCACTATACAAAAAAATACCTGTTAATTGAATTTGAAAATGGTGGGATTAGTGTTATGAGTTCCCCAAAAAAGGGCATCTTTAATAAGTAAGGGAGCTATTATCTGTCAGCACTATCTTCACTGAAATATAAGTAATGAGCTCCTTGGGGAAAGAGGAAATATCAGAGTAATCGTCAAAGATTTGGTAGACTGTGACATTTTAAATGAGTAGATTATTTTTCTTCTCCCACACCCTCATTTAGTTTCGTTGGCAGGGATAAAGGGGTTCCCTTAGCAAAATAATTATGTTGTAACCTTATTGTAAAAGACAGTGTTTTAAAACAAAATTTAGTTTAATTTTGATTAGCTCAAGCTTGCTATAAATCTATATAGACCTTGTGACTAGATAGGTTTCAATATATTTAATGACAATAGGAAGTACATATTTTAATTTAGTTTTTATTCTCTTAACTGATAGATATATGTTACCTGCCTGGTAGATGAACTACCTTCCATTCAAAGAGTTCTCTCACTGTACTTATAACAAATACTGTCAGCCGTTGTTTGTTGTTTGTTTTTCCTTCCCCTTCTGAATTGCCTTATTAAATGGTTATTTTAGTACTGTCTGGGCATTTGCACATTTAAAAAACCTTTCTTTTTAGTCTGGAGAAATATCGACAAAAGAAGGAAAGATATACTGTTACTCTAAAAATTAATATTCTTATAGAGTGAATTGTTTCTATTACAAGAATTACGGCTAAATGTTCATTTTTTTAGGAAGCTGGTATATCATGCAGATATGCTGCCTGGAGCTAAAAGTCTACTCTGGTGGTGAAATTCAGTAGTATGTTAGAAATATTTTAAAAACCTTCTTATTTTGAAAATAGAGCTTTGTCCAGATAGAAATTATGAGGATTAGAATTCAAAAAAATTATAAATATATTTATAAATATAATTATTTTATTCCCTTTGCTATAAGAGATAAAAATAAGATTATCAAAGTAAGAAAATATTTTACTAAAACTGTGCATCTTTGTCTACTCTGTAGCACTTCCTTTCCAATCTAAATGCCTGGTTGATTAGTTTATACCTTAGAAATATAAACTAGACTTTTTCTCATCCTACAAATTAATTCATTGATTCAGCAAATATTTGTTAAGTATCTACTGTGTATCCAGGAACTATTGAAGGCACTACAGAGATAGCTATAAAAGAAAATGACAG
The DNA here is from genome assembly GCA_019455555.1 of Galemys pyrenaicus. Lineage (NCBI taxonomy): Eukaryota > Metazoa > Chordata > Mammalia > Eulipotyphla > Talpidae > Galemys > Galemys pyrenaicus. The sequence goes on from JAGFMF010012055.1 coordinate 2,262,972, forward strand.
AAATCACCTATGGAACTTTCATTCTATTCCACCGACAGTGAATACATAGCTAAACAAAATACATTATTGGCCTTTTATGGTAAATGCTATAATTAAAACAAATGGTTATAATTTTAAGTCAGGTTGTCTGGGGTAGGTGGGGAGATCACAAATATATCACTAGAGCAAAGACCTAAAGAAGTTGTGGATACCTCAATATGTGGTGTCAGGAGCATGGAGCATTCTCAGCGGTGAGTATTGCAAGCACAAAGGCTCTGCAGTAACCCCATGTTTAATGTGTATAGAGACCAACAAAATGACAGTGTTACTAGAGTGGAATGAGCTGGCAGAGAATAAAATTAGGAGATTGTTTCTGAACTTTTACATGGAGTGACCTAGAAATATATTGGAGAGATTTGAGCAAAAAAGTGAATACTCTAACTTTAGTTTTTAGAGGTTTATTGTAGCTCCTCTGTTAAGAATAGATTATGGCAGGGAGACCAGTAAGGTATAGATTGCAAAAAATACAGGTGATAGAAAAGTATGGCCTAGAGTCAGTGGGGGCATTGAAGGTTACAAGAAGAAATCCAGGTCTGTATATACTTTAAAGATAGAACCAACAGGATTTGGTGACTAATTGAAATTATAGGATATATATCTTTGTTAGTCAACCTGTAAAATAAACCAATCCAATGATTCAAGACAAGGAAAATGCTATATATTGTCTTCAATGGTCAACATTATATATTGTCTTGAGTACACCAATGGAGTGACTGGCCTTAGATACTCAACTATTGCTGGAGTAATGTTATAAATAACCCTCAGAAGGGGCTCCCTAGTTGTGCAAGGGGTTAACCACCACTGTGAAGCATCGCAGCCACTGCAGTATGAGCTTGATCCACAGCCAGGGAGGTGATCCACAGGGCACAGCAGAAATCTCCTGTCATGCCTGCTGCTCCCCTCAGCAATGTATTTCATTAGATCCACCTGTTCTGCTCCCTACTGTGTCTCTGGTGAATCCTCTCCCCCCTCCTCCCACACCTCTGACCCATACCCCAGTTCTTGTATGCATAAATAAATCTTTAAAAAAATAAATTATTAAAAAATAAATAACTCCAGGATCTCAAAGGCATGTATTAATAAACATTTATTTCTCTTACTGTCATGTATGTGGGTCAGCCAGGACCTTTCTGATAAACTTCATTTCCTGTGTTTTCTACCTTCTAGATTATTGCTGGGGAATGTTTACCATCACATATTGTATCTTCACTTTTCAAGCTCCTTTAAGTGTTTCCCTCTCTTATGCTACCTACTCTCAAAGTCAGTATCCCGGATTCTAGGGTTGGAGATGGTATTACTCTTCTAATACCACTGTCTATGATAATCAGCTGTTGCTATTCATGCTTCATATCAGACCACTCCAAAATTTCAGTGACTTTGATTCAGTTAACATTTATTTCTTTCACTAACAGGTCTATCTGTCAAGATAGTTCTCTTTTAGACAGTGGGAGAGAAAGATTTATTAAAAGCAGGAAGGTGAATGCAATGTTTGAGAAGATATTAAGGGTCTTTAGGGGATTTTGCTGGTGACTGGCAGGTTTAGGTTCTGTAGTGGAAGAGTTCCAAAGTGATAGGAGTGGGATATGTGGTCAGAAAAAGGACTCTCTCATTGGTGGAATTTTTGCAGCAGGAAACTGGGGATGTCTTACCTAGAGCTCATATAACTCCTTACTCCTACTGGTTATTAATATCCTAACTACTTTTAAAATACATTTTTACATTTTTTTAAAGCTATCTTAAGCAAGGGATTTGATGAGGTTGTGAAAGTCTAGGAAATCTTGGTGTATAAAGGTCTCTTTCAGCTCAGACCAAAGCGTGGTCCTAAATCAGGATTGGTTATTGTTGTCTATGTTGGGCAGCACACTATTCTGCTCTTAAGAATCACACTCTCCTCTCTGAATGGGACTCTTTTTCCTTGTAAGCTGAAACTCAGTTGGGAGTAGGGTGCAGATACCTTGAAGTATAATTTATGGTCATGCAGAAATGACAGCAGTTTCCCCATTTGAATGAGATCAGAATAAGCATTAACATACAACAGAGAAAATACAGAGAATCCTCCCCCAACAGAGTTAGTTCAAATGACATAGACATAAAGTGCCATGAATTTTTTTGTATTCAGTATCACTTTTTGTAGTCTGATAGAAGGATAATGAGCTCATTTTTTTAGTAATTCCAACTTCCTTTTAAATGGGACTTTGGTGAACCACGCTCTTTTCAACCTGGTGACTCAAGCTAAATATACATTCTTCAGTTTACTTTTCCTGATCTACTCCCTATCACAAGACCAAACATAAAATGTTCTCTTTATACTTTTTAGCAAGAGTAACGACCAAATATTTTGGTTTTGTGACTAGGTGATCTCTTAACCAACTATTCCACTCTGCCACTGTAGTATGAAGTATCTATAAAAAAGTACTAAATGAGTGAGCATGCCTGTTCTAATCAACTTTAAAAATAAGCAGTGGACTGTAGTTTGCTCACTTCTGCTCTATATTCCTGATAATACCTGCAAGAACTGCTTTATTTTTACTTGTTAATTTATGTTGGAAGCCCACAGAAATACTATTTATTCAGTAGTTTACTCTCTTACACCAGAAGTGGAATCAGATGCTTGGTTATTACCTGTCCTGTGTTTTAGTCTTGAAAATAACTGAATGTTCAGACTCCTCAAGTTTAAACATCAGACTGAGTGTCCCTAACTGCCCTAGACTAACATCACACTCCGGACACATTTTGACTTGAATATGCATCTCCTCTGTTGGAAGAGAATTGCAATCAGGTTTATTAGAGTATGTGGGGTGGTGCTGTTCATGTCCACTACGTAGGAATTACGCAGTTTAGAGTATGTGGGGTGGTGCTGTTCATGTCCACTACGTAGGAATTACACAGTTGTCCTAATATCCATTCTTTGTTCTTTATTAGTTTGTTTTTACATGATAAAAACTAACAAACTTCTTAGAAGTTGGCTAGGATAATCCATGCCCAAATAAATACTTCCCTTTGAAAGTGCATACTTTGCAGAAGACCTGTGTCAGAATAAGATCTTCAAGAGTGAGCATGTACTCTAAGGTTTGAAAAGAATTGTAAATTGCTGATGTTAAACATGACCTTAGAGGTTTCGGTTCAGTCTTTCACCAGAGGTGGAGGGCCCTCCTACAGAGTTTGTGCACTGCATGCACACTGCAGAGCAGCCTGGTCCCTTGTCAGGAGGCTTTGGCTGGCAGTCCTGTCAGACACAAAGGGGTGTGCGTAACTGAGGTGGAACGTGTAAGGAGTTTGAGAGGATCATATTCTTAGTACTCTAGAAGGTATCTTACAGTGAATTAAGTATGATCTTGGTAATGAAATCTAGTGCAGAGGTATAGTCACTGCTTAAATAAAATTATTGATTTGTTTCCTCACTTTAGCTAAGTTTCTGCCTAAACATTTTATAAGTTGTATTTTAAGTACTGTACTATATAGACAAGTAGGTAGAAGTTCCCTTAGATTTTTCTTAATTAAAAACCTCAAAGCAGCATATAGCAGTCTGCAAGTTTTCAAGTTTTCTCATTCATTCTTGCCTTTCAGGGAAGAGAAACTCTAACTTAACCACAATGGCCAAATTGCACCATTATCTAGTACCATGTACTCCAGGTTTATATAATGAGAGATATGAATAGAGGACCCGTTTTTCCTGGGTTTGTTTTGTTATTGTTTGTTTGTAAGTTTTCTGGACAGAAACAACTAAAGAATCCCACAAAAATCACTCTGTTTAGTTCTCAAGCAGAATACTCTTTTTTTAAAATTATTATTATATTTATTGTATTTGACAACATTTTTAGTCCCCAGGGAGTTCCCACCACCATTTCACCCATGCACCATCACAGCAGTCCCTTGTGCTCTTTATTTTTTTTCACAGATTTTTTTATTAATATAAATTTTTTTAATTTACATATATTTGCCATCAATTGTAATCCCCATGTATTCCCCATCACCATCTCACCAGTGCACCATCACCTCAGTCCCCCGTGCTCCCATCTTCTCTCAACCCTCCCCCTCCCCCACCCCACCAAGTGTCCCCAGTCTGTCCTTGTCTCCTCATTTTTGGTTTTTGTGTCTTTATTGCTGCTATTGTTGTTATTATTGTTCTTATTCCTTTCCTTGATCCTTATTTTGTTCCCTTATATTCCTCCTAAGGGAGGAACCATCTGGTATTTTTCTTTTGCCTTCTGATTTACTTCGCTGAGCATAATCCCTTCCAGATCCATCCATGTTCCCATGAATGAGTCTAGTTTTTCATTTCTGATTGCTGAGTAGTATTCCATCGTGTATA
>JAGFMF010012055.1:2271114-2354551 GCA_019455555.1 Galemys pyrenaicus
GGAACCTCCATATGGCCTTCCATAGTGGTTGGATTAACTTGCATTCCCACCAGCAGTGTAGTAGAGTTCCTTTTTCTCCACATCCTTGCCAACATTTGTCGTGGTTGGATTTTTTATATGTGCCATTCTTACCGGTATAAGGTGGTACCTCATTGTGGTTTTAATTTGCATTTCCCTGATTATGAGGGACGCTGAGCATTTTCTCATATGCCTGCTGGCCATGTGTATGTCCTCTTTGGAGAAGTGTCTTTTAAGTTCTGCCCATTTTTTGATTGGGTTTTTTGTTTTTCTTGAGTCTTATGAGTTTTTTGTATATCTTTGTGATCTGTCCCTTGTCGGTTATATGGGGTGCAAAGATTTTTTTCCCAATCAGTGAGGAGTATTTTCGTTTTGGTTAATGTTTATTTTGCTGTACAGAAGCTTTTTAACTTGATATAGTCCCATCTGTTTATCTTCTTTCTCATTTTTATTGCTTTGGGGGATGCCTCTTCAAAGGCATTACTGTCTGTCTTTTAGCATTTTACCTATGTTTTCTTCTATGTATTTTATGGTTTCAGGTTTTACATTCAAATCTTTTATCTATTTCGAGTTGATTTTTGTACATGGTGTAAGTTTCATTTCTTGCATATGGCCGACCAGTTTTGCTGGCACCATTTATTGAATTAGCTGTCCTTCCATTGCATATTCTTTCCTCCTTTGTCAAAGATCAGGTGTCCATATATGTGTGGTTTTACTTCTGGGCTTTCTGTATGGTTCCATTGGTCTGTGTGTCTGTCTTTGTTCCAGTACCAAGCTGTTTTAATTTCTATTGCTTTGTAGTAAAGTTTGAAGTCTGGGAGTGTGATACCTCCAATCCCCTTCTTTTTAGCCAAGAGAGTGTTGGCTAATCGGGGTTTTTTGTGTCTCCACATGAATTTTATCAGTATTTGTTCAATTTCTTTGAAGAATGTCATTGAGATTTTTATTGGAATAGTGTTGAATCTGTAAATTGCTTTTGGAAGGATGACCATTTTGATAATGTTGATTCTTCCTATCCATGAGCAAGGGATATCTTTCCATTTCTTCGTGTCTTCTTCTGTTTCTTTTAACAGTGTTTTATAATTTTCTCTATATAGTTCTCTTGCTTCTTTTTTTAGGTTTATTCCCAAGTATTTGGTTTTTTTGGTCTTAACTGTGAAAGGAATATTTTTCTTGATTATTTCTTCTTCAGATTGGTTGTTTGTTTTTGGAAGGCTACTGACTTCTGTGCGTTGATCTTGTAATCCTCTACTTTGCTAACCTGGTTGATTGTTTTGATTAGATTTTCTGTACAGCTTTTAGGGTTTTCCAAGTATATTATCATATCATCTGCAAATAGTGATAGCTTTACTTCTTCTTTCACTATTTGGATGCCTTGTATGTCTTTTTCCTGTGTTACTGCTCTGGCTAGGACTTCCAGTATTATATTGAATAGTAGGGGAGAGAGGGGCATCCTTGTCTTATTCCTGATCTTAAAGGGAATGCTTTCAGTTTTTCACCATTAAGGATAATACTGACTGTGGGTTTGTCCTATATAGCTTTTATCACGTTAAGATATGGTCCTTCTATCCCAAGGGTTTCAAGAGTCTTCATCATGAATGGATGTTGAACTTTGTCAAATGCCTTCTCTGCATCAATAGATATGATCATGTGGTTTTTATCCTTCCTTTTGTTGATGTGTTGGATTACATTGATTGATTTTCATTTATTGAACCACCCTTGTGTCTCTGGGATAAATCCCATTTGGTCCTGATGTATTATCTCTTTGATGCATTGTTGGATTCTGTTGGCTAGGATTTTATTGAGGGTTTTTGCATTGGTGTTCATTAGAGAGATTGGCCTGTAGTTCTTGCTTTGTGTTGTCTTTATTTGGTTTTGGTATTAGTGTAATGTTGGCTTCATAGAACGTACTCTGTAGTATTCCTTCTTCCTCAATTTTTGGAAAGAGTTTGTGTATGATAGGTACTAGTTCATTTCCTAATGTTTGGTAGAGTTCATTTGTGAAGCCATCTGGTCCTGGGTTTTTATTTTTGGGGAGTGCTTTGATTACTGCTTCAATCTCACTGCTCGTAATTGGTCTGTTTAGGAGTTCTCTTTCTTCTTTGTTTAGTTTTGGATGGTTATATTGTTCCAGAAACTTTCCATCACTTCTAAATTGTTGAGCTTGTTGGCAATAACTGTTTATAGTATTGCCTGATTATTCTTTTAATCTCTTCTAGGTCTGTTGTGATGTCCCCGCCTTCGTTTGTGATCTTATTTGTAGTTTTTCCCATTTTTCCTTTGTTAGTCTGGCTAGAGGTTTATCTATTTTATTTTTTCAAAGAACCAACTTTTGGTTTCATTGATTTTTATGGATTTTTTTTAAAGATTTATTTATTTATGCATACAAGCACTAGGGTACAGGCCAGAGGTATGGGGGTGTGAGAGGATTCACCACAGAGAGCGGGGAGCAGAACAGGCAGATCAACGGAAGTACACTGCTGACGGGAGCAGCGGGCACAGCAGGAGAGGTCTGCCCCACCATGTGGGTCCCCCCTGGCCGGCAGCAGGGATCGAACTCGTGCTGCAGTGGCTGCGGTTTGCTTCATAGCGCATTGCTTAACCCACTGCGCCACCAGGGAGGCCCCGGATTTTTTTTTTCTATTTTATTTCTGCTTTAATTTTTATTATTTCCTTTTGTCTAGTGGTTTTTGGATTCTTCTCAAGCAGAATACTCTTAAAGAGAAATTTCTACATTCCAAAGTCCATATGCTTTTCTAATAAAATTAGTTTGTGCTTACTAAATACCAAACTTAGCTACAACAACCATGAAAAGCCACCAGTATTCTATGAACTACATATTGACCGGGGGGGGGGGGTGTATGTAGATGTGTGCATACATCTCTCTCTTTTTAAAACTCATTTTTATTCATGCATACAAGAGCTGGGTATAGGTCAGAGGTATGGGGGTAGGGGTGTGTGAAAGGATTCACCAGAGACAGAGTGGGAAGCAGAACAGGCAGATCTGCTAAGATATACTGCTGAGGAGAGCAGTGGGTGAGACAAGAGAAGTCTGCCACAACATATGTAGGTTGGCTCCCTTAATGGGGAATCGAACACATGTACCAGTGGCTGACTGCAGCTTAATAGCGCTGTGTCTGTAATCTCCATTCACCAGAGACTGAGTGGGGAGCAGAACAGGGAGATCTATTGAAACACATTGCTGAGGGCAGCATTGGGCAAGACAGGAGCAGTCTGCTGTGCCACGTGGGTCACCTTCCCCACTGGGAATCAAACTCTTGTCACAGTGGCTGGCAATAGCATAATAGCACTGAGACTTTAACACTTGCACCACCAGGGAGGCCCCATACTTCTCTTTTTCAGGGGAGGTGTAGAGGAATATTCTAGTGCAAGTGACTGAAGTAATTCTTAATCTTTAGTTTTTCTGATAGAATTAAAAACTTGTATTATTTAAACAAGTATGTTTAATGAGCTTTTATAAACTATTACCATTTTGAAAAGAGGTTCTTAAGAGTTGATTTTGTTTTTGTGCAGTGACACCTATGAAGGGAAGAAAATACAGATAGATGAATATATTATTATAAGAGAACTGGCAGTAGACAGATACTTGTTAAGTGTTTCTGAAGTGGTGATAGGGAGAAGCAAAGTATAAATGACTGGGCATTTTGGGAAACTGGCACCAAAAATGGATGGAAGAAGGAGTTCAGTGACAATCCCAAACTTCGGAAGCAAGCTGGAAGGGACAGTTTCTTGGTCATGCTAAAACAGCACAGACTCTCTGGAGACTAAGAGATAGGACTATAAAGAGAGTCCTGTAAATATTTAAATATTTAAAGGAGTTGCAACTGACCTGTGAATGGGGCTACTTCTAATTCCTAGTTAAAAGAAATCCTTAAAGTGACTTAAATGTAATGACATTTAATTATCTTAGTTAGTGGATGAGAAATCTCAAGACCTGCAATTTAGGGACTCCAGTGGCAGAACAGTAGGTCAGAATCATTCTGACTCCCTCATTACAGCTCTGACTTTAAGACTGTGCCTTCATGGTCAGCAAATGGGTGGTACAGCTTCCAACATCTCATCCCCACAGGACAACATCTGTTGGGTGATGAGCTTCACAAATTTTCAGTTTACTTTTTTTAGGGAGGGAAACTCTTCTAGAAAATTTCCCCAACATAGTTTTCAGGGTGTTCCTGGTCAGAATTGGATTATATGACCTCACTCTCCTTACATATAGGAGAGGGTAGGAAAACAATATTCAGCCTCTGGAATGGGATGCTTGTTAACAAGAAGCATGAGACTTTGGCAGCTGTAGTGTCTTACACAAATGTATTTGTTCCTTAGAACAATCTTTGAGGGTAGAAGAGTATAATTTCAGTTCTTAGGATGCACCTAAGGTGTTTGGCTCAAATATTAACTAAATTATTACCATGTGACTTTGAGAAACAGTGTTTATTTACTATGTTCCAGGCACTGTTTTGAGTTTTTATAGAAATTAATTCTTTGAATCTTTACAACAGTCCTGCAGTTGGTGAGCTATAATCATTTTCATTTTATAGATGAAGAAACTGAGGGACAGAGAGGTTAGTCAGTTGTTCAGAATCACACAGCTAATAGCTTGCAGAGCCAGTCTCCTGTTCTTAACTATTACACTATGTTGAGTTTTGATATAACATGAAACTAAATCGGTAGACTACCAGGTGACATTGTACCACCCACAAAACCAATGTTGGACCCATATGTCAACTTGATAGATGGCAGCATTGTGTGTTAGGGGGAGCACAGACTCTAGCATCTTCATCTGGGAAACAGTAGAACCCATTTTGGGTTGATAACCAGAATAAATGAACAAAAAAATATAAAGCATCTACCACAGTAACTGACAGTGCTGTGCTGAGAATACTATTTGAACCTTAGGTCAGAGGAGATCAGTAAGAAATAACTTGGGCCTTTGGAGGAATGTGCAGAAGAGGTACTCAAATTATGCTACTCTGAGTAGCAAACAATAGGACTTACGGAAATCCTGGTGGCAAAGCATATGAAGGATTCAGAGTTCAAGTGTTGAGGAAAATGGGTGACTTCATAGAAACCCAGTCTTTCAGTATTTTTAAAACATTTAAGAAATGCAATTTGATTTCATAGTTATAAATTTCTTGTATGTTGAGTTTGTAAAATGACACAGACGTACTTGCTACATATTTGCTTATATATATGTATATATTTTAAATCTGTTTTAGAAAGTTTACTCTTTAAACTGCTTTTCAGCAGCCTTGTATGTGTCTCTATCCTGAAAAGGGGTGACATGCAGGACTCCTCCACAGCTTTGTGCTGCCTCTTGTTCCAGGGTTGGCCACAATGTAAGAGTATGCAGCAGGAAGGGGCTCAGTCTGGAGGCACAAACAGCAAGAGGGTTAAGGTCATCTTGAAAAGCCAGTTCAGGCATCTTTGTAAATTAGCCCAAATACCACCTGTTAGCAGTAAGAAAAATTAACAAAAATAACTCCACTTTCAGGTACCTATTTTTTAGCATTTAAAAAACAATTTGAAGCTTGAAAATTTTAATATGCTTCAAATGGACATTTGTTTAATTTACAAAGTGAGTTACATGTGAATTTCATTTGATAAAGCATGTCTTGTCTCAAAACAAAGAAATTCTAAGTAACTTTATTAAGAAAACGTTTTACGTGGGTTTTTTAGTAGAAAACAAAAAGGGTTCTTTTAGTACTATGAAAATATATAAAACTTTGAGGGGGAGTCTTGTCATTATGGAGAACATCACTGCATCTTCTGGAAGCAACTTTTTAATCAGTGCTGTTTCCACTTTAAATTCATTCCTTTTCAGGATGATGCCTCAGTAATTACTGATGAAGAATTAGACCTGGTAGTTTTCATTGTAGCAAGCAAGGGTGTACTCAAGGCTGGCTGTTAATGCTCAGTCAAAAATGCTAATGAAAAATATAACATGCACTTACTTAACATATTCATATCTGACTTAAACTAGATTAGTGCTACATAAAATCTCATGTTGCTCCTTGACATTTTTTAATTATTTGTGCAAATAGATTATGACCACCTAATGTCTCTGACATTCAAGTAAAGGGTGAATTCAATTAATACTTATTGAGCACTAGCAGAGTTCATGGAACTCTAGTAAATACCAGAAAATGCAGCCCTGTGTGTTTCATTGTAGTACACACGATAGATGATTTTCCAGTCTGGAAACTAGAAGACAGAATTATTGCTAAGGGAAGAAAATGAGGTTATATAAGAGAGCTGGTTATGAAAATTTAGTTTCAAAGATGGAATAATGCTAAAACTCCCAATTAGATTTTTTTCTTCACTTAAGAGGTTAATTTTCTTTCTGCCTCAAGTGAAAGGGGGAGAAATAAGGTTTCATTATACTGTGCAAACTTATGTCAGTAAATTCTGATGTGTTAAGTCATTTATAGAGGAATAACAATTGGAAAAGATAAGCAACTATCCAGATAATTCAGTGCCTAGTCTCTTACCCTTGTAAAACATTTTATGACTTACAACCCCATGAATCTTTTTTTTTTTAAGATTTATTTATTATTTATGCATACAAGCACTGGGGGTACAGGTCAGAGGTGGGGGGCGGTGAGAGGATTCACCACAGAGAGCGGGGAGCAGAACAGGAAGATGAACGGAAGTACACTGCTAAGGGGAGCAGCGGGCGAGGCAGGAGAGGTCTGCCACACCATGTGGGTCCCCTCCCAGGCCGGCAGCAGGGATCGAACTCGTGCTGCAGTGCGTTGCTTTGCTTCATAGTGCGTTGCTTAACCCACTGCGCCACCAGGGAGGCCCACCCCATGAATCTTAATGAACACACTGCTTCGAGGCACCTGTCAATGCTCTGTAGCGCACTTGGAGCAGCGCTGTAGGTGATGAGACTGATGGAGGGTATTGACCTGCACATGAATAGCTGTGTGTGGTGCTGTGGCAGCAGTGACTCTGAAGTCATTCCTCCTCATCATCAGTGAACTGGAAAGAAACAGCCCTGGGTTAGGGGTTCCAGTGAAGAAACCCTTATAGCCTAAGCAAATAGTCCATGTGGAAACTGGTTGTGGAAACAGAGGAAGAAGAGCCAGTGAAGAGATCCATAACAGTCTTCAGGAGAACATGACCCTATAGTAAGAGATTTTCAAAGGGAAAGAATCCATGAGGTCTGAATGTGGTGGCAGAAAGGTCAGGAACTCAGTGGAGATTTTGTAGTCAGGACCACTGCCGTATAAACTGGTCCTTTTCAAAAATAGCTTCTTTTTCACTTTTTCTCCCAACAAAAGTCAGATCACCTGACTATTGTTTTGCCATCTGGCTTTTCTGTCACCAGCAAATGATGTGTAAGTCTGGAAAGCATTTCAATTCATCAATCATTGATTGAGCATTTGCATTGTGCCAACCATTAAAGACATAGTTGTGCTATCTCTTCCTGGTAAGAGGGCAGGAGGGGGACTGAACCAGTGCTCTGGGATATAAACACGGTGCCAGAGTAGAGTAAAGTGACCTGTAGCATGGTGTGGCATGGTTGCCCAGTCTGAGTGCCTCCAGGTGGCATTACAAACTAAAACTGAAAATATTAAAGCCCTTGCAGAGGATGCCTCTTTGTAGTTCCTGGATTTGGGGCGTTCTGGTGCCTGGTATAATGGATTCCCAGGAGTCCTTCATCTCCTCAGTTTGGACTCTGACTTAATTTGTACTGGATAGTGAAGCTCACCTTTGCACATGAGGTGCTTTTATAAGAAGATAGGAAGACTGCCATGCAAACTGTTTTAACCCTGGATAGGAAAGGGACACTCAGATTTTTGTTGAAGTCTTAGACTTCTTGTGTAGCCTTTCTTGAAGTGATAGGATTAAACAGAACTTCTTAGATTCAGAGTACCTGGTAGTAAAATCTGAATTAAAAATTTAAGTCTTAAAAATGTGTTATTAAAATGCAAAGTTATGATATTTTTTTCTTTTAGTTTGTAGTTTATTATTTAAAGACACCTGGAATGGACCAAGAAGACATTAAGTCTTGCTTAAAATACTTTACACTGGACTTGGCTTCAGATGAGATCTGATATAGCCACAGTTAATAGAAAAGTCATTCTCATCATACTGAGGATTTCATGATCATAGAGACTGGCCTTCATTTCATGACTTGATTATGTTTGAAGTGTTACCTTCTTTTTCTAACCTATCACTGTCACTGTTATGATGTGAAGTGGGCCACTAAGACATGCTAGGCATGCCCTTATTCATGTGAGATAGTACTGATTTTAACAACTCTAACTTTAGCTCAAAATATTTTCTTAGAAAACCCTGCTAAGTATGCAGTTTAAAACAGTCATCTGTCAACTCAGTTTCTAGATAAAACACTAGCCTGAAATCTTAAGGTAACATAGAAAGAAAAAAATTCACAAGCTACTAACTGTAAGCTGGATGTCTTGCCTTTAAGATTGAAATGCCTTCTTAAGTTGAAGGCATTGTCCTAATTTCTTCTGTTTATTCATTGCTTTTTCAAGGGGTCCTTTATGCTTCATTATCATTCTTTATGATGTTGTCCCCAGCTTAATTTCTTCCATTTGCCTCAGGCTTTTCTTGTACTTAGGATCTCCCATTATTTTTATTGTTCACCAAGTTGTGTTTCTGCATACTGATTAAAGGGAGCTGCTGTCTCCTCCTGCTGTTGGCTGCTTCCACTGCCATTCTGTAGCCTGGCAAGGAACACAGCAACATGCATGCTGATGTGCATGTCTGGGTGAATTTTGATTAGTTATTTGCACAACCTTCCACTTCTTTGATAGGAAAGCAATGTGTGGGTTAGTCTGAGGTTCCCGCTACCCTGGAGAGGTTTCCATTTGTTGTGTGCGTATACACAAAATAAAACCCATGGGTTTAAATATTTTTCTTAAATTATGGTGATTCACTCTACTTAAATCATTTAATTTGAGCAACTCTTATTTTTTGTGTTTTATTTTTATAGCACACTTGCTTCCCTCAACCCAGCCTGCATATTGATCATATCCAACTGTCCCTCCCCATAAATTGAGAAGACACTGAGTTTGGTAGGAGGACAGTGTTGTGGGGAGATGAGGAGATATGAGTAGCACTGAATAGTTTTTGATTTTTGCCACTGCTTGTCTTAGTACAAGTGATAATAAACTTTAAAAATTGATTTTTAAACCAATTTTCAGAATTTTAAGTATCTGTAATTAGGTATGGTTGTGATAATTTTATGACGTGAGGAAATATAGTCTAGAAACTACTCACTAGTCAAAAGTTCAGAAGCCTGTTCTACTGAAAATTTTGCTGCCTAACTAGAAAAGTGACATTGAGCAAGTAAGTCTTTTAATCTCTGTGCCCTGTTTTCTGTAACTGGAGATAATGGGATGATTCCTTTGCCATCATTTCATGGACAAAAAAAATGGTAAAAATGTCCAGGAAACCTATGATGTTTATAATGGTGGTAATGGAATCTTTACCTATTGGTAAAGGGAGTCTTTATTTGTTCTTTTTAAATACTGAAAATCAAAACACAGCCTTCAAAATGAATTGAAGCAGTCCTTTTAAAGAATGTGTTTAGCAAGCCAACTGTAGTAAGTCAAATTTGCAAACATTAAAATCCATTGTGGAAAACTTGTATTTACTAATTTTGTATGGCTGAGAAATTCTTTAGTTAAAGGATTTGTTTTTCAGCAATTCTATGAATGTTTAACTTTGTAGTCTGTAACAAGGAAAATTGAGGGGGTGAAATCTGTCATGTTAGATCATATGGAAAGAAGACAGATATGAAGGAAAGGTATATTAGAGATTTGAGAGCAGAGACTTTATCATGAGCCCAGATAGAGGGAAACTTTGGTCAGACCTGGAAGAAAGGTCCTTACCTTACATTTTGAGCTAAGAGAATTCTTCCCCAGTCACCTGAATATATTGTCAGCCTTGCCATATAAATCACTCTGGCTGAGCAGATGCTTCCCCTCTCTCATTACAGGGAGTTCAAGCCCCTAGGACTAACAATGTGAGTTTGACTGTCATGACAGTTCATTAACTGTGGTAGGTTGGTTACAAAGAGAGCCCAATTTTGTTTGTGTAGAGTGCCTTTCTGAGATTTCATAGAGCAGTTTTAAAGTATTTTTTTTAATTGGAATTAGAGTAGAGCTACAATTTGGAGGTTGATATAGAAGTTGTTGCCTTTCAGTGAAGGAAGTGTACTGTGTAGAGTTTGGTGAAAGTCTGGAAACTACCTAAATGCCCACTAGTGAAAGACTGAATAAGTTTTTATGGATTGATGTAATATCATGGACTGCAGTTGTCACCCATACCCACACAAAACACAATTTTACTTAAAATTCTTTTTATGTAAGTGTTGTGTTAAGCATGTTTTTGAGCATGTTTTTAAGCATAGAAAATGTATGGTAGAGAGCTTTTTTATTGTGTAATACATATAACAAACTCTAAACCATTTTATGCAGTTACAATGTATAGTTTAGTAGCCTTAGGCACATTCATATTGTGCAACCATCACCACCATTCAGAGTAGGAAACATTCATTTTTGCATAGTTTTTTATCTAGTACAAGAATGTGTTGCTTTTATAGTAAAAGGTAAGAGTATACCCTAAGATTTTGCTCTCTCTTTGAGATCCTGGACAAATTTAACATTTTTGCCATCGGAAAATGGAGACAATTGATAGTATCTCTCACAGTATTGTTGTAAAGGTTAAATAATGTGTTTAAGTGCATATTTGTATTTTGTCAGACTTGACACAAAACAAGCAGCATACTAAATGTTGACTCTTGTTTTTCTTAGTAACATAAATGACCATCCATAAGTGTGTGAAAGATAAGATTTCAGGGTTTTTGCAGATTAGTAGATAATGTAGTACTTAGATACTGAATAAGGTTTAGATTTGAACATATTAATAAATTAATGTTCTTAGTAGAGTGTACTTAGTATTTAGAAGACTTAAAATTTTCTGAAAGATGTACAGTTTATAAAAGTAATGAAAGCACATCATTTGTCTGGAGTAGAGGAACTGCATGGTTCTCACAAAAGTAGATCCTGGTCTGGCTCACTGGTATCTGCAAGCTAGAGGGACATGCGCAATGAGAAATATCAATTGCTAATTTTTCCTTAATTCACACAAAAAATTAAAGTAGTATTTTCTCATGTTTAAGGTTTTTTCCCCACAAATTTGTCATAATTAATAGTATTATTTGGAGAAGCAAAACATTTGATCTGAAAAATGAGAAATAGTTAACTTATATTTAAGTTTTTGGTTATGTTTTGTTTTTTGTTTCTCCTGACTGTACTTTATTTTGGAGGACATGTGCTTCGGTTAGTGGATTTAACTTGCATATAATATAATGCTAGTCATTTTCTTGTAGTAAAGAGCATCCTTGTTATTTCGATATAATTAAACATGTCTGTCTGATGAAGTTGTTTCCCTGTCCCTGACTCTACAGTTTATATGACTTAGAGTTTCTTTACTGAACTGTTGGAGTAGTGTCAAATCCAGGCTAATCTTGTCTTTTTAAAACATTTTATTTCTGGTTCATAAGTACATAATGTACTGCATAGCTTGTAAATGGAATGTAGAATCAATTGGAAAACAAAAACTCTTTAAAAAAGAAGTGTAACTTAAAAATGAATTTTGGATTTTAAAGTTACTTTTGTGCATGACTTACATTGGAATTCATTTATGGTTGTGTTTTAACTTAAAATTTTATATATTATGAATTAGTAATCCATGCATTTTTTTGGTTTCACCTTTAAATTGTTCATAGCACTTGATACAGATGAAGCATGTAAGACATATATACATATGAGGTAATAGTATTTCTTTTTTAGGGTTCTGATAATATAGTTGGTATCTTCTAAACTACCTCTTGTAGGTTTCACATGCGCTATTATAAATTTAGTAATACATTTTATTGTGACTTCATTGAAATTAATGATAGTCAGTGATTCACTGATTTACACAGGGAAATAAAAGATACCAATTTCTATAGTTATACTTCAAAAGAGAGAAACCTGAGGTCTGTGGTTTATGGTAGAAATATCCAGTACACTGGACATTCCATCAGATTTGTGAAATATTTGAGTATCTACTCTGTGCCAGACATCCCTGTGTTGAAGAGGATTTAAAAGATGACTTATTTATCATAGAGGAGTACAGCATATCAAAGACCAATCAAATGAGGTTGTAAATTGTTAAGACAGAAGTTCGATTAGGAGATAAGTTGTAAGGGAGTGGGTTCATGATGGTTTGAACTGTCACTTGCTTATAACCAACAGAAAACTGAACTGTGTGAACGGTTCCATTCCAGCTCCCATCCCTACCCTTTATGTTTTGTAAATTTGGTGCTGATGTAAAAAAAGAGATATAAGATATATATATTTTCTGAATGGGAGGGTAGGTAGCAAGCTGATGCAAGATACTGGCATGCAGCATTCCAGTGTCTTAGTACTGCTGTCACACCTCAGGTGGCCGTGCTTAAATAAAGGATTTCCTTTCTTGATTTAATGGATATTTCCTATGGGAATCCGTTTACATAGGGTCTTTGCTTTCTATCCACTTTTTACCCTTATGGAAACTTGAAAAGGAGGAACATATATATTTTGTAGAGTTTGTGAATATTTTTTTTTAACCATGTGCATTTTAAAAGTTTTTTTCACTTTCTTACTGTACAAAAGTGAACAACAATGTATTTGATTTCTCCTCTCAGGTGTAGTCCCTGTAAATATCCCACCACCATATCTCCTGTGAACCATCATCATGGTCTTTTGTGCTCAAACCTTCCCTGTTTCGATCCCCTTCCCTCCCTTTTTTTTGAATGCTTTGTTCGGTTTCCCTATATTTCTCCTACACGTGATACCATCCACTATTTATTTTTCTTATTTCACTGAGCACAATCCCTTCCAGAGCTATTTATTTTACTGCAAATGGCATGAGTTTGTCTATTTTGATTGCTGAGTAGTATTCCATCATTACCACGTTTTTAAAAAAATAACAGCATGTTTCAGGTAATTTCAGTGATTTAGACCAAACATTTTCTTTACTTTCAGATGGCCCTGCTGAGGCACCAGTGACTAATGGCAGTACAGCCACAGTACCAGCCTTGAATGATGACTTGGACATCTTTGGACCAATGATTTCTAATCCCTTACCCTCAACTGTCATGCCCCCAGCTCAGGTATGTAGTGAGAATGTGATTTTACATGATCACTCTTTATTTCATTGTTGAAAGAATTGTTGCTGAGTAGTTAGTATTTGCATGTCTTCTGTACTGTAGACCAATGTTGGCAAACTAAGCTTTTTTGCAAATAGTTTTATTAGGACAGAGCCACTTATATTTGTTTACATATTGTCTGTGGCTGCTTTCACATTACAAGAGCAAGTTGAATAGTTTTCAACAGACACTATATAACAGACAACAGGCTAAAGTAATCACTAAAATTTGATAACTCTTGCTTTAGGTAAACAGCAATGTTTAGAAAGTACTGAGAAAACACAGACTATTTTGACCTTGCCAGAGACCAACAAAGTCTCTTACTTCCAAGGTGAAATATCTGAACTTTGAGGAATACAGGTTACTATTAAGTATATGTTTTAAGATGCTATTTAAAACTTACACTATATGAACAGCTAGTTTGTTTCAATGTAGTATATAATTTTTGAGTTTGAACATTTTCTTTACTCTAGAAAAATTGAGTCAAATAGGAATTGAGTGAAGTTTTTATAAGAACCTGCATCTTATTAAGATTAATTACATATACTATTATGCATATGTGTATTATGATAGTCACAGTATAATTAACACCAGAAATGAGCCAATAGATTACTTAGGGATAATTTAAGAGATTTTTTTAATCAAGATTCTCTGCAGCATTAACATATTTTCAGGAAAGGTAGTTTCACTTTGTCGCTTTGTCTTTTCTTCTTTCTCCCTCTACTACAGAACATAAAAAGGGAGACCAAATACTACACTATTGCTTCAAATCATACTATGAATTTGTGCAGGAATGGTTATGCATATGATGAAAAATTGTCTAGTGCTAATATTGTGGCTTTAGAAAGATGCATTAGGACACTTGACCGTTTGATCATGAAAAGCAATTTCTTTTGGTCTAGCATTCTAGAGGCTAGGCTTCTTTCTGTAGTTTCCATTGGGGTATGAGAATGGCTTTGCAAACTGGAGAATTAATTCTTACATCTGAGGCTTTCAGTGTACTTCATTTGTTCTGTTTATTGTCAGAGTGGCAAGTAGAACAATGTCACCTTCATAATAGGGACTTTTTTAATATATTTGATGAACATAATTATTTTTCATCTAAACTACATGTAGAAATTAAAATCCAGACATATTTTTAAAATAACATCTTTGAAAATGGAATGGGGTAGAAGGGACAGGTTAAAATACACATGTATATACACTGGTACAATGTAATGTTCTAATTCTTGGTGGGTTTTATTATAGCTGTTGATTTGACAACAGTAGGAATTACTGAGCTCTATATTATTTTACTCCTGATTTGATTTTCTGAGGACAAAGAACAAATTCTAATAAAAGAGGTTAGAAATACTCAAACTGACAGGAGTATTGGGGAATGAGACCCTCCATTGAGAAATGGAATAAGGTCCAGAGTCCCCATTGGTGACATATCAAAACTCCTGCTTTTCTGTTCTTTTATATACATACACCAACAGCAGCAAGACTTGCATAATGCTATGGTTTGTCCTTGGTTCAGCACTAGGATCCCAGACTGCTAGAGCTCGTTGGTTAGGGGCTTTTCAGACTACTGAAATGTAAAATGATAGACAAAAGTTGCTCTTTTATCTTGGAATTGTGGTGGCAGCTGAAAAACCAGAAGTAGCTTAGACAGATACTTGTGTGCTTACTATTTATTCTACTTGGTTTTAGACTGTTCATTTTGAGGTGCATGTTCCATAGTCATCAGAAAAGTTGTAGATGTGAATATTAGACTACTCTAGTATGAGACTAGAGTAATATTTTTTCCTAAGTAACCATTTTAAGCTTTTCTTGTAGTTCTATTTCTTCCACAGGGAATATGCTCTCTCATTTCCCTGCCAGAGTTCTTACCACCCCCAAAGTTTTTTTAGTAGATTCTTAGATTGCATAGAAACTGAACAGCTCACTTAGTGACGTAGTTGCTCTGTTACCTAACGTTAACTGTGAACACTGTTGTTCTTAACCCTGCTATTGTGCAAAGCACTTCTTTTGGTCGTCAGGTACCTCTTTCTGTTCTCTCCTAAAAGGAGAGATGAAGCATATGACAGTTAGTAGAGAGAGACTAGGCTGACTCCAAAGCCCATGCTCTTTAGTCTCTATATTTTGGTAGTCTGGATATATTTTATTCAAGTGCATTGAAATATATTTGGTATTGCATCATTTCCTACACAGTGTAGATATTTTATCTTGAAATTCTTGCTTAGTTCATCATAACAGATTCAACAATTGCTCTGCTAAAATTGGTTTGTAAGTTCAGTGCATGGATAGTCATTTATTACAGTTTTTATTTTCCAGCCAAGATGTTAAATGTTTGAACTTGTTTTTAATTTTATTTGCTACTCACCTTATAGTTGGAGAAGACTTTAGCCAGGCTTTACTAGTCCTCATAGAATTCTTTGAAACTCTTCATCTCCATAACAAGTCCATATAAAGAAAGGTGAATATTGAATGAAATCTCTAAGATGAGGTTATTAATTGCAATTGTATAATACTATGTGCAAGATATAGATTAAAAATTTTGTTGTATATTAAGTATCTGCATGTTTATTTATATGTGTTCATTTGTTCCACGTCCAGAAGTGGAACGAAAGCTAATGTTGAATGTAAGTGAAGTTTTTCTGTATTTCATTTGTGATTAGTCTAGAAGCATTCTAATATTGTGTTTAAAGCTCACAGATTAGGTTTGTAAAAATGTGATGTAGCTTTTGTTTGAAAAACAAGTTTTTTATGAAGACAGAATCAGCCACTGCAAGATTTTCTTGCAGTCTTCTGCAGTTAGAGAAATGGTCTTGATTCCAGACAGCAGCCACATACAATTGCTGAACCAATTGTGACTGGGAGGCAATGGGCAAAACTCAGCATCGGCCTAGCAAATAAACCATATATTATGAAATAGCATCAATCTACCTGCTTTACAATATCAGATTCAAAACAGGAAACATCTTACCTTTATCCTGCATGTTTGTTCTTAGGTGGATTTGTAAGTCTCTTAATGTCACATTTTACCTTCTACAGTGATTTAATTTGTCTAGTTTCATATAATGTCATTTGGATTTTAAGTGATGAATGAGCTACGTTTTAATATGCAGAATCCAACAGCTTGTTTTGCTGTTCATCTCAGGGGACATCCTCTGTACCAGCAGCTACCACTCTGTCTACAGTAACATCTGGGGATCTGGATCTATTCACTGAGCCAACTACAAAGTCAGAAGAGGTGGCAAAGAAACAACTCTCCAAAGACTCCATCTTATCTCTGTATGGCACAGGAACCATGCAGCAGCAGAGCACTCCTGGTAATTCATTTTGAAATTTGCTTGCAGTGAATTGCTGTGCCATTACTAGAAATTTATCACGTCAATTACATTATCTTCCCTATTTTTCTGTGTAATGGTTGTTATAGTTAACAGGACGATAAAACTGAAATGAAACATTGGAATTAAAAAGCATGTACAGGATTCACAAAACTTTATTTAGAATTAACAAGCTGTTTACATATGCACTTAATATTTCACAAGCTTACAGGACATGAATTACGTGTTTGAAGAATAATTTCATGAATTTATATAACTGTACTTGCAGAGAAAATACCATACTGTAAACAATCAGCAGTCTGAATTATCACATGTATTCCCCAAAAGCTTGGGTTTTTAAAAATAATTATAATGAAATTGCAGCATAGTATTTGTTTACATAATTTCAGCCTGTCGGATAATTTCCTCAAAGAAAATAAGTTGCGTTTTACATGTGAGTTAAAATTAAGAGACCTCAGATGCTTCCATTGAAGCCAAATACGGCAGACAACTCACATATTGGGCAGTGGGAGGCTAATGATGCAAGTCAGCAGCAATAGGAATAATCTCCTGCTGTGTTGTTGGGTCTTCATAATAGAGGCCATACAGTGCTACTTCATTTTTATCCTAAACTCCCTTGGGTTTATAACTGATCTGTCTGCATTCTGAGGGTATGTAGGTGTGGGTCTGAGCAGTAGGAGCACCCAGACTGGAATTAAGATTTTTTGCTCTCTGTTGGATTATCTTTTTCTGTGATTATTGAGCTGAGTGCAGCTATATACATATATCATACCCCTGTTTTCTTATTTTCTTTTCATGGTTCTTATGGTGCAGGTGTGTTTATGGGACCCACAAATATACCATTTACCTCACAAGCACCAGCTGCATTTCAAGGATTTCCATCAATGGGCGTACCTGTGCCTGCAGCGCCTGGCCTTATAGGGAATGTGATGGGACAGAGTGCAAGCATGATGGTGGGCATGCCCATGCCCAATGGGTTTATGGGAAATGCACAAACTGGTGTGATGCCACTGCCTCAAAATGTTGTTGGCCCTCAAGGAGGAATGGTGGGACAGATGGGTGCAACCCAAAGTAAGTTTGGCCTGCCACAAGCTCAGCAGCCTCAGTGGAATCTCTCTCAGGTAGGTCATGTACTCTCCAACTTCTTCAAAAGCAAAGAAACCAGATTTGTTTTCTAAACCATGTAACTGAAAGAACTGAGTAGGATAATGATGTATAAAATCAAGTCAAAACTACTTTGTCTTTGTCAAATGAACTCTAACAGCAGCCATCACTGATCTTGAAACTATCTCGAGAGACTCCTGCCACCTTTGAAATTAGCACCAAGTTTTAATCTAACTCCCTAGTGTTATGTTCTTATAGTCCACTGAGACCAACCTATACTTAATAACTTCTGTAGTTTAGGGACTAAAACCCAACTTCATATACTCAAAACACTATTTTGTGAGGGAGCTAAACTATTTTATCATTTTGTACTGCACATGGATGTAGGGTTTGTTTACGTTCTTTTTAAACATAAACTTAATAATTCAAAAGAAGTCCCTCTAAGATTTTAACAGGTCTGTATTTGTCTCAGAGAAGCCCTCATGTTAGAAATCCTGTTCTACCTCAGTTTGGAGCCAAAAAGTAGCATTTTAGTATTACTGCTTTCAAGTCAGTTTGTTATAGGTTGATCCATTCTAACTCTCTCTGGCTTCTCACAAAAGGCCCTAGCATTAGGTTCATCTTCCCAAGAGCTCCCGGCTCCTCCTTTCTATTCGATGTTAATCTAGAATTTATTTAGGTGATGTTGGCTTTTCTTCTGACCACTGTTTTACCTCACATCTGGGAGTTTTGTGGGAATCTCTATGACATTGGTGTCAGCTCTCTGGGAGTCTCAAACTACTTGAGTACCTACCATATGTCAGTAGCAGCTTTTTGTATGGTCAAAGCCAAAATGCTGAAGCATGCTCAGGCGTTAGGTGAACCTGTCAACCAAAGAATTAACATCGGCCCTTACTTCCAGGCATGCTGACGGGTGATGCTATTCTCAAGCAAGCCCTCAGTGGAACCTGTTGGCCAACCATACACAGGTGGTTAAAACAGCCTATAGTAGGTATGAAGACATACCCCCTCAGACACTTATGCCTGATCAGCATGTGTAGCAATTTTGTTTTCCTCATTGTTGGAAAGTGTTAAGATGCTTGTTATATACGTATCAGTACAGTCTGGAAGAAAAATACATGTAATCATACACGATATATAATGAAAATTTAAGCAAGAAAAGTCTGTTTTAGTAAAGCCAGAATAGCCATCATACAACATTCATAATTTTGGAATATTTTGCTTTCTAAAACTTCCATGCCTTCCAACAGTTAAAACACATTAATTACCCTAGTACAGCTGAGTGAACCAATATCCAGATATGCCTTTTTCCAGTTCTGGTCAACCTTGGGGGAAATGAATAATCAACCAGAAGGGGAATCAGAGCAGCTATTTGTTTTCTGTAGGACACTTAGCTTTACCTTAGTGCTTTGACTGAATGTCACATTGTTAAAAAATACTTGCGATACTGTATCTGACAAAATAAAGTTCAAGCAAAGGCAGCTTCTAATATAATAGGGTGGCTATTAACAATGTCTATGGTTACAGAATTAAAAGTGAAGCATTTTAAACTAAGCCTTTTGTGTTTCACAGATGAATCAGCAAATGGCTGGCATGAGTATCAGTAGTGCAAACCCTACAGTGGGTTTCGGCCAGCCCCCCAGCACAACAGCAGGATGGTCTGGAAGCACATCGGGTCAGACTCTCAGCACACAACTGTGGAAATGAAAACTGCAATACAAGTTTCATCCAGAACTACCACCTGACTGACATTCCTTGCTAAAACGCATCTAGTTCCCGTTTATTCATGTACATACATATTTTTTCTTTTCCCCCATTTGTTCATATTAAGAATTATATGACCGTGTTGGTCTGTACTGATTAAATTTGATGTGGTGAAAAGCAGGTTGAGAAACCATTTTATGTCAAGGGCAGCTTTGCTCATATTTTCCATGATTTCATTGAGAAGCTGCTCAGTCAACTTGTGTAATCAGTTTTACTCAATAAAATTATAGCTCTAATGTTTGCATATATATAAGGGAAGTAGTTATCATGTTAGTAATACCTCTAACAGTGTAAACCCCACCCCCAAATTAGCCAGTAATCCTGTAGGAAGGTACTGTATGATCAAATGTTTAATCATATAAATAGAATGTAAATGTATCACTGAGCACTGTTTTCTGGTGTATCAAAATTCTTTTATTTCATCATTCACTTTACTGTGCTGTTATAATGTGCTTAACAGGGAACGTGGTTAGTGAAAAGGAAGATAAACCTGGATGTTACTATAAAACTTAACAAATTTTATCTGCCGCTCATGTAATTTGGATCTTACTATGTACATAGTGCTAACATGAAGACCTTTCTCTGCACTATATGCAAACAGGGTAACTAAACAAAGCCACTTTCAATTCTTAAAGGTATATCCGGGTTTATGACAGTAATTGTGTTTACATTTTATGGTGCCTAGTATTGACAAAATGTTATATCCCTATATTAAACAGATGAATCCATAGATTTTTTTTTTTGTGGGTTTTATTTCCTACAATGTATAGTGCCACCAACTTTCTAAAAAATAATGTTGCCAAGTAGAAACAGAACATTTTGATGACAAAATACCAGTCATCTGTTTCTAAAACTTATTCAGTTCTACCAACTGTCAGGCTAATGGGGGAAAAAAAAGTATTTTAGATACTCAGAATGGTACCTGCAAGTACCATTTAGCCGTACTGTACAGAGGTCTTCCAATTTAGTTGGAGGGGAAGTGTGCAGAACAAATGAAGACAAAAACATACCATCTGATTAGCTTATGTTAACTACAAGCTCTGGTTAAACAGATGTCCATCAGATGACAATAAATGCTGTTGTTGTACTGAAGTAAAATGAACAATACCTGAATGCTTGGCAGCCTACACTCCACTCATCTGCTGGCCAACCGGCACCAGTTGCTGCTTTATCTTAAACCTCAATTTTCACTGTGTCCAGGTGGTACTTTGGTTCATTGGCTAGATTAACCTTCTCCGTTCGTGTGTGCCACACGAGAACCTAAAGGGGAAGGAGATCTTTTGGGTAGCCACACTTACTGCTGACACGCAACAAGGTCAAGCAGCACAAGTGAAATGAATACCTTGGTGCAGTTATTTGCTTTCGGTTCCAGTTCTTCAACTGTTGTTATCTGTTTTAGAAAGTCAGATTCTTGCATCCCTGGCTGGGATCCACGACGTTTAAAGACAGCTTTTGGATTGGCCAAGATGACTTGAAGACTTACAGCAAATCCTTTGTGGAAAGTTAAAAGAAAGACTTTAAGAATACTGGTGCATTTACCTTTTTTTCTATTTAATTTCGATCCCATTGCAATTTTTTAAATAACTACAGTGTGCCAGGTCTTGGTTCACAAAGTTGAATAGAAGTATTACCTGTATCACAGCCTCAAAAGGAAAATCAACTAGTGCAATATCGTACATTCAGTTATAGAGGTGCATGCCTGGGGAGAGGGACACAGCCATAAAATATGAAGTCTGTTGATAATAAAGGGTGACTCTTACAAGCTGCTGTTTCATCATTACCATCCCCTGCACATATGATACAACTAAGAATTAAATGTAGCTGAAAAGCACAGACTTACCCTCACCATCCTTGTTGGAGTATGATTGAGCCCACCTACTTCTCGTGTCTATCCTTTACCCTCCTTACTTAGGCTTCATCAAAACCAGCGTGGCTGATTTAGAGTTTAGAAGAGTGGAAGAGAAGTGTCAACTTCCTTCAATTGTTTTGTCATGAAAAATCAAAAATCATTACTATTTAATTTGTAGTTATAAACACTCTACAGTTAGGTACCTCCCAGAGTTAAAGTGATGAAGATCAATTCCCAGAAATGTGTAACATTTTTTGCCCTTTTCTATATCAGCTAAATTGATTTTTGCTTTTTTTTTGCAAATGTATAAAGTTCAGTTGCTTCTGTATCAATGCCAGACTGAGCCAGCTCCACTCTCCAGACCCTCCCTGCTGGCTCCATGAAAAACTTACTCTAAGCTACATGCAAACAGCTTGGTACAGTGAGTGCTGAGTGAGCAGCACAAGAAACTGTCATAAAGCATCACATGAGGACTGGGTCCAAATCTTGCACAAGTCCCACAGGGAAGTAGCACATTCTAGCAAGACACTGAATTTGGAATGAGAAAGTCTTGTTTTTCATGTGGGTCCCTGCACTTAGGACATTGGCCAAGTCACTTAGCCTTTCTTGATTCTGAAACTACCCATTTTCTCACTTGGAAAAGAGGGATGGCATGTTCTGAACTCAGTGTCTGATGTAAAGTTGGTGAAGGAGTCCATTAACTGCAAAGCACATTTCAAAAGATACTAGAGTATATAAATAAGTTCCATTGCCCATTATAATTATTAAGAGGAGCAGCTGGCAATAGCTACCATGTATAAATGGAAAACAGGCTTAGGAAAGTTCTGAGAAGCAGAGCCAGCCCACCTGCATTTCACATCACTTTGCTAACAACTATGAAAAGCCTTATGAAACAACTAGAACCACAACTAGAACTAGGCCTCCAACAAAAAGTTGAAGACTCAAATTAACAAAAAAGTTATTTTAGTGTTATAAGATTCTTTAGTGTTAGAAGACTCCTTTTTAAAAATGTGTTTATAAATCAGTTTCATTCATTTTCTCTAGAGTTTGCCCTTCTTAATCACATTGATGTTCTTAGTATATTTTTCACAGAAAGTAAAAAAGTATCCAGATTGTGCAGAAACACTATGAAGCCACTTGGATCTGATTTTCTTCATTTTCCCCAGAACTTGAACACACTGCTCATCATGACCACTGAAGGATTCAGATTATTTTCTTGCTTTTTTTAGTTCAGAAATATCTAGTTCTTAAAGACATTACATAGCAAAATCTACATTTTAAGCAAAGCTGACAGCCAGTTGTGAAGCTCCGTTTTGCTGCAAGGCCTTCCCCTGGCCTCACTGTGGGACAGAGCACACCTAGAAGGTGGGCAGCTCACCACAGAAGCAAAATGGTTTTGTTTCCTGATAAAAGAAGTGGAGAGGGGTAATTCAGATGCTCATCAATCACCTATTTCAATTTTTGCCCAGTCCCTTCTCAGGGAGCTCTTCAGAGGAAACAGGTCTTAGTGAGCACACGGGAACCACACACTAACTAGGACCAAATCCTAGCTCAGTTATCATCTGACCTGCTGTGATGCTGAGGAGTTAATTCTCCCCCTGAAAGTAGGACAAGTTTAGCTCCTAAATCATTGCTTCCAACCCAATATGAATATCTTGAGTTTTCTTTATTGTGTCAAGATTTTATATGTCCCCATTCCATTTTTGTTTCTTTTTTCCCTAGTAAAATTAGCTTTAAAGAGGGCCCTCCCTGGTGGCGCAATAGGTTAAGCAACACATTATGAAGCAAACCACAGCCACTGCAGCACGAGTTCCATCCCTGCTGCTAGCCTGGGAGGTGACCCACATGGTGCAGCAGACCTCCCCTGCCTCGCCCGCTGCTCCCCTCAGCAGTGTGTTTCAGTCAGTCTGCCTGTTCTGCTCCCTGCTCTGTCTCTGGTGGATCCTCTCACCTCCTGTGATTCTGGCCTGTAACCCAGTGACTGTATACATAAGTAAATAAATCTTTATAGAAATTAGCTTTAAAGATGTGTAATAGCTATTGAAATACAGGAACCTTACAAAAATCAGGGATTTTTACTAGGTTTCTGTAGGATTTAGTAGGATTACTAGGATTCTGTCCTAGTCAGTTATGTCAAAATGAAAATTGGTTGTTTACTGGAAAGGCAAAATTTCCAGACTTCTTTAAGCACACTGGGCATGGGGTTGGGATACAGTCCCTTCCAGTCAGGAACAGGGCCTGCCTCAGATGCATACTGATTTGTGACTACAAACATCTGTAAGATAATTCAAGTCCAACCAGCCATTTCCACCTATGAACAAGATGGAGCAACAAAAACTGAACTTTTCCCTTCTCAAGTAACTAAAAGCCAAAGTATTTGGGGGGAAAATGGTTTCTAGAGATTGGGAAAGAGGCATATAAAAAAGAGGTCTCTGAGAAAACAAACACATGAGCCTTCCAATTGCTTCAGCTTCCTGTCCTTAGTGAGTGTGCAGGCTACATCACAGATACTGAAATGGCCTTGTAGTCTCCTTGAACTGAGGGGAAAAAAGAACTGAGAAATCAGGTGGGTTACTGAGAGCTAGATAAGAACAGAAAAGGAAAGAGTTCTGTCAATGAGTAGAGGACCCTCCACAAGTCCAAATGAGTAAGATCAGCGAAAGCAGTGAAATTACCTGAGGCCAAGAAAACAACTGGACAGAAGCAAGTGGATCAATTACTGGAATTCAGAGTTGGGAACAGCTGACATTCCCAGCAGCCAGAGTGGAACTGGTAATAGTTGGGGCATCTGGGAGAGTACTTGGAAGACTAGTGTGTCCATTTTAAGGTTAAATTAGTCCTAAGCTAAAGGCTGAGCTGATTCTGCCTAGTAAGTTTTAAAAATAAGCCTGTAAAGGAACAAAAGTGTTTTCAGGTAACTTAGTTGTAACCAAAAAAAAAAAAAGGTTAAAGTGTGTACAGTACGTGTATTACCAGATGTACAATAAAAAAACAGGAAAGTGCAACCCTATAATGAAAAGAAGTATCAGTCAACAGAAACAAATGAGAGAATAAGAGAATCAAGGACATAAATAACTTTATACATTCAAAAACTTCTGAGAAAGTAGGGCATTCTTAGAAGTGGATGTGGAAAATTTACAAGTGTGTGTGTGTTCGTGTGCGCATATCCCCAAAATGATCTCATGAGTAAAAGTATGTCAGATGAAAATATACTAGCTAGGATTAATAGCTGGTTAGACATTACAACTTAGAGACATACATTGTATAGGAATAGAAATTACCAAAATGAAACAAAGGAATTACAACACAAGAAGTCAAACAAACAATGAAAGATGGAGGCTGGGAGGGGGTGTCAGAAAAAAAGTATCAGAGTATGGAATAATTGAAAATTTTCTGAATCTGAAAAATCAGTGAGGACCTAAGAAATTTAAACAACACAATCCACCAACTTGGCCTAACCAGTATTGTTAGAAGAAAGCTCTACCCACAAAAAGCTAGACACACAATCTTCTTTTAAAGTGCACGTGGAACATTGATTATCAAGATAAATCAGTTATCTGGGCCATACACCAAGCCTCAATAAAATTTTTTTAAAGATTTTATGCATACAAGAACTGGGTGCAGGCAAGAGGCACAGGGTGGTGTGTGTGTGTAGGGTGTTGGTGAGAGGATTCACTAGAGACAAAGCAGGGAACTGACAGGTAGATCAACAGAAATACACTGCTGAGGGGAGCAGCAGGCCAGGCAAGAGAGGCCTACTGTGCCATGTGAGTCCCCTCCCTGGAGGCGGAAGCCCCACAGTGCTGCACTCAACCCCTTGTGCCACCAGAGAGGCCCCATGCCTCAATAAATTTAAAAGAAATCAAATTGTACAAAGTATTTCTCTGACCATGGTGGAATTAAAATAGAAATCAATAAATACCTAAAGTCGCCCAACATTTAAACTAAATATAATCTAAATGAAATGTAGATCAAAAAGAAGTCAAAAGGGAAATGAAAAATTTGTCAGTTCAATGAAAAAAAAAATCAAAATTTGTGGTATGCATCCCAAGTAAAACTTTCATTGAAAATTAATTTAAAACCAAAAACACTAAACAATTTTATTAGGTAAAGTCTCAATTCAATGACCTAAACTCTCACCTTTACACACTGATAAAAGAGTTAAATAAAACCCAAGGGGATAGAAAAAAATGTTTTAATAAAAGATGTCAAAATTGCTGAAATAGAACTAAACTACAGAGAACATGAAATCAAAACCTTATCCTTTAAAAAAAAAAACAACAATAAATATCTACCCATACTTATCAGGAAAAAAGACAAAAGTACGAATACCCAGAGAGAGAGAAGCATCTACATAAATTCCATAAATATTTAGCTGATAATAAAGGAATATTAAGTACAATTTTATGGCAGTAAATTTGACAACTTGTACCAAAATAGGTAAATTCCTTGAAGGACACCACTATCAAAGCTCACTCAGATAAATCTGAATATCCTTGCATCAACTAAAGACATTGGAATTACAGTTAAATTTCTCCCCAACAACAAAAAAAGAATCCAAGAAAAAAGCCCTTCAGGTTCAGCTAATTTTCACTGACGATTTCTATGAAACATTCAAGAAGAATTATTAGAACTTCCCCAGAAAACAGAAAATGAGAACACTTCAAATTTTATGAGACCAGCCAGCAACACCCTGAAACCAAAACCAAACCAAACAGAAACCCTAAGAAACTACAAACTAATAACCTTCATAAACACAGAAAACGTCTTAGTTTTAGCTAACTGAACCCAACATTGAGGATAAATCATGACTAAGTGACAATTATGATAAGACTGTAATGTTTAATATTTCAAAGTCAACTTTATTCACAAATAAAGAGAATTTAAAAAGGGGGGGAGGGGCCTCCCTGGTGGCGCAGTGGGTTAAGCAACGCACTATGAAGCAAACCGCAGCCACTGCAGCACGAGTTCCATCCCTGCTGCCGGCCAGGTGGGGGACCCACATGGTGCAGCAGACCTCTCCTGCTGTGCCCGCTGCTCCCCTCAGCAGTGTACTTCTGTTGATCTGCCTGTTCTGCTCCCTGCTCTGTCTGTGGTGAATCCTCTCACCCCCCCTCCCCCCGCACCTCTGGCCTGTACCCCAGTGCTTGTATGCGTAAATAAATAAATCTTTAAATAAAAAATAAAAAAGGGGGGGAGAAATCAATTACTTCAATAGAGAAAATCCACTTCACAAAACACAACATCTACCCATGATTGGGGGAAGGAAAAAAAAAAAAAAAAGACTGCCAACTCACAGAAGTAACCTTCCTCAATTTTATAAAAGGGCAACTACAAAAACCCTTTGCCAGCATTATACTCAACAGTGCCTGAGTGTTAAACCCCTGAAGACTGGAATAAGGCAAGGATGTCTACTTTCAAGTTTTACTCTATTAATTCTAGTCACCACAATAAAGAAAAAGGAGGAAAGACAAGCAGACAAGTTGAAAAGGAAGACGTCAGCCCAGCGAAGCTCTTCCCTCTTAACAGCACCGAGGCCAACAACGGTTCTTCCAGTGGAGCCACTAGGTCTCACTCCCATGTATTTGTCTCACTAGGGCATTCTGCCTTCTCTAACTACAAGTAATCTAATTTCAGCAAGGCTGATACAAGTCAAAACCATTTCTAGTTCCTAAAGGACTGCTTTTTGGCAGCAACACTTTTATGATCCCATCACAAGAAAGATTTAACAGCTTTTTCTTTGGAACAGTCACTCTGACTAGTTGTAGAAGAATATTGGGCTCCTGATACACTTCTGTTGCCAACAGGTATCAGGCTGCCAGTAGGTCCAGGGTACTTTCAAAAATCTTTCTACTCGTTTTAAATGGTAAGAAAAAGATATTTCAAGTTTCAAATTAAAGTATATACATGCAGAGCAGTTGCAGGGAGCTTGTTAGAGAAAGAAAAATTACCTCTAATTCTTTGAAATGGATGGACTCTCCTCTTTCATCCTTGCCAAGTACACACTGCCTTTTGGAGTGTCTGTGTGCGTGTGTGTGAGCATGCATATGTGTGTCAGTCTTCCGCACCTCCTTTTATTGATATATAATTCATAGATACTGAAATTTGCTTTTTAAAGGAGTGGACTGTTCTGAACACCATTTCTTGTAAAGACTAGTCTTTTTCTATTGGACAGCCTTGGCATTCTTGGTGCGAAATCAAATGACCATAATGTAAAATATAGGAGTTTATTTCTGGACTGTCAATTATATTACATGGCTTATATGCTTATCTTTAATGCCAGTACTACACACTGTCTTTATTTTTGTAGTTTTACAGTAAGTTTTCAAAAGAGAAAGTATAAATCTTCCAACTTGGTTCTTTTTCAAGATTATTTTAGCTATTCTGAGTCCCATGCTTTTCCATATGAATTTTTAGAATCACCTTACAAATAGCTGCAAAAAAAGCCAGATTTTATGGATTACATTGATTCTATGAACTAATTTAGGGAATATTGCTATTTTAGCACATTAAATCTTCTAATCCATGAACATATCTCTCTAGTTCTTTATCTCAATGGTATTCTGTAGTCCCCAGTGTGCATGTCTTATACTTCTTTTGATAATTTGTATTTTCTTATGTCTAACATGTTTGTGAATGAAACTGCCTCATTAGTTTCACTTGCAAGATAGTTCCCTGCTAGCTTATTGATTTTCATAGATTAAATTGATTTTGGAGCCTTTTGGAGAGTGTGTATGTGTGTGTGTGTTTCAATCTCCCATACCTCTTTTCATTGATACAGAAATACAATTGATTTTCATATATTAATCTTGCTGAATTCATTTATTAGCACTAATACTTGTGTTTGTGTTTATCCCTGATGATTTTCTATGTAAAAGATCACATCATTGATAATGAAGATAGGTCTATTACTACTTCTTTCCAGCCTGAATGCCTTTAATTCCTTTTTCTTGCTTAACTGCCATGGCTAAAGCTTCCAATTAAATGATGAATACAAGTGTCAAGAAGGATTATCTTTGTCTTAGGGGGCAAAGCTTTCAGACTTCAACTATTAAGCATGATATTGCAAGTGCATTTTCCAGATGCCCTTTGTCAAGCAGAGCAAGCATCTTTGCAAAATTTTTCATTCACTGACAATCTGTTTAGTGTTTTTATCATGAAAAAAAAAAAAATTGAAGGCCTCTCTGGTGGCACAATGGGTTAAGCAATGCACTATGAAGCAAACTGTAGTCACTGCAGCACGAATTTGATCCCTGCCACCGGCCTGGGAGGTGACCCACATGGCGCAGCAGACCTTTCCTGTCTCCCCTGCTGCTCCCCTCAGCAGTGTATTTCAGTTCATCTGCCTGTTGTGCTCCCCACTCTGTCTCTGATGAATCCCCTCACCCCCACACCTATGACCTGTACCCCAGTGCTTGTATGCATTATCTTTAAAAAAAAAAAGTTGAATTTTCCCAGGTGTTTTTCTGCATTTATTGACATAGCCATATACTTTTGTCCTCTGTTCTATTGACACAGTGTATTGCATTTATTCACTTTTGTTTAGGAACTAACTTTGCTCTCCAGGGATAATCCAACCAGGTCATGGTGTATAATCCATTCTATATGTTGCTAGATTACCTTTACTAGTATTTTGTTTACTATTTATAGATATCATAGGTCTAGTTGGTTTGTAGCATTTTTTAAGTCTCCATTTTAGCTAATCTTCTAATTTTCCAAGTGGGATTTTGATGTTTGAGACTATTATTGTTAAACCATATATTTATCCCTTCTGTTCTGAATTTTTGCTTTATGTACTTTGGAGTTCTGTTTTAAGATGCATATCATTTTTTGTTATATTTTTTATGTATTAATACTTTCATTAAACAGCCATTTTCGTTTCTAGTAACAGTTTTTGTTATAAAGTCTAAATATGCTGTGTGATATTTATATAGTCATTCTAGCTCATGTTTTTGGTTCTTGGTTGCATGGTATGTTTTTCCATTCAACCTATTTGTGTCTTTGAATATAAAACATTTGCCCTGTAGACAGAATATAGTTGGATCATATTTTTTAATCTATTCTCTCTACTTGCCTTTAGTTGGGTTTCTTAATCCACTTACATTTAACATAAATACCCATAAATTAAAATTTACATCTGTAATTTTGCAATTGTTTTCTATGTCTAGTTAATATCTTTTAATCTTCTGTTTCTATTACACCTTCTTTTACATTAAACATTATCTCCTATTGTATATTTTTGTAATTTTTTTACAATATTAAAAAAAATTTTTAGCGTTTCCCTTGGGTATTAAAATGAAGAATTTAGCAATATTAGATTAACAGTTAAGGTTAGTACCAACTTAATTTTCAGTAATATTTGGAAAATTTGGTCCTACAGTTTCAGTCTTTTTACTCCTCCTTTGTGCTTTTGTCATACAAATTATATGTGTATAGTGTCTCTCAATCCAGAACTCTACTTATTGCTTCATGCAATCATCTTTTGAATCAAAGAAATGAAAAAAAAAAAAAGAATCACAGGTAAAAATTACATTTATACTGTCTTTTAGACTTGGATGTAAGATCTGAAACCATAAGAAAACACTCCATGACATAAACTTCAGAAACATCTTTGCAGACTCATCTCCAGCAGCAAGAAAAACAGAGGAAAAAATAAACACAACTGGGATTATATCAAACTAAAAAGCTTCTGTACAGGCAAGAGACAGCAATCAAAACAAAGATAAATTGTACTGAATGGGAGAAAATAGTTGCACACCATACATCTGATAAGGAATTGCTATCAAAGACCTGCAAAGAACTTATACAAAATAAACAAAAAAAAATAAATGCAATCAAAAAATGGGGCAAAGAACTGAATCAGCACCTCTCCAAAGACATGCAGATGGCTAACAGACATGAAAAAGTGTTCATCATCACTTACCATCAAGGAAATGCAAATCAAAATCACAATGAGATATCACTTCATACCTATGAGACTGGCCCATATTTACAAAACTAGAAAGAACAAATGCTGGCGAGGATGTGGAGAAAAAGGAACACTCTTACACTGCTGGTTCAGCAGGCTGGTTCAGCTACTGTGGAAAACTGTGTGGAGGTTTCCTCAAAGCACTAAAAGTGGATCTGCCATATGACCCGGTGATTCCACTCCTAGGAATCTACCCAGAGGCCATAAAAACACTAATTCAAAAAGAAACCTGCACGCCTATGTTTACTGCAAAACTATTCATAATAGCCAAGATATGGAAACAACCCAAATGTCCCAAAACAGAAGAGTGGGTCAAGAAGATGTGGTATTATATACACAGTGGAATACTATTCAGCAATTTAAAAAGATAAGCTCATGCCATTTGCAGTAAGATGGATGGAGCTGGAAGGGATCATGCTACCTGAAATAAATCAAGGAAGAAGACAGTACCAAAGGGTTTTACTTGTTTGTAGAATATAGAGAAACCAAACAAAGAGTCATGAAAAATACAAAACTTGCAATCTGACCATAGATCTGAGGTGTACAGCAGAGGGGGGAGAGGGAAAGGGGTCAAAACTGGAGGGAAGAGCACACTGTGGTGATGGATCATGGGTGACATGGTGGCAGGAGAATTACAGAAACTACATCTGAGTGGAGAAATCAAATTCTGTCCAAAAATAAACAATGATGTAAGAAAAATAAATTTAATAAAGAACGTAAGAGAAATTTCTGACCACCTACACTGTCATTTGTTCTTATCTCTGGCTAATCTTTATAATCACCTGAAGATTTACACACACACCCCAGATTACATACACAAAGATTATGGTTTAATTGATCATGGTGGCATAGGTATGGGTTTTTTCCAAAGCTCTCTAGGTTATTCTGATGTGTAATCATGTTGAGAACCATGGAGTCAGACTGTCCTAAGAGTTCTCTGGGGTATAACAACACCTTTTAAAAAAAAAAAGAAAAAAAATTCTCATACCATATGTCTCAGAAGGAACAAGAGGATGTAAAACTTAATTATGAAAATGCTTAAACTAGAAAGGTAAGACAAGTTAAAATTCATGAATTCAACACTTAGTTGAGTCACAACTGCCAGGGACTGTGGTATGCAGGGAGGGGGCAGGCAAAGACATAATTTCGGGACTTAGGGGAGAAGTGCAATGCCAACTATGCTAGAAAAAAAATTAGGAAAAACTTCCTGAAGAAAGTGATTCCTGCACCACTAATGAGTCTTGAGGAGAGGTGATTAGAAACTAGCCAAGCAAACATGGAAAGACAAAGTGACATTCAATAATCTGGGCTGGAGGGTGGTGCGTGTCACTCTCTATTAACTCAGGCCCCACAGCTTAGAGCAATGCTTCACTGGACCTGCTGGTTGGCTGTGGCTAAGGATTGTGAAATGAAATAAACAGAAATACAAAACATTTGGGTTGGGGTGATATGGCTACTTAGGGGAAACCACTAGTCAGCTAACTTGAACCTCTGAAGCCAGTGCAGAAAGATATGAGCTAGTCACAGCAAGTAACCTGTGGATTTGCTAGATGTTTTGCAGCTAATATCAGGGGACAGATGACTTTGTACGGCTATTTTTTCCTGGGGGTCTTGCAGAAAGCTTGTGGAAAGAGAGCTTTGGTGGTCAGCTTAGTGTATCTCTTTACCCTCTTCAGTTTTACAGTTTCATTTATAATTTCTTTAACAATATGCCAAGCAAGTCAGCAGCAGAAACAGAATTCTCAAGTAGGTTAATTTTTCCATCTGTAGGACTGTAGGACTGGGGCTGTGGTTTATACAGCAGAAGTTGTGGAGATGGTGTGGAAGACAAGTTTTTTGGAGGCTGCACTAGGTGAGAGTGAGTGAGGTTGTCCAACAGTTGCAGTGAACGATGTGACGCCACTGTAGTAAGTGCAGTGGAGCAGAAGTTTAAGAGTTATAACTGTGGCAGTGATACCAAGGCCGTGGTGCTGTGTTGGTTTTTTTTTAAAGATTTATTTATGCATAGTCACTGGGGTACAGGCCAGAGTCTAGGGAAGTGAGAGGATTCACCAGAGACAGCGGGGAGCAGAACAGCCAGACTGACTGAAACACACTGCCAAGGGCAGCAGTGGACGAGGCAGGAGAGGTCTGCTATGCCATGTGGGTTCCCTCCCTGGCCGGCAGCAGGGATGGAACTCGTGCTGCAGTGGCTGTGGTTTGCTTCATAGTGCGTTGCTTAACCTACTGTGCCACCAAGGAGGCCCTGTGGTGCTGTTTTAACCTAGGTACCAGCTGAAAAGCCCTCCCTGAAAAATGGAGCTTTATGTTGAGAGTTGAAGGATGAGTTAATTAAAGAATGTTCCAGGCATGGGCATGTGTGTAGGTCCAGAGGTGAAGGGCAGGATATGCTGGAGGAACTTTGGGGGCAATTCCCCCCAACAGCCAAGTAGAAGTGGATGAGGCTGTGTGAGCAGCACAGAGAGGGCAGGCAGGAGTTGGCATCAAGTAAGGGAGGAGTCATTATTCTAAAACACAGGAAGCCTCTGAAGTGCTGTGAAGCAAGAGTCTGCAGAGAACCTGGTTTTCATTCTTCCATCCTCTCAGCAGAGTGGGGACAGGGACTGTGGATGCACGAAGCGCAGGCAGGTGCTCTGGTTGTTTTCCTTCTCACCTCGGGCCTTTTCAAACTCTGCAGCCTCCAGAAGGCCAGAGCACCCACAAACAACCCAGCATCTGGAAACTTTAATCAAAGAATTTGATCCCCCCCCCCCCAAGTAGATTGTTATTTTTATACAATTTGTATTCTGGTTAAGAGAATGACCTTATTACCCAATATTAGCATATTATCTGCGCATATGTTACTACTCCAAAGATAATACAACCAATTACACCAATTGAAATGAAGCTAAAAATGCATTGAAGACACCTGTTATCACCATACCACACAACAGTGTTTAAAAAAGACCTAAGTTCTGTTGATTTATGGACAGAATCTGAAATGGCTGGTTAACATTTTATAAATCTCTTAACAGCTGTGGCATAAGGCCTCCTGTGACCTGCTCTCCCTGACCTCAGCTGCAGCACCCCAAATGCTGCGCCAGCCGCACTTCTCTCACTTCCGGCCACCTTGTTTTCCAAACATTCTTCTATTGCATCAGATCCTACACAGTACATTTCCCAGAGTCCGCAATATCCAGACACGATAGGTTTCTACCGCAGCTATCGGTCATCTCCATCTGACTGCAGATCGCCTGTTCCCTAAGAGTGACACCTGGGCTGCTGTTTCCCCAATACGCCCTCCCGGGTGCCACCTGCCAGCCTAACCTGGGCTTCCAAGTAGGCACCTCTCAAGTGCTGCCTCTGGCACGCTGCCTTCCCTAACTGCCTGTAGGGTAAAGGTTGATCAGGTATTTCCACCCTCCCACCACTGATGATGGACACCTGAGGTGCTACGAGCATTCCAGGGTGGGCATGCGCAAGTGGGCGCACCTGTGTTGGACACGGGCATAAATGGGAGGCGTCATGAGCAAGGTTCCCATCCTGCCGCTACACTGCCCCAACAACATTTGTGTTTCTTTTTAAATGAAAACCCCGAATAGTCCATCTGTACCTCATTTTCTATTGCATGGTAAAGACAGTTATGTTCTTATACACATTCTCTGCCAGATACAAAACTACTTGGGGGCAGGGCCCACATTCCCTCCAGGCTCAGTGCCCGGTGCCTGGAGTTCAATCTGCTGTCACTTCTCCGGCTCTTATGACATTTGGCCTGTCCCTGGCTCCTCCTCCCCCTCCAGGCCATGGTTTCCTCACTTACCTCAGCTCCTTACTAGTAGTCAGAGGTGAACTTGTCCATCTAAGGTCCAATTCCTCTTTCTTTCCTTTGACACTTTAAACACTTTTCTCTCATTTCAACTTCTCCATTATTAAAGGGGGAGGGAGGAAGCAATTCTGCCTCAGAAAATGCGGCTTTCTTATACCCAGTCCTGCCACATTACTTGGAAGAGCTGTCTCCTGGCTCTCCATTCAGTGACACTGCCCACCACTCACCCCATTTTCCCCAAAAATCTCTTTTAAAGCATGAATCTGACTGCCTCACTTTCCTACTTTAAAGAGGAGTTTCTAGAATCTACTACCAGCTGGAAATGATGAGTATGAGGTATGAAGAAATAGTTATCAACAGAAATAAAGGTATAAATAGGGTGAATCATACACAACGATCTCAATCTTTAAACTGAGAACTTGTCAAAATCATACCAGAAGTCAGAAGGTACTTCACAAGTCATGCCACCTATCCTGTTCCGCACACACGTCCTGCAGCCCTCTCCACTCATTTCCACAACATCCTCTATTATTATTATCCCACCAAAATGGAACCTCATCAGTCCTCACAAAACAGACTTCCTCTCTCTCTGCCCCATCAGAAGCCTAACTTTCCTTCTGCTCGTCATGGTACGGGGCCCTTTACTCCCCCATATGTCCTTTGTCCTAGGAGCATTCTAGAAAGTGCTAATTGCTAAAACTTCAGATGCTTCTGGCTCTCACATCACCTCACTCACCACAAACCTTCCCCTTCCACATTCATGACTGACAACCAACAAACAAATTCATGATGTAGTTCTCCTTCTTCCATGTACTTGCTATCATTGGTCCATCCTGATGCCCCTGTTGGGACTTGCCCCCTTTCTTGGTTCCTTCCCTATAGCTACTTTAAAGACTGCCCCCGGGATGCAATGCTAGGCCACAATAGTGTCTTCCTATGTGAGTTATCCACTGTTAGGGCTTCCACATAGCCATATCCCTGGGACTTCAGGGCAGAAAACTAAGTCCTCCTAAACTTCTCATCTATTTCTGTAAGTCACACATGAGAAATAGAGTTAGCACTTTACCATCTCACCTCATATCAGTCATGAAAACATCTCCAAAACTGAAAGTAACTCAGTAGATGGAAACCCAGTATAGTGGGAATGGAGGAGACACTCTTCCTTAGAATATGAAAGTTGTCCTCTACTGAGTATAATAAAAAGTAAAAGTACAATAAAAAGTTTCCTGGTCTTCTGTTGGGTTTTTGGTAAGGAGATTCTAAAAGCCCTTGGGATTTCTTGAGAGGTAGGAGATGTCATGTGGTGGCCCCCAAGATAGCTTCAGAAAGGGGGCTGTTTACCACAAAAATAAACCATATGAATAGAGGGTTGCAATTTGTCACCACCCTAACCACTGGGGAGAGAAGTTGGAGACTGAGCTCATTCACATGACGACTTAACCAGTCAATCATGCCTACAAATGACACCCCAATAAAAACTGCACCCAGAGAGCCAGTGGAGCTTCCTTGGCTGTGAACACATTAATGTTCTGGAATAGGGATGGGTACTAATTTCTCTTAGGAAAAGGCACAAAAGCCCTGCATGCCCTCTCAGGCCTCACCCTCTATATTTCTCTTCATTTGGCTGGTCCTAATTTATGTTTTTGTAATAAAACACAATAAAAACGTTCTTGGGTTCTGTCCATTAAATTATAAAATCTGAGAGAGTTGTGGGAAAACAGTTGATCACAAGTGTTGGTGGCTCATGAACTCCCAAACTGTGGCTGTGTTGGGAGGGCAGTCTTGTGGGGGCCGTGCCCCCTAACTAGCGAGACCTGTGCTAACTGGCTGCTCAACACCAAAATCAAATCAGACTCCATGCAGTTGGGTTTTTACCAGAATAGAGGCCCTCTGTGGCAGGGCTTGCCAGGGCCCTGTAAACACTGTCATTAGAGGAGCACTCTGCCACCTCCTCAAGTCAAGAAAAAGGTGCACGCCTATGTTGAAAATTCAAAATAAATATTCTAGCCTCAAATTCTGAATTTGAACAGAACCACATCTTCTGGAAAGGCTAATGCTTGGTTCTTTTAAGCAATGTGTCTTACTCACATCTCCCGTAGTGTCCAAAGTGAACCTGTCACTTGAAAGTAACTGACTTCAAAATAGAGCTAAAAACTTTGTGTGATCTGCCTTGTTTTTAGCCAACAAGAGCTCATCAGGGACTGGATGCCTGGTGTACAGGTACTGAGCTGAAGGCAAAGAGAGCAGAAATATTCCTGGGTCTCCCTGACTTGGCAGAGCAGGACAACCACCAAGCCATGGCAGGAGCCAACTACATGCTGCCACCAGGGCAAAGACTTTCTCGTGTTTTCCTTCCATCTTGGGGCTGGACACCAACACCTGTTTTCAATATTAATCACTAGAAAGGTTTTTTCTTCTTTTCTCCCAGTGCAGTGGAAACAATCTCTACTTTGTCTACATTGTACATACAAGATTATTTCAGAACAATGTTCTCATCTGAGAGTGAACACAGCATCTGTAAAGTCCAATATGACAAAATAAAGACAGACACTACTGCAAAACTTTCCGAATAATCTGAAACATTACAGTTCCAATGTCTGCTACTCAAATGAGCTTCCAAGGATGGGTTAGGCTAGGATTTCATAGAAATACAAGCAGGGCAGACTCTGAGGGGCTTCTGGTGAATGGGCTCAAACCCCAAAGCAAGGTATTTCTGGCAATGTTATATTTGGTTCACATTTCTTAATCAGCTTGTGGAAATCCAAAAGGGACCAGAGCTCCAGTGCAGCCTTCATACACCAAGCAGTGCTTCTCAGACTCCCAGATGCCACCAGAAAGTGTTTCTAGTTCTGCTCTCTCTTTCCAGAGATAGTGAGTGTATGTTTGTCCATGTTTTGAGAAAGAGGTAGCAAGGAAGCTTCATTTGGACATAAATGAAGTCCAAAAAGTCTTTCCCTTCTTCCCACAGAGACTCTAAACAAAGTTGCAAAATTTTAAGCTTTAGAATGAGAACTGACTCAAAATCAGAATCGTGATCTTCATCAACCAAGTCACTCTCAAAGACTTCCAAAAATACTGATAATTTACTGAAACTAATTTGGAAAGCAAGTTCATGTTGAGTGAAGAAAAAATTTTGTGTTGCAAAAATTGTTTTGAGAGAAATTTTAGTTCTATTTTAAAACTGGGATAATTAATACAAAACAAATCATTCATATTTTATGGCATCTCATATTATGCTCTGAAAACATATTGAAATTCTTAGAAAAATCCAGACATTAGTCATGTCATGGAGAAAAATTTCCCAGAAAATTTGGCTGTGAAAGAGCATTAAAATATCTTGTCAGCTGTAAGGCACAGAACCCATGTGACTTTCCTGAATTTTAGATATATCTATTTGGGGCATCAATGCAAAATATTCTATGAGTTCTTTGGCTACTGGAGCCTCTATATACAGTTCTAACAGCAAAATCCAGGAAAAACTAGGTAGGTTGCTCTCCCCTTGAAATTAGCTCGTATGAAAATGCGCAAAGTGTTTGAGTTATAAGATAGGTGCGGAGAGTTTATCTTTATACAAGGCTCTTGGAAGAAGAAAGACCAAACATCTGTCCTCTGGCTGCCACAGTTGTTACAAACATTCAGAATCCAGAAACCAGTTTTCTTGGAGCTTCTCAAGGTGGGAAGCCAGAGAAGGGTGGAATAGGATGGAGAAGGCCTCAGTGGGTAGTCATGCCATGGCCTCATTCTACCCTCCAGGAAACTATACACCTGACAAGTGAAAGACTTAGCAGAAAATGTTGTTTAAGTTTTCTTTTCAAGGTTACACTTCTCCCCAGGAAACCTGATGCTCAGATACAGTCAGCCATACATATTTCCAGAGCTACAGACTTGATAGGGAACACCTCCTCTGAGAATCATCAGGACTTTCAAGTATGGCTCCCCTACCACTCCATCTGCCTTCAGGTGAGTGAACGCTTGGGTTGAGCCAGCTCAGCTCTGGGGTTGCAAGTACCAAACACCCTCAAGATGAGGCTAGAGTTAGAAGAGTGTGGAGAGGTCAGGAAGCTGAAGCAAAAGCTTGGAAATGGTGATCAGGGAAGAGAGCCAGATGTTTCTTGGGGTCAGAGATCATGACAAACTGTCCCACAAAACTGGCCCTTAGAAAATGATTGCTAAATGGTGAGTAAAAATATCCTAGTTTGTCTTCTGTCACACTGCCACTCGTGAGAGCTACCCCTGATAGCCTTTACTTCTACTATTCTTCACAATCATGCTCCCTCAAATTTATAGTATTTTCAAAATAAAAGTGATGAATCATGGTCAGAACACAGCCCTTATCACCTCAAAATTATGAGCATAGAGATTCTGACTGCAGTCAGGAAATACACACAAAGGACTAGCCAAGTACAGGCTCATAGACAGACACGACTGTTTCAGAGTTGAAGATTGATGAGATCAATTTTGAAGTTTCTACCTTCATCTTCTAGGTTATGGATGTCAGTGATTTGTGTGTGTGTGCGCGCTTCTACGTCTCATGTTTCAAACTCCATCCTTCCCACTGTTATCACAGACATCATTTTATATAACCCACAGAAAATGAGTCACTTTTGATAAAGTAGCATTTTAGAATTTGTGATCTACTACAGGTGTCTGATTTACTTCAGCTGGTTGGTGAGAATAAAAACTTTAAAAAACAGTTCTACTCAGAGTTAATCAAGGCTTGAAAAACCAGTATTCCAATTTTAGCTATTAAACGTATCGATAGGCATTACATTTATCAATAAGCATTGAAATGATCAGTTTGTCAATTTCAAATTATATTAAGTTTGTCAATAAGTATATGATAATACATTATAACAAGTTTGACATGTAGAGAGAAGGCACCATCTGCACAGGCAACAGACCTCCAAAAGACAGAGGCCAGGGCCATTTCTCACCACTGAATCCAGCACCTGGCATACAAACATTTGTTGAATAAAAGGATGACATGGACAGGTGACAAAACGGAACAGAATGAGCATTTACTAACCACCCCTCAAAATCAATTTGTACTTGAAACAACCAAAGAGCCTTTTTTGAAGACCTAATTAATTTGCTGAATATGATACAATCATGCCATTTAACCAATGTGATCTTTGAAAGCTTCCTTCCTCTAGTAAACTATCATCGCTAAAAACCATCAGAGAGGAGCAAATGTCACCATCCACACTCACCTGCCATGTCGATAGCAAAAGGCCTGTCTGGTCTCCAGCCCGTGTACCAACCAACAACTTTGCCGTTTTCTACCAATGGCCGTTCGTAGCGTCGCCCACCAACCAGTCCCACAGGCCAGACAGAAACCTTGCGTGTCGTCCGCATCTGTAATGAGAAAGAGATGTGGTTAAGTTTCCTTGGGGAAAAGAACAATGTGGAGGGAAGAAAGGAATGTGAGTTAAATGGAAAACATGGGAGGAGGGAACATGGAGTTCAAGCAGAACCTTTATGGATATATTGCTACCCAGTCCATTACTGCTAGCTGCTTGGTGCCTTCAGGCTCTGCTCTCCATCATAAACCAAGTCAGTGGCACAGACTTGAAAGAATAAAAGGGTGTCACTATCTGAACATCACTTATTTGAAACTCACTTGTGACTAGTTTCAATTCGTCTCAAAATTGAATCTTGTGAACAATGGTCTATATCTTCTGAAGAGAGAAGGTTTAGCTCCCCTTTAAGAAACTATTATTCAATAACATCAAAAAGATCACTCAGAGCCACAGGCATTGCCTTTCTCCAAATTCATTGCTATAGGCACACAGAAATATCGAATGGGGACATTAATAATGGGATCCACACACACAAGGAACACTAGGATCCTCCAGGGTGACAAAAAGAAAAATGTACCCTAAATTCACCTGCTTTCAAGGGCGACTGGGCCAAACTGGAGAGAAAAATGGCACATACAAGTACAGCCATTGGAGTTCTGGTTAAAAAAAAAAGCCAACTAAAAGTTCTTTGCTGGATGTAAGAGAAAAAACATTCACAGGAAAGCTTGCTCATAGAAAGCAGAATTTCTGGGAGTAACCACTACCACCTTGTTCTAGGCCAGGTGATGAACAGGCCATAGTCCACAAGGCACCTCTGTGCAAATGAGAAAAAGGTGCTCCTGTCTAGTGCAGACACCACACTGGGACCCATGACCTGGCTGTCCCTGTACAGGTTGATTTCAGCTCTATTCACCCTTTCAGCT
Organism: Galemys pyrenaicus; assembly: GCA_019455555.1. Classification (NCBI taxonomy): domain Eukaryota; kingdom Metazoa; phylum Chordata; class Mammalia; order Eulipotyphla; family Talpidae; genus Galemys; species Galemys pyrenaicus. The sequence goes on from JAGFMF010012055.1 coordinate 2,311,412, forward strand.
GGGTGTGTCCTTGGGCAGGGCATAGCCTGAACGCTTACAGAATTACAGTTTTATACCAATGCTTTATCTTTCATTTGCTACAGAATGGATCATGAGCAGTTAACCAATGGTTAAAAGAATGATTATCAATCTAGAAATTATTATATAAAGATAAATTGTACACTTGGGAAAGATTTTCAAAATATAATTCAAAGGAAAAGTCAATATTTTGATCGATTCTAACTAACTCCCTTTCATTTCCATATGGGTTTCAGATTCAGTTTGTCAATATCAGCAAATTTGTGACTGCATTGAATCTATTGAAGAGAATTGACATCTTAACAATACTGAGTCTTCTAAACCATGAACATGATCTATCTCTCCACTTATTTAGAACTTTAATTTCTCTCAACAATATTCTGGTGATTTAATTCTTGAATCGGTAACATTTAGTAACTATGTTCTAGGTTTTCTTACAAGTGGAAAATCAATGTTTTATCAAAATTCTTACAAAAAGTTTCCTTCCAACTCACTCCACCTTCAGACTCATGTTTCCTCATATACTGCATAAAATGAAAACATTTCAATATTTTATATGTTAAATATGCCAAGTACACCTAGAAACAGAGATAAATTTAATACATGTTTTTCTTATATTAACTTATAAGGCACTAAAAATTGTACTGTATTCTCTATTTTTTATATTTCCTTAAAATGCCTGACTTTTTGACACAAATACACTGACTCAAAAGAATACCTGCACCCCTATGTTTATAGCAGCACTCTTTACAATAGGTAAGACCTGGAAACAACCTAAATGCCCAAAAACAGATGAGTGGATCAGGAAGCTATGGTACATAGACACAATGGAATACTATTCAGCAATCAAAAAAGAAAAAAATAGACACATTCATAGGAACATGGATGGGACTGGAAGGGATTATGCTCAGCGAAGTAAGTCAGAAGGTAAAAGAAAAATACCAGATGGTTCCTCCCCTAGGAGGAATATAAGGGAATCAAATAAGGATCAAAGAAAGGAATAAGAACAACAACAACAATAATAATAACAATAAAGATACAACCAAAAATGAAAAGACAAGGACAAATTGGGGACACTTGGTGGGGAGGAGGGAGGGAGAGGGTTGAGGGCAGATAAGAGCACAAGGGACTGAGGTGAAGGTGCACTGGTGATACATGGGGATTACAATTGATGTCCAATATATATAAATAAAGGAATTTTTTTTTTAAAAATGCCTGATTTTTTAAGTCCTAAATTGCTTTTGCCCAGACCACTAAATTTCCAAACCTGTGAAGGTCTGGTAAGCAGACCCTATCTTTGACTTTTGTGTCCTCCAGAGTGTGTAGAAGGTTGTTCCCTCCTTATATAAGGTGCCAAAAAATTGTTGATTAGTGTGTAAACACCAGGTAATCATTAAATGTGGGTACATGTACCAAGCAATCAGCATGCACTGTGCTCTATGAGGGATAAGCTTACAATCAGAGGAAGGTGACAGGCAGTAAAAGAACTGAGTGCAGAAACAGCTTCAAAATAGTAAGAGGGAAATTCCCATTAAAGAGACTAATAAACCACACATGGGACCACTAATAAGGGAACAATCAAGAATGGAGAGAATATTTAAAGGTAGGCATTTCATTTAAGTTGAACAAGACAGATATGTAGGAATTTCCCCCACAGAAGCAGAAAGGCCTAGGGTTCCAGGTAGGAATAAGAATTATAGAAGCAGGGCAGCAGGTTGAGCCCCACACACTGAAACATCCCTGCACAGCAGCACCAGTTTGATCCTGGCCAGGGAGGGGACCCACAGGGCGTAGCAGACCTCTCTAGCCTCTCCCACTGCACCCCTCAGCAGTATATTTCAGTCCATCTGCCTGTTCTGTTCCCTGCTGTCTCTGGTGAATCCTTTCACCTCCCGTGACTGTGGCCTGTACTCCAGCATAAAAATAAATATGCATAAAAATAAATAAATCTTTAAAAAAAAGAATTACAGAAGCAAAACTTCACATATCTTTCCAAGTTTCATGCTAGAAAATGTAAGCTTTTGCTTAGCACAGTACACATTTCTGAGAGTGGCTCGGAGCTAACCTCTATGTTTTGTTTTTTTCAAAGGGTCAAGTGTTAAAGGTGAAGCAATGACTACTGGAATGCAGGTGATGTGGTAGGATTAGGCTTGCAAGCATGCCAAACAAGAAAAGTTTAAATACTGTAATGCTTTGGAAAGACCCAGATGCCTTTGCCATAATGCACTGCCCTGGGATTCTGGGGAATGCCTTGCCACAGAGATAGACCTGGCCCTTGATACACAACCACTATACTGTATAGCGTGTGCCAGACATTTCAAAGGAAAATAGCACAGCTATTTACAGAACTTCTTCATTTCCCCCCTGGGATCTTTCCTTTGTTCTGTGTCCCTTTCACTCAATCTATGCTCTTTAAGGATTCCTTGGCAGACACATTCTTTTCTGAGGGAGAAAAATGTAACAATGGCTGTTATATTAAAAGTAAAAGCACTCTCATATAACTAAAATATTCTCAGCATTGAAAAGCCTTTTTATTTTCTTAACACAATGTAGTGGTTACATAATGTCAGGTACCTGGTGTGAGCTCCAACCTAACATGGAAGAATACTAAGAAAAAGAGAAAGCAATTCACATATTCATAAGAATTACAAAACTACATGCAGGTCTACTCCCCAAACACACTCTCATCCTATTTGAGGCCAAGTCAGACTGTCATTTATTCCTCCTGCCACAACCTCTAATTAAATGGACAGGACTTGCATGGCAATACTGGCCAGTCAAAATCACAGGCAGGATATTTTTCATAGGCCCACTAGCTACAAAGGACACAGAGCTCTATTTGGTTCATCTCTACACTCCTCCAGGCTAAATGCCATTTAAATGATCCCAAAGCAGGTAGTGTTTGTTTATCTTCATCTTCTCTAGGAATGGAGGGAGGCAGACATGCCCCCATGTCTGGTGACCCTTATCAACAACCAGCTCGTTTCTTTAACCAACATTTCTTTTCTGTAGCTTCAGGCTGTATCCCTTTGGTCCCTCGTTGGTATCTACCAGCTAACAGCCAGCTCCAGGGACTAAAACACTTCACAAGATACATGTAGGTGATCACCAGAATGCCCTTTGAGTAAAATGGAGTAAGTTAAACAAATGTTTTTAACTTCCTTGAAGACATACCACTAGATGAAATCTTGTTTTATTTCTTCCAAAGGGAAATGAATACAGTTCTTGATCTTCTGAAACTTAAAATTCTATAGGCAACCACAAGAAAGACTGTTATATTCTGTAGCCTGCTTTCTAAACTAAAAATTTCCATGGCAAAAAAAATCCCCAACCAAACACCATCCCCAATCCAGCAGAATCCAATGATCTAAAGCACAAAGGAAAAAGTCGTTATAAATATGATGAAGGGATATAGAAGTGATGACCTGGAACAGGGGGTCCTTTTCAATGTCACTGTCCATACACATCTGATATTTTCCAACACAGAAACAATATTTAAATGCTCTAACACATCCATAAATTTTCACTGGATCAAGTGAGAAAATTATCATGCTCATGTTCTTTCTTGTACTTTCCCCCTAATAATTTCACCATACATTTCCCTCACCTAATGGTTGTCTCAAAGTTATCCATTCCACACAGTGTTGTGCATATAACTTGTGTTACCCTAGACCTTTTTTTCCTTTTGGTCTATTTTTATTTCCATACACTGTTATTTTCACAGCATAAATTTTTGAGATGCATAAGCTAAGAACACTACAGAATGCATACATGTTCCTAATGAACTCTTTTCTTACGTCCTCTGTAGAAGACTGAGTCCAACATTTCTACCACACTTCTGTACTTTTTCTTTTATTACATACCTTATGTATATCCAATGTTGTGAGCAAAACAGAGTTTTCTATGAAATCCTCACCTATGAAGTCAACATTCTGGGGAAGATAAAGCAATGTGCAAAACTAACTACAAATTTAGTTACTTAACTTCTGTGCTGATGAGGACAACTATGGAAGTAAATGGTGCTGGGAGAGCATGCTGCAGAGAATCTGACCTGATCTGGGGTCCACTGAAGCTTCCTCAAAGACATCAGCATGAGGTAAGGAGCAAGCATGGGTAGCATTAACTACTGTGGACAGGAAGACCAAAAACCTTTCAGAAAGAAAGGAATTCATGTGTCACAGGCCCCTGACTATTACATTCCACTGCATTTGTTTAAAAAAGACCCATTTTGGAAGGTAGATATTGGCAGTCAGGTTGCTCACTCTGGAGGACTTAGAGACAAGCAAAAGAGGAAGCTGGAATGATCCATGTGGCTATGTATGTTGTTTAGCTTAACCTAGGGATGGCTATATAAAGATATATTTATAAAGATATGTGTAAGATATATTTATAAGTATATATATTCACCTGGGTTAGTACACACACATATTCCTTGCTCTGCCAGCTGACAAGGCCTAGAAGTATTAATAAGCTCACCTAGCTCCTAGATCTTGGATGCTAATACCATGCTCTAACAAAAGGTACCAAAACTACTTGGAGAAATGTATTTTATGCCCTAGTCCCAAATAAGTTACAAGTTGATCCTAGGGTACCTTTAGAGCCACAAAGTAAGGAATCACATCAAAACAAAAGCAAAAAACAGCGTATTTGTTAGGGGCATGGAAAAGACACACAGGAATCTACTCAAAAAGCTCTAAATGGCCAAAGCTGAAACAATTTGAACAAAGAAATAGTCACACTGGATATGACCTAAAAAATAAATACTAGTACAACCCAAGATATATAAATGGTTGAACAAATAAATGGTGAATAGACAAATCTCCCATACAGACGTCCAAATAATTTGTGTAGATAACCACCCCCGCCAAAGGAGGCAGAACATAACTCCTTCTTTGCTATGGGTTGCATGGAGTAATTTCCTTCCAAAGAGAACAGTATACATGAAGGGGAGTAACTTACAATGAGGAACTTGATGGGCCCTACCTCAACTAGATGGTCAAGATTAACATTAATAGTGACAAATCATGTCAATAATCTGTACCCATAATATGCTGTCCCAAGAATGGCACCCTACCTCTGTGGTCATTTTTAACATTTTCTTTAAAAAAAAAAAAGAACCCGGCTTCTTGGAAAAATCACTGATCCAGAACAAAGATGAGCCAGAAAGTAAAAGTATACAAAAATAACAAATGAACAAAAACCCCAAACAAACCCACATAGATGGAGATATGTTGAAAGCTCCCAATGGCCAGAGACGGAACAATATGAGCTATAAAGTAATGATGGACTGTATTTGATGCAATGTTATAAGATGGCGTTTTGCCACCATGGCCCCGTTCTCCAAAACCCAGAACCACAATCTAATGAGAAAAACATAAAGCATATTCCAAAAGAGTGCTAGAGCTAACTGACCAGCACACCTCAAAACTGTTAAGGTCATCAGTAACAAGGAAAATCTGAAACACTCACAGCTACTAAGAGCCTACAAGACATAACAGTTATATGTAATATGTATCAAGAATGGGCTCCTGGAACAGAAAAAAAGACTAAGTAAAAATTAAGGAAATCTGAATAAAGTATGGGCCTTAGTTACTACCGGCTCATTAATTGAAACATGTGTACCATATTAATGTAAAATATTATTTTTTTAAAGATTTATTTATGCATACAAGAGCTGGGGTACAGGCCAGAGCCATGGGAGGTGAGAGAATTCACCAGAGACAGTGAGGAGCAGAACAGGCAGATGGACTGAAATACACTGCTGAGGGGAGCAGCAGGAGAGAAAGGAGAGGTCTAGGGTACCATGTGGGTTCCCTCTTTGGCTGGGGTTCGAACATGCGGGGCTGTGCTGTGGATGCTTCACAGTGTAGTGCTCAACCCGTTGTGCCACCAGGGAGGCCCCTAAAATTTATTAATAGAGGAAACTTGGTGTGGGATATGCAGGACCTTTCCAGTATCTCCTTGATTTTTCTATAAATCTAAAACTGTTCTAAAATAAAATCTATTATAAAAATATTCACTTTGAAAGTACCCTAAAGTGACCAATACTTCTCTATCCACCCCATCATGTATGACACAGACTTATGCTCTAGCCTGGGGTCAATTTCTCACTCACTTCCTATGCTCTTATTTATTGCGCCTGCCCGAGGTCACAAGCTAGAGAACGTGGCCAAATGAGATACCACAAGAAAGTTTGGTATGCCCTGTACAGTTTTTTGTCTTAAATTGAGTAGTATTAAAATTCAAAGGCTTCTGGTCTCTCTGGAGATTTGACAAACCGGGCTAGCATTTCACGATGACAACAGTGGTGATGGGAGGCTTTGTCCCTTTCAGTGTGCTAGCCCTCCCCTATTGGCCTTAGTCTCTCCTCCCTTCCCTATCACAGTCCCAATGCTGAGTTTCCGTGCCAATCACCATCTATTAACTTGTCTGTGCTGGCATGGACTATATGTCTCCCTCCAAAGTGGGAAGTAAAAAAGAGCAAATAGACTATGGGTTGTGCATTTCAAGAAAACAGGAAAATTGCATTTATGGAAATGAAGAATGTTCCTATATATTTTATGTGCAAACTAAATGTATAAAAGGCATCATTGGAAGTAATAACAACTATGAAAATTACGGGGAAGGGGTATGATTAAATAAAAACGTTAATAAATGAAAATAGGTCAGGTTGAAATTTTAGTTAAATGTAAATATAAATGATGTTGTTTATATATGGCCTGTTTCACTTAATTATGTTACTTGCTTGAAGGCTATAAATTTATGAGTCCTGGTACGGCTGTCTAGGAGGAGCTAGTTGATACTCTATTATAAAGGTACAGTAATCATACTTTATTAGTATAAAGATAGACATGCAGATGAATAGATTAGTGGGCTCAGAAGTAGTCCTTTCCACAGGTAAAGCGTTGATTTTTAAACTGAGATTCTAACACAATTCAGTAAGAGAGAAAGTCCTTTTAAAAAAGAGTTCTGGAATGAATAGAAATCAATACTTATAAAAGAAAAAAATCTGATGCCCACATCTGATAATATTCATAGACATTAACTCTAAGTGGAACCACAGACATAAACACCACAACTAAAAGTTATCAAACTTAAAGAAAAAAATAGAGATTGAAATCTTTTAAGGCAGGTAGAGATTCCTTAGCTTCTAACAATATGAACACCCCCCAAAATTCACAAATCGTACATAATCAAAATTAAAATTTTCAAAAGTACTGTTAAAAAATTTAAATCAAGTCACAGACTAAGAGAAAATATCCCAATACATATAGTTGAGAAAAGACTTGTATTCAAAATGCATAGAATTACTTTATAGCTCAATTTTTAAAAAGTCTAAGGCATAGGGAGCATTAACCACCATGAACAATTTAAAAACAGGCCAAAAATTTGAACATTTTTGTCAAAGAAAAATGAATGACCAATTAATGTATGAAAAGATGTTCTATGTTATCCTTTGTTAAGAAAGTTATAGCTACAATAAGATACCAGTACACAACTACATAGAACGGAAAAAATTAATATACTGAAATACCAAGTGTTGATGAAGATGTGGAGTTAACTAGGTCTCTTATACGCTCTTGGTGGGAGGTACAACCACTTTTCAAAACAATTTGGAAACTTCTTATAAAGTAAAATACTTATTATATAATCTAGTAATTGCTTTTCTAGTTATTTACCCACAAGAAATGAAAGCATATTTCCACACAAAAATTTGTATCTGAATGCTCATGGCAGTTTTATTCATAAAAGCTGTAAGCTGGATACTACCCAAAAGTAATTATAAACCAATTGTGTTATATCTATGCAACAGGTTACTGTTTAACAATAAATGAACTATTGATATTCAACAGAATGTGAAAGAATCTCAAAAACATAACATCGCATGGAAGAAACCAGACAAATGCTACATATTGTATTATTCCACTTATATGAATTTCAAGCACAAGCAAACTAATCAATAGTGATACAAAGCATCATTAAGTGATAACAACTGACAGCAAGTTTGGTAAAGTGTAAACGTAATACCTAAAGTGAGTACATTTTATTACAGGCAAATTACAACTCAATAAAGCGCATTTAAAATAAAAATAAAATAATCAGACGATCTCAATATGAACTCATGATTAAAGGGCCCAGACATATTAACACCCCAGAGCAATAAACACACAACATTCAGATCAGCGTGTAAATACCATCCACTAAAAGGATTTAGTATTTCTTGGAGAAGTGGCTGAATCCAGGTATGGCAAGGGGAAAGAATAAGATTATCCTGAAAAAATTTGTGCCAATAAAGCAAAAAGATTCAAAATAAACAAAGACAAGCACAATAAAGAAGGGCAGAAAGGGGGTAGTTTGATCAGGTAGAGTGGGTCAATTGTATAGTGGGGAAAAGTTGGACTTTTGGTGGTGAACCTGTATGTTATACACAGATGAATGATTTTTGATGATGCACATCTGAGTTATACAGTTCTACTATGCAATATTACTTCAATTAAAAAATTGTTCAGCATGGAAAATCTATCCTATAATGCCATTTATGTATATTTAAAATATACATTTAAAATGCAAAGCACTACACATTTCACAAAGACATGTACAAATCAAATATGATGCAGCTTGCACATTAAAATATGTGCCTGAGGAAAAGGATAAAGGAAATAAATATAAGAGGAAGAAACTCACACAGGATGATGCTGATACCATCAACTCTACTTTTATACTTGAAATCTCAGAGAAAAACTTTCATGTTCTCCTGGTTCTAAATATATACAGAATATATGACAAATGATTAAAAGAGGAAGAGTAAGTAAACACTAAGTTTATAGGAGTAAACACTCCCAGAAGAATATTTAAACAGAAAGAAGTTGAGAAAAATGTTTCAAGAGTATAAGCCTTAGTGAAAAGTTATTTTACAAAGTTATCAGAACCAAACATTACTTTTGTCAAAAGCAAACTAATAGGTATATCTTAAAAGAAAACCTAAATCAGAAAGTCCAATTTACAAAAATAAAAAAGGGCTATTTGCTCATGTAAGAGTCATACAAAAGGTTTATTTAAATGAAGCTTAGTTTACAGATTAACTCCCTAGCTTGGGAGAACAGTGTCGAAAAAGCAAAATAGATAAAGAAACAAGTATATTCTACTTACAACAGACACTTTAAAAATTCCACCTCTGTGGAATTTTTTAAAAAATGATATGCATACAAAGAGTAAGCATATGACAGCTACTGTGGCTCTCAAAACAAAGATCACCAGAGATAAAAGGAGACATTTCATAATTATAAAAGTAAATTTAAAAATCTAAATGGGTGTGCAGCAAATAACACAGCTTTAAAATACAAGAAGCAAAAAGAGTATATCTAAAAGAATAATTTATAGTCAGAATTTTAACACAGCTCTCTGTATTTGACACAGCAAACACACTATTAGTAGCGGTAGAGAGGATTGTAGCAGCACTTAATTAATGGACTCTATTTAGAACTCTATACCCAGCAACTTTAAAATAAACAGCCTTTTAGCCACACAAGAAACATGCACCAAAACCACCATAAACTGGAATATAAAGCAAGTCTCAGTTTAAATAACTAAGTAAAATTGTATTTATTCAGACCACACAGAATTAAACTACAAAACAGAACCAAAAATAATTTTTAAATTTCTAAGTAATTAGAAATTAAGTAAAACTATAATAAGATTCTATAAAAAGATACGAAGAATAAGTCAATAGAAATTAGAAAATATTTAGTGAACAATATGAAAATGAAGCCTCAAAATTTGTAGATGTCACTAACCAGTGCTTAGAATGAAGTATACAGTTGAAGCACACCAAGAGGAAACAGAAAAATTAAAAATCTATTTTCATCTGAATAAACTAAAAAAAAAAGGGGAAATTAAAGCAAAAATAAAGGAATAAAGGAACAAAATAAAACAAAAACATTTAATGAAATAGAGGCAGACAACTGAGAAAAGAAGTGGGAAACTGGATTTATAAGCTTGATTCCTGGCATTTGATCTCAGTTCCACCATCACCTAGCTGTGTGGTCTTAAGCAATTAATATAAGTTCTCCATGCCTGTTGCACATCTGTGAATGAATTGTTTTGATGAGTAAATGATTGAAAACTGTAAAAACACTTATGATTCAGGCTCACAATTAAATACTACATCATTTTCTATTGTCATTATCACCAATCCCATTAGATATTTCCCAACCTTGGATTACACATTAGGGCCTGTCTCCTTTACTTAGATATTTAAGAAGTAAAAGACACTTCTCTTTTTTTTTTAAATAGAAAAAGCACTATTTAAGAATATTATATATATATATATATATATATATATATATAAAACAGCTGGGGTACAGGCCATAGGCACAGGAGGTGAGAGGACTCACCAGAGACAGAGTGGGGAGCAGAACAGGCAGACTGACTGAAACACACTGCTGAGGGGAGCTGCAGGTCAGGCAGGAATGGTCTGCTGTGCCATGTGGGTTCCCTCCCTGGCCAGGGATCTAACTCGCGCTGCAGTGGCTGTGGAAGCCCCACAGTGCGGTGCCCAACCTATTGTGCTACCAGGGAGGCCTGACATTTATTTTTCTAGGAAAAACTGCAATAAGTGAATTTTACTAAGCCAGACCTGAAATAAAGGCTGCCCTTCCTTCTGTGTTTTAGTATTTAGAATTTTATTCTAATGCATGTTCCCTAGATATGAAAATGAACAAGAACCAAATCATTTCATTTCAAATCATGCCTAGAAACAGTTCAGCAGATGCCACTGTCCTATGAAATACAAGTCAAAAAACACTGAATTATCTTGTGTGTCCCTATGAGATGTATAATTTTTGCATCTAGTATTTTAAATGTATATAAGTAGCCTTGTGGAATAGACTTTTCCTCTACTTTTCTATGCCGTACCATATTTTCAAGATCTATTTTTCTTGCTGTGTGTTCCTTCAGTCTTAAATCTTTGAGCTCTATTAGCATTTTGTAAAGATATTTTTAAAATATGGGACAGAGACAAAAACTAACTCATTTAAACCTAATAAAAATCTACATATAATCTACAATAATGAAGAGTAAGCTTAACTAAGGAAGCAAAATATTTCTGCACTGAAAACTATAAAACATTATTGAAAGAAATGAAAGAAAACATAGAAAATGAAATAACACTCATGTTCATGGTTGATTTATAATGTTAAAATGCCAATACTATCCAAAGTGATCTGCAGATATAATAATGCAATTCCTATGAAAATCCAGATGTGTATTTGCAGAAATGGAAAAAAACATCCTAAAATTCATATAGATGTCCAAGGAATCCCAGAGAGTCAAAACAAGTTTGAAAAAAAAAAAAATAGCTGAAAGACCTACAACTCATGATTTTAAAACTTAATACAAAGCACCAGTAATCAAAACAAATGTGATGCTAGCATAAAGACAGACATGTAAACTGATGAAATACAGCTCTCTTAACACACCCTCATATATACAGACAGGTGATTTTTGATGAGTCCCAAGATGATTAGATGGTAAAGGTATAGTTTTTTCAACAAGTAGTCATGGCAAAAACTGGCATCCACATGCAAGAGAATGAAGCTGAATCCTTATCTAATGTTACAAATGAAAATTACCTCAAAATGGATCAAGAGCAGTTCCCTTAAAAAAAGAGCTAAAATGATGCAACTATTAGTAGGAAACACAGGGAAAAATATTTATCACATTGATTCTGGCAACTGCTTAATGGCTATGACACAAAAAGAACAGGTAATAAAAGAAAAAAGATAAATTGAACTTCATCAAAATTTAATGTTAGGGCATTAAGCACACTTTCACCAGGATATTAAGACAACCTATTCAGGATGGGAGAACATATTTGCAAATCACATAGCTGATACAACATTAAGATTCAGAATATAGGGCCTCCCTGGTGGTGCAGCAGCTTGAGCATCGAACTGTGAGGCATCAGTGGCACCGCAGTGCGAGCTGAATCCCTGGCCAGGGAGAGGACCCACGTGGCGCAGCAGACCTCTCCTGCCTTGCCTGCTGCTCCACTCAGCAATGTATTTTGGTAGATCTGTCTGTTCTGCTCCCCACTCTGTCTCTGGTGAATCCTCTCGCCTCCTGGCTTCTGGCCTGTACCCCAGCTCTTGTATGCATAAATAAATCTTTAAAAAAATTCAGAATATATAAATAATTCCTAAAATTACAAAAAAAAAGTTTTCAATGGGCAAAGGGGGTATCACCAAGATGGCACAGAGGACTCTGCTTCACTTGCAAGAACAACAACTAAAAATAACTGAGGAATGGGACAACAATGAAAGAATTCCAAAGTATAATGGCAAGACTGAAGCACCCTAGCTGCTCAGAGCCCAACACAGAGTACATTAGAAGGATACCAAGGAAACTGACCTATCACTATAACACAGGTGGTGGTGAGTGAAACAAAAAGACAGTAGTCTAGGGGACAGAGGACAGTGATACCAGCCCGAACAAAGTTCCTGGGAGGGAGAGCTGAGTCAGAGGGCTATACCTCTGCACAAGTGCAGTTCAAAGATGAACTGAAATGTTCTACACAACCTGGGACCTCAGTAGGGAAGACAAGAGAATGTCATCAAAATTTAACTGCCAAGAAACAGTTCATCAGAGCCACTGTTCTATGAAATACCACTCATAAAACACTGAATTATTTGGCATGTGTCCTTGTGAGATGTATAATTTTTTGCATCTAGTATTTTAAATGCATATAAATGGAGAACATGTTCTAGACGACACTTGCCCTCTCTTACCCCTTGGGATCTGTACAAGTGCTGTGAAGTGTACTTACAGTGAACAGATTGCCAAGTTACAAATCTGGAACCCAAAGAAAAGTGGTAACAGTGGGGCCATGCACAAGAACCAGAACTTACCCCAGCACCTCCATGACAGCAATTGACTCCTTTTGTGTCCCTGTCCCAGCCAGCTGACATAGCAGCAGTCCCTCTATCACCCCAACTCCCACCCCTTTCTGGTGTCAGTAGTAAGAGGGGAGGGAGAGAGGGAGAAGAAGAAGAGAAAGAGAATATATAGATGAGAGAGACAGGAGGAAGGGAGAAAGGGAAAGAGGTGAGGGGGGAGGGAGGGAGAAAGAGAGAGAGAGAGAGAGAGAGAGAGAGAGAGAGAGAGAGAGAGAGAGAGAGAGAGAGAGAGAGAGAGAGAGAAAAAANAGAGAGAGAGAGAGAGAGAGAGAGAGAGAGAGAGAGAGAGAGAGAGAGAGAGAGAGAGAGAGAGAGAGAGAGAAGCATGTTACAGTTTTACCTAATAGAAAATTAAAAGACAAGCAACTAAGTTCCGTATTACCTAAATTTTAAACAAAAGCCACAGATAATTTAAAGAGTGGTAAAACAGCCTAACTGGGCAGGCAGAAAATACAACACCAACTTGATATCTGTGTAATATGATATAACAGAGAAAAACAACTCTCCAGAAACCAAACTCATACTAAGAGGAAAAGTATGTCCTCTTAGTAAAGAGAATTCAGAATAGTTATCAAGAAGAAACTCAGAGAGATACAAAAGAATTCAGGAAAGCAACTCAATGAACTGAAAAATAAAATTAATGAACAAAAAATAGCAATTAAAGCTTTAAGTAAGAAACTAACAGATTTAGGATTGAAGAATTCAATAAAAAAGATCGAGAATGCCACAGAGGTCAATAGCGATAGAAAGTTATGCGAACAGATCTAACAGAGTAAAATTCAGTGAACTTAAAGATAGAAAACTAGGAATGACCTAGGTGGATAAAGAGAAATAAATTATTTTTAAAGTAAAAAAACACTATGAGCTATCCAACTCCATTAGTAAATTACAGAAGGATTATGGGCATCCCATAGGGTAAAAAAGAGAGAGACGGGAACAGAGAGTGTATTCAAATAACCCAGAACACCCCAAACCTGGGGAAAGAACTGAATATACAAGTCTATGAAGTTAACAGAATACCTGGTGATTTAAATGCTAGAAGATCTATTCAAAGACACATATTAGTGAAACTATCAATAGTCCAAGTTAAAGAAAAAATATTAAAAACGACTAGGATAAAAGATAAGTATCATGTAATGGTACTCCCATAGGTTATTATCAGAATATAGAGCAGAATGTTTACAGGACAGGAGAGAGTGGAAAGACATATATAAAATATTCAAAGATAAAAACTACCAGCCAAGAATTCTCTATCCTACAAAACTCTCTTTCAGATATAGACTTCCCCAGATCAAGAAGCCTGAAGGAGTTTGATACTACTAGAACTCCAGAAAAGAAATGCTGAATGGAGCTCTTTTATCTAAATTTAAAAACAAGATCACAAAAAATTGAACAAAGCAATAAATAGAACCAGAAAACAAAATATAAAATGGCAATAGCACATTGTTTATATCAATAATTACTCTAAAATGTAAATGGGCTGAACCCACCAATCTAAAGACACAGAGTAGCTGGGAGGATAAAAAACAAAATTTACTCTATGTTACCTACAAGACTTATAAAGACAAAGAATTAAAGGGTGGAAAACAGCATTCAAAGCCAATGGAAAATTTTAGAAGTCAAGAATTGCTATACTTATATTTGATAAACAGACTTTTAGCCAAAAAGATCACACTAGACAAAGATGGACATTGTATAATGATAAAGGGATCAACACAACAGGAAGACATAACACTTGCTTATCCATATACTCCCAATATAGGAGTACCAAAATAATCAAAGTATTAACAGATTTGAAGACACCATCAGCGAAGCAATCCCATTAACACCACTCAGCAATGGACAAGACATCTAGATGTAACAAGGAAGAGACATTTCCTTTCAAATGTCACTGGATTTACAAGTGCCAACCCAAAGAACACCAATATTTTAATTTTTAAAATGTTTTTTAAATTTTTTATTTTTCTTACAATGTTTGCTTTCTTTTCTAGTGTAGTCCCCATAGAATTTCCATCATCATTTCACCTGTGCACCATCACCATAGTCCCTTGTGCTCTTCCCATCCCTCTTGATCCCAATCCTTCCCTCTTCCCTGCAGAATATCTATTTTGTAGTTGTCTGTTTATTTTTGTTTTATTTTGTCATTGTTGATGTAATTATAACTTTTTTTCCCCTTGATCCCCTATATTCCTCCTATAAGTGAGACCATCCGGTATTTTCTTTTGCCTTTTGACATTTCACTGAGCATAATCTCTCCAAGCTCCATCCATATTTCTGTGAATTGCTCCAGTTTATCTTTTATGATTGCTGAATAATATTCCACTGGAACACCTACATTTTATTCTATAGGACTATCAAATAATTTTCAGAGGAAACCCTACATTGCTATAAAAATGCACACTACTGCCCACCAAAGCCACAAGCAGTCAACCCAACCTCTCAAGATACATTACTTTTAATCCTAAAACAAATGGCAAAATAAGACCAGAAAAGGTTAACAACAAAAACACAAAAGCTGCCTTTTGATATGCACAGCAGGAATACAAAATAGGCAAATAGCTAAATGTAACCATTTAAAACATAAAAATAATTAACAATTGGGGCATGAGTCCAAAACTCTGGTGACCATGGGTAATAGGGCTTTCCTGCAGATCAAGGCTAGAGCTTCCCTGATAGGAAAGACTTCTCAAGGCTATCTCTAGCACTTTTGCCAGTGTGAACAGATGTAGCTCAGGAACTTTTCAAAGTTACAAAAATATCCCCAAACTGTCATTTGACCTTTAAAACTGACATTTTAATCTGAGTTTATTTAGATGATAAGCAACAAGTCCACATATGGACCATATTTAAGTTCTCATTCCCATAGGTTGACAGCAGTATCTTACAATCACCAAGACGTCAGCACTAGCACAGCATGGTAACTAGGTGGCTTTGTGACATTTGCTTTCTGGAACCTCTCCACATTTCCTGTGGCCACTGATTTCGGAAAAAAGCAGATGTCCAAATGCTGAGGGAAGTCAGCTTCTTTTCCCACTCCATCTCATTGAAATCTCACAGCAAATCACATACATTTGTATTAGGACACATGATGAAGTTGAATAGTGGGGCTTTCCCTTACTTGTGAAATAGAAATCATAGTTCCTACCTCAGATTCACAGAATTAAAACAGCAGAGTGCATGTCTAAACATTTAGGACAAAGCCAAGCATGCAGTAAACAGTCTTAGAAAAGGTGGGTCATTTCCCGTGAGGCCTTGAGGAGTGAGCAGTGTTCAAATTGAAGGTGTGTGGTTCATGAATGTAAACAGATTCTCCAGGGAGCAGGTGAGCACCAATAGCTTAAAGGGAATAGAGTTTCAGAAGCTCAACAATCCCACATATGCTTCCTAATGACCTCTTGGATAGAGTGGAAGGCTCTACTTTTTCTCTGCCCCTCTTGCAATTGTCTTACTCCCACTTCACAGAAGGCAACCTCTTACCTATCATGACTTTGTATTAAATGGAAGGTTCCACTGCAGTCAAACAAAGGTAATTAGGAATACCATTGTCTTTATTAAGAAAGTTAATACCTCTAATGAATGCGTAATAAATCCTTTTGGAAGACAAGGGGCCTTCTGATTATTTGCTTTCAACAAAACTGAAGGAGAATTGATGTCATTAATAGATCATTACAATAGTTTTTGCCAAGAGATCATGTGATTTTTGGCTCAGAGTTTGAGAGTTCAGAAAATTGAAGAATACAGCTAAGAAAATGCTTTCATTTTATCTACTTTATGTAAAAAAGATTGACTTAATAGCAACGTAAATTATGCTAAAGCTATTTCTTTTTAGCAATCAGTAATATTAAAAAAAAATACAGGGCCTCCCTGTATTGTGGTGGCTCAAGGAGTTGAGCACCACACTGTTGGGCTTCTGCTGCCACTGCAGCGTGAGTTTGATCCAGGGCCAGAGGGGTGGCCAACATGGAGCAGCAGACCTCTCCTGCCTAGCATGCTGCTCCCCTCAGCAGTGTATTTCGGTCGATCTGCCTGTTCTGCTCCCGACTCTGTCTCTGGTGAATCCCCTCTTCCCACCCTCATGCCTCTGGTCTGTATCCCAGCTCTTGTATGCATAAAGAAAATCTTAATAGAATGTATGCCCACCACAAAACTTTCCATTCAGGCCATTAATAAATACCAATAGTGTAGCTTTTACACTTAACAGTTATCTAATTTTGTAACATTTACATTGACTTAATTACACATGCTTATTGCTATTAATTGTAACTCAATCCTAAAAAGTTTCTAGGGCAGAATTTTTTAGCCATACGGATTTTTTAAAAAATTTAAATTCCAGCAATATCTTCTGTTACTGCAAACATGTTATGGGAGGACTGATCCATGGTCTTGAAGCTCAAAATATATTAGGACAAAATTCTGAGAATGTAAATAGAAATAGAAACACAGTTGTGAAGAAAGATGAACCAGAGGTATCTCAGACAAAATGGATGGACCTCCAAGTAATTATACTTGTAATGAAATCAGTCAAAAAGTGAAGGATAGATTTCGGATGGTTTCACTCATTTGTGGAATATAAGTATCTAAAAAACAATTATACGCAAACAACAGAGGGAATAAAACTTGAATTTGATACAAGGAAGATAATGGTTACCAAAGGGAACAGGGGAACTGGGGGGAGATAATGAGGGAGTGAGGCCTATGGGGCATGAGTGTGGAGAGGAAAAAAATACAGAAAAAAAACCAAAAAGCCCAAAATTTATCTAAAAAATAAATAGAATTCTATTCAATTTTTAAAAGACCAGTGTCCACGTATAATTCTAAAAAAGCTTATATACTGCAAACTACAAAATGCTGATAAGAGAAATGAAAAAAATCTAACAAGCCGTGTTCATGGACTAGAAGATCTAACACAGTAAAAATACCAATTATCTCCAAAAATATAGTCTCCAAATGTTATTGAAAAGTATTTAATGAATGATGCTAGGTATAAGACTGCTACAGTAGTTAAACTATCCATTTGCTATACTTACAAATGTTAGTATTTATAGTACATGCTTAAGGTATTTGGAATTATTAGTAAAATTTAGACATCAATTTGAAATTATCCTAGAGTGTATACATTTATTATTTTAGGAGTTATGTGAACAGAGAATGCTGAAGTCCACTGCAACAGACCCCTGCATAGGGCTATGATGCTTCCCAGGGAATGACCTAGAAAGTGCAGGGTCTATAAAGAAAGAACAGGGAAAATACCCACTGCATTCATAGGCAAGGAGGCAACCAGGGGATCCTATATCTATACACAGCTATATAGTTCCCCATCCTGGCAGAAGATAAACTGCGTATTATTTTTATTTATGAAAATGTAAACACTGCTGAAAAAAAGAGAAAGCAGCTCAGTCTGTTTCCAAAAACTGCCAGTCTGCTGAAGGGCATCTCAGTGTCCTAGTTAAGCCTGGAGGGGGATGGGTACAAAGAAAAGCCATGGAAGCAAATCCTCCTCTGCTTCTTCAAATCAGTGCTGGAAAGAGGAATACCAGTAATCTTCAAATGATCTTAAAAAATCAAATTATGGTTCTAATTATGTGCTTTAAAATTGATTTGCTTTATTCCTCCCTATTAAGTTGCCCTCTCCTTTGCAACATGCTATCTCTTTGATTCATTCATTATGCCAGAAATAGTCTATAGAATGGTATGCCCTATGTCTATAACAGGTGCTGGTATTACAACAGTAACTAAAATCATACCCAGGCCCTTCAGGAAGTTAGTGCATTTCTCTTAACTACATACATGTCAATTTTCCAGCTTTCACATGTTCATTAATTAGCCTCAAACCTCTTAACCCACAGAAGAATGCCCTTCCACACCCCTCAACCTCACATGTTCATGAGATGTTTTCTAATTTCTCACATCTCACTTCCTCCCAGGACATTTTGTAGACAAGCCCTATTTAGCTCCAGTCTCTCTAATCACTGTAGTAACACCCAATGGTATAATTAAGACACCCACTTTATGCAGTTCCACTTGGGTATAGACTAATTTGGGAAAGTGAAACACCTCCACTTCCTCCCCTTCCTAGGCCTCTGGAAACATAGTCCAGATTCCAGGAACACAGAATTTAGAAGCATCTAATAAACTGAGGCAGTACAGCCATCTGGTATACCCCTCAACTAGGTAGTCACCACAAAGAGAACAAGGAAAAAAAAAACTGATATAACTTGCCTATATGTTATTAGAGAAGTTATATGAGACAAGCAAGCCATACCAATGTCATGTGACTAGGATTGGTAAAGATAGATTTGAACATGCCACTGTTTAACTCCTAAATTCCAATCTGAACTCCCACTAGTCTCCAGCATTTCACATGTGTGAAGTGCTCTACTCAGCAAGTTCACAACTACCTTGACACATCCTGCCTCTCCCTTAATGGGCACTGCTAGGGCACATCTAGCAAGGACTACAGTTCTCTTTAAGTTATTACTTGAATGGTTCACTGTAATCATTGTACATAACATTGAATTCAACACTGTTACCTGACAATGTGAGGCATATTTTGTAATAGAAGTTTTTAAGTTTTCTGCAATTCATTCATTAGTAAGCATCTAATGACCATTTGCTACATGCTAGCCACTATTATGGATACTACAGGTATAAAAGTGAACAAAAGAAAATTCTTATACTTATGGAGTTTATATTTAATGGAAGAATCAGTGAGTTGAAATAAATTATACTAGATTACATAATGTGATATCAGAACCCAAATAATTTACATTACCACTTCCTTGGTACAACTAGATGAAAGGGACTTGTCTTTAGTTTTCTAATTAATTTACCACTTGCTTTATTCAAGTTCTATTGAAAAGTTAAGGTGAAAGATTTGCCCAAGTGATCTCAGTATCAGATTTAAAAAATAAAAGAAAGCATCCTATGTACACAATTTTTAAATTCAGAGATTTACATTAGAATAAGGCAACATCTGGGAAGGAAAATCTAATGGACATGATTTAAAATGCTACTTTGAAATACAAAGAATTTGAAGACATGTTATAAGGCAGAAAAAATTTTTTTTTATGGGGAGAGATGCTAACTCTGCTCAAAGACTAGTATCATACTGTGACATGCTGGAGACACAAAATGTCTGTTCATCCTCTGATCACAGCTTCCTGCAATCAAGAACATCATTCAATTCTCTGGCGTTTCTCTGGTTCACAAACATGGCTTCCCTAACTGGAGAGTTCTTTCCTCCCTGCCCCATTCCCCACTAGACCTCAAATAGGTCTCAGTTCAAACGTCACTTCCTCCAGAACTAATCTTACAATCTACAGGTTTTTCTTCTTTAAATTTCCATGCACCTGCATTTCTCAACATACACTGATATGCAATTTCAGTCCAGATGCTTAGTCTTCAATGGCTGGGATAATGTGTTCATAGGTACACACTGCCTCACATATAGTAGATGTTCAATTAATATAAGTGCAGAGGCATACTTATTAATTATATTCAAATACCTTTTGAATGTGAAAGCATTTAAGCTCAGATAGGTAGAAGGAAGCTTGTGGAATGGAAAACTACTACCATTAAGATACAAATATCTCAGATAACAGAAATCTCAATGGAGAATGTTCAGCATTTAACAGACTCAGCTTTCATTAGAGAGATGAATGCAGTTTCTAAAAACCTGAATATTGGGCTGAGTCTTAGATTTTGCATGTAGCATATATATACTCTTTAAAGTTATCTCTTGAGGGCAGAAAGAGCACAAGGGACTGAGATGATGGTGCACGGGTGAAATGGTGGGAACTCCCTGGGGACTACAAATGATGTCAAATATAGTTAAATAAATCTAATTAAAAAATAAAGTTTTCTTGGCTGATGAGTGAGACTGATAGAGGGAAATTGCTGGTTTTAGTAATTTGGGCAAAAAGACAAAGTAACTTATAGTAGAGAACATGATCACCCCCCCCCCTTAGAAGTCAAGGTTTCTTAGCATGCAAAAAAGAATCAACCAATGATTTATTCACTTTTCTTTCAATCCAGGAAAACTCCTAATCTCAAGAAAAACTAGACAAGAAAATTAACAAACCTTCACGAGCAAATGAGCAGTTGCATGTACTTGGCGATGCAGGCTGTCAAAATCAGCAAACCCAGCACTGCCCTGCAAGGCTCCAGGTTCCTACAAGCACATCTTTATGCTCTGGGGAGAGGCTGCATAGCCTCTGTGGGCGGGAGCAGAGGCAGGTGTGTGTCATTAGTGTCAACTCAGCTTCACTCAGTCCCCAGCAACTCTGTGTCAGTGGTAAACAACTGAACCCACTTAAAACAATTCAGAATTGTCCCCATTTCTACTCCACCCTGAAAAGCATTCCTCATTTCTGTCTCCCCTGACAACATGCATGTCAAATAGGTACAATTGCTGATATACACCTATTAGCTAAAGAAAAAAAAATTCATATTTTCTTGCAGAAATGATCAATTCATACTTATAAGATACAGTTAGAATACAGTTAGAAAAATATGCAACTAGGCAGTTTTCACCTGACCTGAAAAAAAAAAATTTAAAAAGCATGTAGTCTGTAGCTGTAAAAGTTAGAGATAGTGAGGAAAGATATAAAATTTTAATAAGACCAAATGTTATCTGGAAAAAAGTTCAAAAAGAAAGATACATCCATGAAGACAGAGTTGAGTTCAAGTGTGGCATAAGATAGCAACAATATCAGAAGACTTCTGCTAATCAAATGCTTTACTTACCACAATGTTTATTGCCTTATTTCTACCTGATAGTACATTTAAATGAGATGAGCTTTAAGATAGTCAAGAGGGC
This sequence comes from Galemys pyrenaicus, assembly GCA_019455555.1. Classification (NCBI taxonomy): domain Eukaryota; kingdom Metazoa; phylum Chordata; class Mammalia; order Eulipotyphla; family Talpidae; genus Galemys; species Galemys pyrenaicus. The sequence goes on from JAGFMF010012055.1 coordinate 2,333,201, forward strand.
TGGTTCTAAAAAACAAAAACAAAAACAGGGTACTTGGGTACAGAAGCCTGACTGGACAGCTGCAGAGTCTTTTCAAATTACCTGCGGTACTTGCATTCAACAATACAGTGGGATGCTAATTATACCAATCAGAGGTAAGTGACTGTATTAGTTTCAGGGTGCACTTTAAAAGAAATCTCTAGTCACCAAACAACTGTGTCCATACCAGATATGGGGGAAATGGGGATAGTACTAGCACCTATCTCAGGGCTATTATGAGGATCATACATGTTCATCCACAAAAACCCTAAGGGAGGTTTCTCACCGATAATAAGTGTCCAGTTGTTGTCAACTACATTTTGCTTATATTCATTAAAAGATAGTCTTAACATTTATTTAAAAATGTATGCAAAAATATGCATATGAACAACTGATAATCTCAGTTTATTTCTGTGAATTAGAAATCTATTCTAAACATATCTACTTACCTATGTAGTGCCAGCAAGGCACGGGGCAAGTTCTCTATGGACCCAGGCAGATGGGTAGAAGAGTCCTGGAGCCCTCGGTGGCTTTTTTTTGGCTTTTAAAGATCTCTCTACACCATTTGTAGGGAGGCAACAAGCTGCAGGGCAGCCTCCTAGCCCCTGGTCAATCTTTACTCTTTCTGGGCTTGTAGCAGCAGGATGGGAGCACTGGAGCAGGGTTCGGGATGGTTCTGGGCAGACGGGTCAAGGAAGGAGAGTCTTTGAGCCCTTGGTGGCTTTTTATACTTTATTTAGTAGAGGTGGCCAGGTACATGGCAGGCAGGGGTGCCGGGGGGGCCGGGAGGCTGGCAGGACTCCCAGCCCCCGGCGCATCTCACCCTCTCGGCTGCTGCTTCTCTCTCTTTGCTGCTGCTGCTGCTGCTCGTCAGTCGGTTGGTCCTCACAGTTCTCACAGTTCTGGCGTCCTCATGACGCCGCCCATTTATGCCCGTGTCCAACACAGGTGCGCCCACTTGCGCATGCCCACCCTGGAATGCTCGCAGCACCTCAGGTGTTCATCATCAGTGGTGGGAGGGTGGAAATACCTGATCAACCTTTACCCTACAGGGCTCTACCCCGTTCTGTTCTCTCGCAGTCTCTCTGCTGCACGGTTCGCTGCCCCAGCTCTGTTCTCTACCCTGCTGCCCTTACAAGCGCCCTCTCTTAGCCCAGGTGCACACTCCCGCATGCCCACACCCTGCTCCAGGTGCTGCCATCAGGCAGGCTTGTAAGACTGGGGTGTCCATCATTGATACTAATGGCAGGAGAGCGGGGAAAAAACTTCCAGTTACCCTACACATCACCACCTACCTAAGGTTGGGCTGGTAAAACAACTTGTAAGGTAAGTGAAATGGCCAGGCTTTTACACTATTGGCTTATGTGGCTATCACCTTGAATGCAGAAAGGCAACTGGAAGCTTGGGCGCCTACTGCCTGATTGCGGGTATGCATAAGTGGGAACACCTGAGACTCAGGCTTTACTGAACCCATCACTCAGGCCGGAAAAGGTAGCTGGACAGCTACGGGAGGAAGAGAACTTGAGTCACCAGAGAGAGCCCAAGAGGTTCAAGTTCGCCAGGGGATGGAGGCCTACCAGCCTCCAGGGCCTTGGCCTCCCTGCCTTGCCAGCCTGAAGGTGTAGAAAGAGCATTAAAGCCTGAGGGCTCTGGGACTCTCCTTTACCCATCTGCCTCAATTGATAGAAAACCTAAAGCCGCGCCTTGCTGGCACTTCACAATTTTGTGTTTTGGCAGGAGGATTTGAGAACTATGCAAAAGTTAAAATTCATGCTTCAAGAGAACTGCAAATCAAATATACCACAATGTGTTATCCCAACTTACACAGGCAGAGCATATAATCCAGCGTTCCAAAGGACCCTGTTCAGATGAATAGACATATCTGAACATTCTTTTGTTTAAAAGCACTATACAGGAAAATGAAAAAAAAAAAAAAAAAAAAGCACCACTGAATGCCACCTGGAATATTTAATAAATAACCACTGACTGAGACTCTTCTATTTTGCTTTTGGAGCATGCCTTAAGAGCAATTACTATTCCATTACTGTTCACACAAGAGAAAATTTACCAGCTTGTAATTTAGAGGCAAGTGGAGTAGACAGAAGAAAATGGAGTCACCCACTATAGCTTCCAAGAAGCAGCAGACAAACAGCCTAAATATTTAAAAGACACATTCATTGCACTAAACAATAACCCAGACATATCTTCCTGTCTATTCATGAGAAAGAATAATCAGTGAAAAGTAGGTTGGAGGAAGAAGAATGATGGGAAAAGACAATAGGAAGAGGCAGAAGGAAGCATGTCTTTAAATCCAAATTGTTATTTCTGGTCCATTAAAATATCAAAATCTAAATGAAATCTGCTGGCCTCCAAATAAAACTGTCAAAAATGAGCCATAATTCAAATACTGTACATGCAGAGAGGGTCAAGAAAATCTACTGATTTAACATTGATAGCCTATGAATATTGGATATAGCTTTATATACACATTTTTATAAAATTCCCACAATTTATCAAACTTATGGCATGACTATTATTATGCTTGTAGATGGGGAGAAATAAAACATAAGGGGCCAGTTCAAGTAAAATAGTCTTTATGCTACACTTTTGAAGACAGTCTTTCAGGTTGCTCATATTAAAGAGATAATTACCACACCCCCAAGTAATTGTAACAAGGGTAACAAAAAGGTATCTCTTACTTCCTTTCATGAAAGACATACAGTATTTAGGGAGAAGATGCTCTGCATGAATTTTAATACCCTTTGGATTATGGCTCCAATAAACTGCATTTAACGGGGGAAGACAGACATGCTTCAGAAAGGAGCAAGACACAATTAAGCTGCAACTTCTCCACCTGCCTGGCACAGAGAGCTTAACACCACCCAATTAAAAAATCCAAACAAAGGGCCTCTTTAGTTCACTGCTTGCCAGAAACATCTTCAAGATGCACTTTCATTTAACTGAGGCCTTTCATGAGCCCTTTAAGTATCTTAGAGTTGGCCTGTCTTCTAGTTTTACCTCATTCAACTTAAAGTAAAATTTTTTAAAGTTCTTTCTCCTTGCTTGGAAAGTGTTATTTTTAAACCTTTCAATTCAATTGATTTCCACAGGTGACAGCAACTTCAACTGAAAAGCCTCATCTTTAAACTCTGAAAAGCTTGGAAGGTTTTCTAATAAAGATCTGATCAATAGTGTTACTGAAAATATGACTAGATATAGAGTCACATTTATCTGTAGTTGCGGCTTTTATTAAGGCAGCTTAAATCCTTTGCAAATAAACTTTTCTGAAGGGTTGGATCGATAGGGTGCACAGGCAGGCAGGATTACCTGTGATCCATAGTGCAAGATCCCATCAATGCCACAGGAAGAGCAGGGGCAGTGGACACATCAGAATATGAAGAGCCCTGTCCCTCACCAGCCAATGGAAGCCCAGTTTCTGTAGCTATCACTCACACTGAGCTTCATTTGCAAAAAGTCTGGCTTTAACATAGGATTGTCAATGAAAATATTTCTTTTCCTGGCAGCACAGCTCAGCTGAAAGGGGGTGGCTGAAAATTAGTTAGCAGTATAGGAGAAGAAAGCATTATTCCAGTTACCAGGGGGGAATAATTGAACACAGATAGCCTGTTGCGCCTTTAATTTAATTTGGAGACCTTTCATCTTTTACTTTCCTTTATTTGCAGCCAATGCTTAGAAAGCTAATTTGTACCTGGTTCATTTTCCTCCTTTTATCTTATCCACATTAACATCAAACATGGAAATTAGAAGCACTATGAATAAAAGATGAAGCCTAAACCTGGGACATTTTTTCCCTAAGTACTGGGAATTACTTTAAAAACTAATTTGTGTGTGTGCACACTATAAAGGGCTGAGATATATGCTTGGCCCTACAACATCAGCATCTTTTCTTTCCCCAAGGAGCTGCAGTTTTTAGCTGTTTTATCTGGATCTACCTTTTTCCAGGAGAGCTTTGTCTAGACTGTAGTCCACATGGAATCATTAATCCTAGAAGTGGTATCGAGTAGACCACTCCATTAATGCCCAGGACTAACAATGCACAAATTCTACTAACTTGACTTTTGGGAGAGTTCAATACTGTTTGCAGTGCAAGGAAAAGAATGTACTCTAAACAAGAAAACAATGTGCCAATATATATGCCTATCAGATACCTACACTGTCCAAAAATAATGTGTGTGTTGGGGTGGGGGAGTTGCTGCTAGAGAAAAGGGACTAGTGATAAAATTACTGTCTGGGAGTAACCCCTAAAGAATTTAAATCCTAAGCATAGCGTATGAACACATTATGCTTTTAAAAAATCCTTTCTGCTGTGTATTTTGTATATTTGGCAAATCTCAGTAAAGTAGTTGCAAATACTCTTATTTTGAATATTTCATTACTTCGAACTGCACAAATTCTCTTATCTTGAAAGTTTCATAGTTTTTTTTTTCCTTTATAGTTTCTTCTTGGCCAATATTACTTTTTCTCCTTGACCTCTCTTTATCTTCTCTCAAGCTCTATCTCTCTCTCCTTCTCCCCACTCCCTCGCCATGGACTAAAGGAAAACCTATGGGATTCTTCTCTAGCTGCCAAATATCCACCACCAACAAGCCCTCCTTTCAGTTTGGAAAGCATCAAAGGAAGACTGTGTTCTGAATGGTTCCAGTGACTTTATATGCCAACACTTCCACTCATTTAACACCTCACACCAAGCTAGAAGGTGGGATTAAACTGAAAACCCCTCCTTTAGAGCCCATCGCCCTTTCACAGCAATAAATAATGCTGTGCATTCTTTTACCACAGAAGATTCCATACATATTCACATTTTAGGCAACTTCCAAGCAGTAGAAGAAAAAGGAGATGGGTTTAAAATTATGGTGTGTTGAGATGTAAAGGTCTTCTTTGCTTTGGTACAATGGAGAAAGAGTATGCAAATAGCCTCAAAATAAAAGATCAATTTAAAATTCAGAGGCTATCTCTAATCTTGGTTATAATAAAGACCGTACCATATAAAGCCAAACTTCATTTCTACTGAAGAAACCTGGGGTGGGGGGGGGGGGAGCGAGGGAAGTAGTGCTACATTGTAAAAAGATAGAGAAAAAATATGCAGCACAATTACAGATCATTTTATTCATGAGGGAGAGGATGAATAGTAAGGAGGGTGGCAAATGCATTTAAGATAGATTTTAAAAGTCATATAGGCAGAAAAATTAAACTGAATGAGCAGTTCTGTTCTGAAGTTAAGCAAATAACAATATGAAAATATGGGGGATATATGATTAATGAACATATATTATCTAGTATACTTGAGAGGAGAGGTTAGGGATGATGGAAGCTCTTTGAGGCAGGAAGGCAAGGAATTTGGGACAGAGGAAGACAACATTCCCACAAGATGTCAAAAGAACCAAGATTTTCTTTTTCTGTCAGTTACACCTATTTGTGTGCGAGGAAGAAAACTGACAAACCTTGTAACCCAGTCTCAATTGCAAAACACGAACACACAGAGGCTGCAAAAACACTAGCCTCAAGAAATAACACCCGTTTTAACTCCGCGCCGCCGGTTCTGTGCGCTCGTGGTTTTCGGAGGGAAAGTGGCATCTCCGCAGCAAGGGGCCGGCTGCTCTCAGCACCGCACAGAGCGCGCGAACCCGCAATTCCGCCTCCCCCTACCCCCCAGCCTCCCACGTGACCTGCCAACTTCCAAAGACAAACCCTTAGAAGTAGATCGGGAAACAGAACCCGGCAGTCCAAAGAACACCTCGGGCGGCCTAAAAGCTACAACCACAGAGCAGAACAGTCTCAATTCATTTGCCAGCGGGTTTCCCTGAAAACCAGGCAGCCTTCCAGAGTCAGAAAGGGCCTTCGTGGAGTGCGGGGAGAGAGGGAGGGAGTACCTCAGCATAAGTCAGTGTTTTCACTCGTAACCATTTCCGTGCTGGCAGACTGTCCCAGGGTAATTTGTTTCTGGGCTTTCAGCCTTCGCCTCCACCTTCCCCAGTGCGGTTCTGGACTCGGAATCACACCTGTGCGCGCTGACAACCCGGGAGGGCTCCGAGCCCGCCTCGCCACCTGCCCAGCGACCTCCCCCACGCTCGCCTCTCCAGCTGCGCGCTCAGACCAGCCGCCGCTCTGCTCCGGGAAGCCGGCCCGCGCCTCACCTGTGCCCGCACGCGGCCCAACCGCGGGGCCCGTCCCCGCCAGGAGCGGAGCCCTCAGCCCAGTCCTCGCGGGGCTCTCAGCCACCCCCATCTCCTTGGCCAGCGGCCGCGAGGCTACAGGCTTCGGGTCGGGAGCCTCTACACCCGGGTCCCGAACTGACGCACCGAGAAGTGAGAACTCAAAAGTGTGGGCCGCGGCGTTAGGAGCGCGGCGGCAGCCCGGCCGGTCCAGGGACCCCTCCCGCCCTAGCCCCCCAGCTGGGGCGGGCCGGTCGCTACCTCCTGAAACAGCTCCAGACTGTAAGTGTTGTCGTCGTCCGCGAAGAAGAGGACTCCCGGCTGCGCGCGCTGGTGCTGGTGCCTCTGGCGCAGCCAGGCGAGACCGGCGTTGCGCTGCTCCGTGGCTCGCGGCAGCCCGGGCCGCTTGTAGCGCCGAGGCGTCGGCACGTGCAGGTGCGTGCTGGGCAGCCCGGCCCGCGCCAGGAAGCGGCTCACCAGCTCGCTGCGCGCCGCCGCGTCCTCCACCAGGATCCAGTGCAGCTGCGCCACCTGGCGGAAAGTGTTGGCTAGGCGGGTCAGTTCGGCTTTCTGCACCGGGCGGCTGTAAGTGGGCGTGATGGCATAGATGGTGGGCAGCGACGACTCGGGTAGAGACTGCGGTTGCGACTGAGATTCGTTGCGCTTCTCCAAGCAGCGCCGGGTGCCGCTGTCAGGCCCGCCCCTGCGAAGCGGGATTCGGGCGCCCCGGCGACCCACCACGTAGGGAGAGAAGTAGGGGCGCGGGGTAAGCTGGGGCGCTGGCCTGCGCGTGTCCACGTCGAGCATGATGATGACGATTAGGATCCAGGGCAGGAGGATGAAGAAGCGGCTGAACAGCACGGACTTCATGGTGCGCTCTCCTTGGTCTCTTGGACGCCCCTGAAAGGGGCCAGCCGGGGGACCCCAGCGCGCAGTTTGGACGGCGGCGGCGCCCGCTCTCAGGAAGCCGTGGTCGGCGCGCTCTCCATGGGTGGGAGCGCTGCGGGGACCCGGAGCCGCGGGGATCGGCGCCCGGGTTTGGGGGATCGGCGTGGGTGCCAAGGAAGGTAGGGCAACGGGGAGTGTAGGCAGGCGAGCAAGAGCTGTCCTCCACTCCTGGTAAGCTGGCGGGAAGCGGGAACAGTCCAGCCGCGCGTTGCTAGCCCTGGAGTTGTGCCGAGCTCCTGGGAGGCGGTGATCCCTCCAAGCTCTTTCGGAAGAATGGGAGCTGCTCCCGTCCCACGACGCAGCGGGCGAAGGGACTCCAGCTGTGAGCCCCCCAGAGCGCTCCTGGGGGCACCTCCGAGGGCGGGAGACAGACTCTGGGTGCTGTCCTTCTTTACATCCCAGTCGGGGCGGCGAGAGCCGGGAGGGTACGCCGGAGATGTGTCCCCAGCTTCGTTCGCGGGCCGCGGCAGAAGCCAGCGCTCCTGTCCGCCGCTCTTCGCAGAACCTCTCCAGGCTCTAGCAGCAAGATCCCAAAGCAAGGAAAGAAAGAAAAAGCGAGGAGGCGGGGGCGCTGCAGACTCCAGCGTCCTCCAGTCCGCCTGTGGGAAGACAGCGCTGCCACTGGCAGAGAGGGGCTAAGAAGGGGAGGCGGGGAGGGAGCGCCTGTTCTCCGCTGGGTCTGCGCTGACTGCCGCGAGCTTGCTCAGAAGGCTGCGGCTGCTGCACCGCGGGAGGAGGAGAGGAAGGAGTGTCCGCGCGAGGCTGTGCGACCTCCGGGAGGGGGGTGGGTGCGTCCACGAGCTCTTAGCTTTCTGAAATACAGCAAGGTCTTTGTAGATCCGCGAGGAAACCCCATTCACGTGTGGGAAACTCGGGAGACCTAAGTGGGGAGTGAGAAGAGGACAGAGGAGACAGAGGGCAAAGAATTCCTTCTCTGGCGCCCAACTGCGGTGTTGGAGTGTTGGGGTTGCACCGAAAGGCAGCAACAAAAAGCGCTTTCACGGAAAGGCAGAAATCAATAGTAGCCCTGCGAGACTGAGGGGTGCCCTGTCGTGCCGCACATAGATGTTTGGCGCGTGAGAAGCCCATAAGACTTCAAAGGGTTGCTACTGCTAGATCACTGAGGGGAAATCTCTAAAACTCTAGCCGAGTATGTTTAACTTATTTTTCTTCAGTAATTTGGAGTCACAGTTCCTCACATTTCGTTGCGATCAGAATGATTCCTTTTGACCCTTCCAACCATCTTTTCAAAGAGGCTGGGAAGTAGGAGCACCTTCATTTTCTGGATGAGGAAGCTGAGGCTTAGAGTTTGAAGTGATTTCTCAGAGGTCAGTGGCAAGTGGCCTAGAGGAAATAGAACGTGGATTCTCAGCCAGTGGCTTCCACACTGCCTGGCCTGCAGAAATCATTACTGACACAGCGGGACTGGGCGTAGTTGACCCTCCGAGATATAAACATGAAGCAATAAGAATCAAACAGAGCGTACAATGACATATAGAAACCATGACAGTGTCTGGAAGACAAGTAAGCAATTGGTTCTTAGTCTGTATTTTTTTTCTATCTAATGAACCCACTAGCTCAGTCTCTGACTGTGGGTAATGTACCAGAAGACAAGAGGGACCACGCTTCATAGTCACGTCCCAGGGACATGCCTGCAAAGCCTCCCCCAACCCCCCAGCTTGCGATAAATAATTTCCTAACATATCTTCCCTCGGTTTTCTGTCTTCCTCAATCTTGTTCACAAATAAATCCCTCCAATAGCGTGTTCTTGGTGAGGGCGAGATGGAGAGTTCTGGGGCAGATGCACCTCCAGCCCTTCTGATATTTTCTCAGCCCAGCCCTCGCTGCTCCTGCCTATTATCAGGGATTGTCTCCTCTGAATTTTCCTAACTTCTTAAAAGTCTGAAATCTGATAGTGAAATTCATAGATTGGCCAGCTCCCCTCCCACCTCCTCCACCCCCGCCTTTCCCATTCTCATTTCCCAGTATCATCCACAACTCATACTTCAAACTCAGCGGTTTAGTACATCCTAAACAGGAAACAATGAATCCATTAAACCCCTTCCTGTATCCTTATATTCCCCACTAGCCTAATGGGCCTCTGTACATAACATAAGCTTTCAACCGAAAAGGTGTCCAGACCAAGACTCCAGGGTGCCTCCGTGAAAATGGATGTCAGCATCTTGGGGGACAGGAAGCAATTCAATGAAAGCTCTTCTTAAATACTAGGCAGCACAATAGCACCCCCTCCCAATGTGCACATGTGCAAGCAGTGCACGCACCCCCCCACCCTACACACTCACACCCCAAAGACCTCCTCCAGATTACTGAAGTTTCCTTTATCCTGTTGAAATTCGTTCATGTAGTTGAAAAGAAATGCCTGTATTACCTAGAGTACAGCTCAAGTGATTACTGAATTGTACCAAAAAGCACCACTAAAAGTAGGGGAATTCTTCGATATTCCAGGATACCATTAAGCTATTTACCAATTGCTCCTTCTCCAACATCTAAGGCTACTCAGAGTTTTCAAAATCAATCCAATTTTGGAATTTGAGATTTCAACTGGTGTGCAGAATTCACAGGAGTCATTAAACACTTAACTACTACGCACACCTCAAGGAAGGTCACTGTGTTTCTGTGATCCTTAGTCAACACTTAGATCAAGTTTTCTGCATTCTTTCCTCTGATGGAGACACCAACGTTCTGGTTCTGAACAGAGCAAGACAGGCCTGGGTTTGGTACCTACCTAGACTATTTGGGCAACTCTAGAAAGTCAGTCACTCTCTCAAAGACTCAGTTTTCTAATCTGGAAGATGGAGTTAATAATATATCCTTCACGAAATCTTGTGAGAATTAAATAGGTCAGGTAAAGTATTTCACAGAGGTGGCATTATGCAGGCGTTCAGTAAGTGGTATTTTAAAAACTCAAATAAATACAAGTAACAATTCTTTACAAGAAGAATATCTTTAACCCAAGATATCACAGAATTGTCACTACACAGGAATATATAATAAAGATCATTTTAAACTTACTGACAATGCTTCTAAATAGGCATTAGTTAGTGTGTGTGGCACAGTCTTCTTATGTTGGGTTATGATGGGGAGAAAGAGGAAACCAATTTACACAAATACAGGTGCAATCTGTCATGCAATAAAGATAATTCCATGTGACATTTATTTCAAACAACTGAATATGTCATACTGTTTTATATTCAGTGATGCAAAAATGTGAACTCACCATTATTTTATGATCAAATCTAAAAAAGGTATGGACACAAATTAAAAAAAAAAGGATGCCCATTATATAAACAAAATCAGAGTAAAAACACTGAAGTAAAAAATTTTATTATGTTTTAAAAATAGAATTTATCACATACTGAAATTGAAACAATTCATTTATATGGAAGCTTAAAGAAAATGTCATTTTTAGGAAACAATCACTAGGAACCTATAGTATTTTTCCATATAGTTTATGATATTCTTTCATAAAACAATTTAAACTTAGTCTGTGGCTGATAATGAAGGTTGGTAGAAATCACCAGGGTAATTAAAATGATTACCTAACTTCAGAGCTTCTCTACATCTCCCAGTGTTTATTTTCATTTAATCTCTCTAATTATTTGCGTAACAAAGTGAGCATTACTTCATCTGTACTAATGAAACTTTGGATTGCTGGCATCAGACACAGCATATCAGCATTCAGTTGTTCTCAAACAAAGGTTAAAAAAAAATCTCACCTGAGAGTTAACAAAAAAAAAATACTGTATAATCGTATAATCATTAAACATTTACATTTTGCCTTGATGAGTAATGTGTGACTAACTTTTGCAGCACAAAGATTGCAGCCTTATTAGTGCACTCTATAAAACTGATCCCATTTGACATTTGAGTTGGGGTTCTGCTAGTTGTGACTACATTAATTTTCAAGTGAGTGTTTGGGAACAGTCTTGATATTCTTAGTGAAGTAAAAAAGTATACACAAATATTTGTAAATACTTTTATTGTACAGGTATGCAAATCAAGTTATAAAAGAATTATAACTAATTCATGTGTGAACAATAATGTAAGGTGACGGTATTGATAATCTATACCTAAATGCATGTGAATACACTTTGTTAAAATATCAAATACAATTATGTGAAAAAATGATGTAAAAATTAATCATTTTAATAGCTCCAAATTCCAGAGATACATGACAGTTTCATTGATAACTGTCAGAAAAATGACATCCAAACTACAAATTAAATGACTCATTTGGTTGTTTCATTTTCATGTATCTGGATCCTCTATAAATAAATAGTTTTGACCTAGAATTGTTCTCAATCATATTATCTCCTTAAAATAGTTAAACATTTGAAGCAGTTATATACAAAATATGACATTAAAGGTAGTTAACTCAGTGAAACCCCTTTTTAATAGGATGGGTTGGGATAAAGTTTATTCAATAAAAGTGGTTTTCAAGAAAAATAGAAGTTGTCAATTTATCCTAGTAATTTTATTGAAAAATAATCCCATTCAGTTTGAATAGTTGAAGATAAAACTTGCCAGTGTCCCTGATTTTCCCTTTATTAATGAATTTATGAATTAATTCATGAATGAATTAGTGAAAATCCAATAAACCTGACATAAAGGCATATAAGCATTTTTATATCTTTTTTTCCACCATCTGAAAAATTGGCATTTATATAAAATAGTAATTTGTTAGAAATAGGATTTTACTATAAAAGTACATAACCTGTCTTTCAGAGTTATTATGAGATCCAAAGAGATAATGCAGATGAAATAATTTTAAATGTTGTAAAGTAGCTTAAACATGTACCATAGAGTAGGGAGGAAATGGGGTCAGTGGAGTTCATAATTGTTGGAACTAGGAGGTTACATATGGGAGTGCTTTATGTTATTGGGTCTATTTTTATATGCTTGAAAATTCCCATAATAAAAAGCACAAATTCACAAATTAGGTTATTGTGTACTACAACATGTTTACCAAGATAATACTGCAGTCACACTCCAGAAGCGAAGTTGCAGGTTGTTCCATATCTCAGTAATTTGGTCTTTTATTCTTGAGAATAGGCCAGTTAAACAGTTAAATCCTATTTCAGGGCAGTGGTATAGGTGGAATTGTGGGAGGGCATTTAAATTAGGGCTTTATATAACAGGAGGGACATTTTTTATGGGAACAAGAGAAAAAGATTAAGAATTAGAACAAATTATATAGTTAGTTTTTGCATTTAGTCAAGAAAGCCTTTAGTCAAGAATATTTTTAGATGTTGGGCTTGGAGCATCTTCAGATAGAATAGGGATCAGGCAGTGGCAATCTGCGAACTTTTTTTTTTTTTTTGGTTTGTAATTTGTGTCTGGTGACAACATCAAGTATTATGGTGAACTTTCTAAGTAGCTTTACATAGCAGTAGGCATGAAGGTTGCTCATATGTTGTGATCACACCTTTGTAATTTATATCAAGTTACATAGCTTCAGGTCTGAAGAAGAGGGGCAGTTTTAGGGATAGTCAAGGCAGGAGGGTAGAAAAAAATTAGAAACATTAATTATTGACAGATGTATGAAATGGGAGAAGTGAGGTTACAAAGATGCTCAATATTAGTGAACAGAGCAATGCTTGACAAGTATAGCTTTTATCGAAACCTAGAATTTTCTCCCTACAAAACTTGTTTTTATCAAAGATAACTGAAGTAAGACTAATTTGTAAAACAAGTATACTTGTTTTGACTTATTTACATAAGTACAACAAAAACAGCTTTATTTAAGCCTGCTTTGCTGAAACTTTTAATAAGGAATCTCAGATTGGACATTTATTATTTTTTCTTATTTTAAAGATTTATTTATTTGCAAAACCACTATGAGATATCACATCACACCAGTGAGAATGGCACATATTAAAAAAAGTTAGCAACAACAAATGTTGGGGAGGATGTGGAGAAAAAGCAACTCTCCTACACTGCTGGTGGGAATGCAAGCTGGTCCAGCCACTATGGAAAGCAGTGTGAGGTTCCTCAAACTACTAAAAATGGAACTCCCATATGATCCAGCAATCCCACTCCTAGGAATATACCCAAAAGACACAGAAACACTGATTCAAAAGAATACCTGCACCCCTATGTTTATTGCAGCATTATTTACAATAGGTAAGACCAGGAAACAACCTAAATGCCCAAAATAGATGACTGAATCAAGAAGCTATGGGACATATACATGATGGAATACTATTCAGCAATCAAAAAAGATAAACTAAAGTCATTTGTAGAAACATGGATGGGGCTAGAAGGGATTATGTTCAGCGAAATAAGTCAGAAGGCAAAAGAAAAATACTGGATGGTTTCACTCCTAGGAGGAATATAAGGGAACCAAATTAGGGACCAAGGAAAAGAATAATAACAATTAAAAAAACCCAAAAACACAACACAGCAAAAACAAAAAGACAAGGACAAATCAGAAACACTGTGTGTGTGGGGGGGGGGGCAGTGGAGGGAATGGGATGAGTACAGAAAGAACACAAGGGACTGAGGCGATGGTGCACTGGTGAAATGGTGGTGGGAAACCCATGGGGACCATAATTGATGTCAAATATATATAAATAAGAAACCCAAGATCAAAGTATCAGTAGAATAGTGTCTGTTGAAAAACCTCTTCTGAGCTGATGGCTGCTGATTTCTCATTGTACCCTTCCAAGGTATAGCTCTCTACATTCCCTTTTTATAAGCTTACTAATCCCATTTTTGAGAGCTCCATGCTCATGACCTACTTACCTTCTAAAGACCCTTCCCCTTCTACTAATACACTGGGGATTAGAATTTCATCATTTGAATTTTAGGGGAACACTAACATTTAGTCCATTGCACATGGTTAAAGAAGATTTGAAGCATCCTCTTGCATATCACCTGTCTGCCTCAAAAGTAAACCTAGCCCTAAAGGTAAACACATGCTTTATGAGCATCCTATCTCTAAAATATAAGAATTAAAATAATAGACCACTGTCAATGTTTTAAGAAGATCACAAGGGACTAAAGTGATGGGTCAAATGTGCTCAGTGGTGGAGCTACAGGGACTACACCTGAGGGGAGAAATCAAATATCGTACATAAATTAATGATGTAAGAAAATAAATTTAACTGGGGAAAAAAACTCAAATTTATCCACACAGATTTAATCAGAAATGGAGATTACTAAAGTTTGGTCCTGAAGAAGAACTAGCATAAAGGTCACAAAATTGACTCCATTTTCTATTTTTCAAGAAAAACATTTGGAATTTAATTCAAATAGAATGCAACTAAACCAGCAAAATCATCATCTCCAAACTATGGTATAATTGCTTAGAGTCACACTTTAACCAAAATCAAACTCATCCAATTCCAAATAAAGACCTCATTCTAATATAATCTCCAAGTGAAATGGCAGGACTGTCACAGTCAATGGTGTCCCTCTGTAGGGTCTTGAAGCACTTGATTATTTGGAAGATGGTAGTAAGAAAGCACAGTCACCTAAGTATGGGAGTGCTGTCTGCCAGGCACAATCACTACAGCGCTTAGACGTTATCTGAGGTCCAGCTCAGCCTTGTCAAGTGGGTGGCACCAAGGTGCTGGGGACAAAGTCTGCCTCATGATAAGAAGACCTGAGCCCATCTGGTAGATACCCACTCACTAATGACCTATCTGAACTTACCCTCACTTTTCAAATGTCTAGGGTAACAGTACTTGCTCCTGAATCTAAGAGATGTTATATAAAAATTATCTGTTCAATGCACTGCAGACTCTAACACAACACAAACAGGCACAATGAGAGATTTTTCCAAGGTCACATAGACAGTAAGTATGAGACTAAATATGAATCTCTTTTTTAATTCCAAAGCCAATGTTCTTTCCAGCTACCTTCCACAAACGTAAAAGGGTTGAAATGATAATAGGAGGTATGCATATGTAATTTCAGTGGCATTTAAAGTCTTTGTTATTAATGAGTTGATATATGTAAAACAGAACAACAACATTGTAAGAATTCAGTGAACATTGACTGCTGCTATTATGATGACAATGATGATGATGGTGAAGAAAGCATTTCTGGCCTCTGACGAGTCAGTGAATCAGGGACAATTAGAATAGGACTTTTTAAAAATGGGTAATCAAGTGGTCGTTGTGATGCAAAAGCACATATTGGTGTGTGAAAGAAGCTTGATTTGAAATCTCAAGAGTGGTGTTCCTATTCTGGCCCTTTTCAATTTTTTGCTCATAAAAATAAGAACTACCTTGGGAGGGGGCTTCACAGTGGATTAACTTCTAAGATTTGTGTGCAGTTCGACTTGTAATAGGCACAATACTATAAAAATGCTAGTCAATATTTAGAGAAGGTAATCTCTTTGGGGCCTAAGGATTTATCAATACTCAGTTTCCTTTTGTTGCTGCTAGCAACAGACTCCTGGTAATTGGAGAGAGAAGTATTTATAAGACCGCCTTTAACTGATGTAACTTGACATACAAACTGTAGGTTGAAAGGAATATTTCCTTTTACCTCTCAGGAGAAAAAAAAATATCAAATAATATAAATTTCAAAAAAGTCATTTATTGTATTGTTAATATATGTGGAGTTCTTCAATCAGTGCTTATGTTGGTAAGTGTTGTGTGTAAATTAGGATTGATATGGCTATTTTTAGAAAAACTGACTAGGAGGGATCGATGGACTGATTATGTACCCTCCCAAGTTCTTATGCTGCAGCCTTATCCAAAATGTGATGATATTTGGAGGTAAGGGAGTTGGGAGGGACTTAGATTTAGGTGAGGCAATAGGGATAGACACCTCAAGATGCACCCCTTACAAGAGATGAAAAGCTAAGAGCTCTCTTGCCAACTTTGGGCCCTCCAAAAGAGGGCTCTCACCAGAAACTAAACATGCAGGCACCCAAATCCCTGCTTTTTTCATATAGGACTGTGAGAAAGACATTTCTGTTGTTGATACAGTTTATGTTATTTTGTGAAAGCAACCCAAACAGACTACAACATGGGGCAAAGAATACCAGCCAGCTTTGCCTTCTTCGGGGTTTTGATGGGGATCATGCTTTCTAATGTATACACACACATTTATAAGTGGTAACAAACAATCTTACATTTCTGACATTTTACCTTTCTAAAAAAGTTAGTAAAACTATACTTTTAATAAAGTTTCAAACACTTATAGTGAAGATGAAAATTGGACTGACAGCACACATCTTACAAGAGAAGGGGGAACGACAGAAACCTAAGTAGAAGAAGGGAGAAAACTGGAGAGAGAGTTGGCAAAAGCTGTGCTGTCCAGTAGGGCAGTCAGCACACATAGCTCTTGAGGCTAGTTGGAATTCAGATATGCTGGAGTGTAAAAGGTTTTTGAATGAAAATATTTTGAAGTCTTAGTAACAAAAAAAAAGGTAAAATATCTCATTTTCCTATAAATGATGTATTGACATATTTTGTGGTAAATGAAATGTACTATTAAATTTGATTTTGCCTGTTCCTTTTTACTTTTTTGAATCTACTAGAAAGTTTAATTTCATATGTGATTTGCACTGTTTTGTTATTCAATAGTGGGGTAAAGGCACATGAATGGTTGCGGGGCAGAGAATAGAGTCGCAAAGGCATAGATCTAAAGAAACCCACAGGACATTTTCACAGAACTTTGTGTTGAAGTTTTAGATAGTGATTCCTTTTGTAACCCCAGTAGAGGCACAAGTAGGAATGCTACCACAAAATGCTACTGCAAAATTTTCCTGGCCAACCTGGAACGAGATGAAATGAAATCAGATGATCCAATCTTGCTGATAAGTCAGAATTTCCTAATACATCCCCAAATTAGGATTTATACTTATGCTCTTCTCTTGTTAGGCTTCCCAATCCTCTTTGACAAGGACACTGTGAATCAAGTTATATCTACTCAAAATATACCTACTCAAGTTATACCTACTCAAAAAAATATAGTTTGAAAGCTCCATGATTTGTCTCCTGCATCCACATACTAGCACAGTGATGGCACTTCAGTACACATAATATGTGCCTTTTGTAGGTACTCCATAAATGTATGTTGAATGAGTGAATACTTGAAAACATTCAAGCAATTAACTCAACCACTACATACATGATTCTCTAAGGATTACAAATAAAAGCCTGAAGGAAGTCTAAGTACTCACCAACGACTCAAGTTCATAGGCACACACTTACCTGCTGATTCTTTAATTCTTGCACTACCAAAGCTTTACAAAAGTAGAGCTCTCTTTACTGAAGGGCATAGAATCTTCCTTGACAGGCACCCTTCCCCTCACTCTGAAAAAAGAAGCTAGTGTCTGCTGTTAGGCTTAACTGTGAAATTTTGTCAGTTTTAAGGTCAGGGATCCTCAAAAAAGGCCCGACAGACTGCCTTTCCTCCCTTGAGATTTGCAAGGGAATAACACACAAGAAACAACAGAAGGAAAACATGTATTTTAGTCCAGAGCTGAGCTCTAATACACAGCTAGGTTGGAATTTTTGAAAAGTTCCTCCTCCCCAGCACACCCATATAAATCTGGGGACCTCAATATAGATACAGCTGAGCTGAAGAGAGGAAAGAGACTAAGTCAGCTGCATTCCAAGAAATGTGTAGTTCTTTATCCACCTTGGCACATACCAGACAAGAAGTGTGGGGAGAAGGCTCTCTACGCAGAGAGAACTGTCTGGCAGGCAGCCTTCCCCCTCCCAGGACAGGGAAGTTGAAAAAGGACAGGGAAGGCTGAGCCTGTTGTGATCAGAGTGCAGGTCAGGAGACTCATACCTGCAGGCTCCTCCTTTGGAGATGCCTCTAGTATATGAACAGTTCCAACAAGATTCTGGTCTCAGACCAATCAAATCAGCACTGCTCCTCCAGAGAGTGAGCCAGACTAAAAGATGAGGCTCAAGGTATACGGGAATTGAGGAGATAGTAAAGGTTCTTTCTGTACCCGAATGGACCTGAATGGGATGGATAAGATGTTATTAAGTCTTGATTGAAGAACTCAGACAAAGGGTCTGGATGAGGATAAAAGCCATCTTTACTGAAGACTTCATGGGTCACCCTAATCTCTTTTTCTCACCTTGGTTTAATTCCCCCCCTCACTTTTCTTCTGATATTTCCCTCTTACCTCTCCCCACTTCTTTTTTACTTGATTCATTACAGATAGACTCATATGCCTGAATTTTCCATTGTTTAGCAATGCCATTGCTTAGCAGTACTCTTTCTACTTTTAAATAAAATAACTAATATTTAGTAGTCTCTATGTGTCAGTCACTATGCTAAGCACTCTGCACATGTGTTATGCCATTACCCATTTACAGATAAAGAAACAGAACCAGAAAGATCATTTAATTGGTGAAGGAAGGATCCACAATATGATTCCATTTTGGTCACTGCCTTTAGTAGCAGAGTCATAATAGATGGACTTAGTATGTGATTTCTATTTCTTCTCATGAAGGTCAAAGATAAATTGCCTTGAGCAAGTGTTAAATCAGAAATATCTAGCTCTGTTTGCCTATGCTGAGTGGTTTTCTCAGCTAATTAGCATCTAGACCTTCCCAGAAGACTGGAATACAAAATGAAGGAAAGGCAGGGCTAATCCTGTGCCTTGACAATTTCTAGGAGAGTGGGAGGCATCTGAAACTAGATATCTCCAACCCTTTGGCAGCCTACTGCAGGAAGGTTAGAGCACCTAGAGGTCATTTACCATGAGATCAGATCTCCATTTAAAAAATATATATATTTATTTATTTATGCATACAAGAACTGGGGTGGTGGTGAGAGGATTTACCAGAGACAGAGTGGGGAGCAGAACAGGTAGATCCCCTGAAAAAACTGCTGAGGGGAGCAGCAGGCGAGACAGGAGAGGTCTGCTGTGCCATGTGGGTCATCTCCCTGACCAGGGATTGAACTTATGTTGCAATGACTGGTGATAGCTTGATAGCTGTGTCTTTAACCCCTGCACCATCAGGTAAGCCCCAAATCTCCATTTTGGATATTTTTTCCCAGTAGATATGTGGTTCCCTTCATTAGACCTTGCTCTATGGATTTTATCTGTCTTCTGTTTAAAACTTCAACCCAGCTTCAGAAAGCCCCATCAATTCTAACTATAGAATTGTTTTTCAGTTCATACTTGTTAATTATTTTCCTTTTTTATTTTCCCTCTAATCCTTGACAATCTTTGCTGTTTGTTTGGCTCACCCTAGGGTCAATGGATCAAGAAGGTTACAGAATTCCTTCTTGTTGCAACATTAGGAGTTCAGTCCACGAGACTGTCTTCACTTCCTTTACCAATTGCTAATTTGGGACCCAGGTCCATCCTGTGGTTCAGTAATTCACTAGAAGATCTCACAAAACTTACTGAAAAGCTGTTAAAATCACTACAGCTATAGAGCACATTTAAAATGAGTCAAGAAAATAATATCAAAACCTACCCCAATTTGGGCTCTGGACTTAACTGGCAACATAGAATAATTGCAAGTCAGGTAACTTCTCAAAGGACGTAACTTCAAGCTTTGTATGAATCAAAAGTTCTGCTGAGAGAATGTTTTTGAAGGCTATTCAGATAGCTGTGGAGTTCATACATAGCATAAATCAAGCTAGGCCATCTGTGGGGGCACTGCCAGGACCAGGCTCTCATACAAGCTTGCTTCTATCTCAGTCTCGTAAGTGCATGTATTATTTAAAAAGATGCAAGGACACAGTCTCTGCTATTTTTTAGGGAAAGATCATGTTATAAATCTTTAGGATCTGTACAATTAGACATTGCCAGCTACTTAGAACAAATTAACACTCTTACGTGCTGTATAAAATAGAAAATGCACTCAACATTATGTCACAGGAAGCACTAATACCATAACCTGCTCACATGGGAAGACACAACACAGACTGACATTCCAACTAATTAGAACACCAGGGAATTCAACCAATCAGAACACTACAATGGCCTGGTTGCTCTCTGGTCATCACACATATGCCAGATCTCAGAATTCAGTAACTGAAGGATAGCAGTAATTAATTTAGTTAGCATTACATCAGCAATATGGGTCAAACAAAAGGTGAATTGCCAGTGATTTTGACAGATAAGAAAAAAATAAAATTTTATACATACACACATGCATGGACATCACCAAATATATTTGAGAGAACATAGAGCAAAATATATCAGTAAAGTTCACAAGCAAAAAAAAAAAAAAGAAAATTTGGAAAACTAGAAATTTCTCCAATAAAATTGAAAGCCTTTTATTTTATTTTAAGGAAATAATTAATTAGGGTAAAATTTTCAAACAGCAATAAAGAGTAGGAAGAAAAGTCCCCTGCTTTTTATCCTACCTTTCTTCAGTACAACATCTCCACGCCTCAGTGTGGAGAACTGTTAATAGTGTCTTTGACTTAGGTCTGAGGATGCATCCTCTACCTACAGATCAAGCCATCAGAAAGGTATAAAAATGAACTGCATTTATGTTCCCTTCCTCTATTTGTTTTTGCCAAACTGCCCTTTGCTCTGATGCAATCAGCCTACCCAGAGGATTTTTCTAGGGTGAGACCCAGGAAACATGGCGATGTTTACTGTGCAAATAACAGCGAGAATCACACAGTGTTCTCTCAATGAAATCCACAAGAGAAATTTGTCTCTCTTCTCACATAATTGAGTCTCTCTCCAGATTTGTTTTTGCCTAAGGATTGGTAGAGTTGTTATGGACACATAATGAATTACCCTAAAAGTTGTGTAAAATGATCACTTAGTACATTTATAAATTCTGTGACCAGGATTTCCAAGAGGGCACAATGGAGTGTCTTGCCTCGATCATGCAATGGCTGGCATCTCAGCTGGAAGATAAAAAACTGAAGGCTAAAAATCTTTTGTAGTTTCACATGTCTGCTGTTGGTTTTGGCAGAGACCTTAACTAGTGCTTTTGACTGGAAGACTTTTATGTGACTTCTCCATGTGGCCTGGGATTCCTCAGACATGGTGGCTAGATTCCAGGAGAGAGAAAATGAGATGAAGAGTGAGAGACAGAGGGAAAGAGACAGAGAGAAAGAGACAGACAGACAGAACACACACACACACACACACACACACACTCACAGTACTAGGTAAAGGCTGTGTTGTCTTTTTTTTTTTTTTTAAAGATTTATTTATTTATGCATACAAGCACTGGGGCACAGACCAGAGGTGTGGGGGGGGGGGGCGAGAGGATTCACCACAGAGAGC
>JAGFMF010012055.1:2354601-2404781 GCA_019455555.1 Galemys pyrenaicus
CCCTCCCTGGCCGGCAGCAGGGATCGAACTCATGCTGCAAGTGGCTGTGATTTGCTTCATAGTGCGCTGCTTAATCCACTGCGCCACCAGGGGAGGCCCCTGTGTTGTCTTTTATGGCCTAACCATAGCCTTCACACAACATCATTTCTATTGTTTTTTACATATTGAGGCAGTCATAAAATAGTTGCCCAACTGAAGGGGAAGGGCAATAGAATTCATCTCTTGATGGGGAGTAGCAAGTTTCTGAGAACCATGAGAGACAGGAAGTATTACTGTGTCCATTTTGGAAACTATGACTGGCCACAGGAGCCTTTTGAAATGGTCTGCTCTGTGCATTAATTACTTAGAAATCCTAGAGGCAAATTTGTGGCTGCCTGAAATGAGGGTCTTCATGTCATACAGTGAGTGCACTTAACTTGCTCTGGTTTTGTCTCACTTTCCTTTCCCATTTCTTCATTCTCTTTATCAATTTTTATTATCTTGAAATATATTATGTATTGCTCCAAATCACTGCAAATAATTTTAGAGAAAAAGCTAAGGCTTAAATTAACTAAAATAGAACTCCAGGAAAAAAATTATTTCTAAGTACCAAATTAATTTCAACAGGAAGATCAAGAACATGACATTCAGGAATCAAATCCAACAAATACGCTGTTATTCAAATTTTAATCTTAATCTACATTGATTTAGAATGGAAACCTAGAAGAGTAATTCATCTTTTCAAGTCAATTTCTGATCCCTACAATGGGATAGTTTTGATTCATCATCTTGGAGAAGTATGTTAAACAACTGAATTCATTTCATAATTGTTCTGCAGTTTGGAAATATGAATCTCAAATAGTTCTATGATACTTTTTTCATCCACTTAAAATGTTTTGTATTGTACCACTTAAAAATAATATGCTTCTCCTGAAAAGATAGGCTAAGAATTTATTAAGATTCTTGGCATAACTTTTTACAAAGAAGATAATACTATTTAATTTTTCAGTGAGGCAATTATGTAGTCTTCCTATCTTTTCCATTAAAGATGAGATATTGTATAATTCTCCCATGGCATAATTAACATTTTATTTGACATATCTATATTAGGGATTCTTTATCTAGGAAAAGCAATGAACTTTATTAAGTAAGTCATCTTCTATATTGGATTTATTATAATCAAGTTTCATTTTGCTTCATTTGCTTACTGCACGACTTTTGGGCCGCAAAACCAATTTACTCTCCTGTATATAAATTGATTATTTCATGAAAAGGTAGTCACTATAACTATTAAATGCAAAATTTACCATAAAATGGACTGCAAATTGCTAATTTAGCCATACCTAAACTAGAAAGCTAAGATGTGATTGTTTTATAAAAGGGACTAATATAACAGCTTTGTGGTTGTTTCTTATGGATATTTGACAATGTAACTAGAAATTCATAGCAATGAATGCAGCAAAATAGACAAGTTAATGTTCTTAAAACCATAAATTTATATGTGAAACCCAAAGTTTTTTGTGGCCTTACCGCAGAATTAATTACTTAAGGGTTTACTTATCTTTTGGAGTAAATTTTAGGACAATTAAATCTTTTTTAAAAAGTTAAAATAGGAGTCATCTAATTATCTTATAGTCACCTGAATAGCTAATAAAAATCCAGTTTCTGTTTTCTTTACACACCTTTCAAATTCTACCTTGTTGAGTTTGCTTCTGCTTCTTGAAATTCCTCCTCCATCTCTACCTTTACTCTCTACTGGAGCCCTGACCAAAAGTCAGTACCTAGATCTGGTATCAACAATTGCAGTCTTTTCTACATCCTACAAGGTAAACTCTCTCCCTCTTGCTACCCTTTGTTGACATTGCTGAGTAGTCTATCCTTGCCTTAGCATTTGATAAACCTTTGTCATTTTCCACGCTGTCCTCCTAATTTCCCTTTCTTAGTGAGTTCCTGGTGGAAAGTGGCATGTCTTGTGTCATCCCTATAGCATCTGGGCCAGGGCTTTATACATAGAAGGTTGACAGAATTATTGACTGAATCAAAGTTTGCATGTCTATGAAACTGATTTAGAATATGTAACCTCAAATCATCATGAAGTGTAGGTTATTACAGTCTGAGAGCCCTGTCTTTTTGGTTCTGTGTGTGAGTGTATGCCCATGTGTGTGACAGCATTTAGGTTGCATTTTAAGCTTCTTCACATATTTCCTCTTGCTAAGTGTTCTCAATCGACCAAACAGCAGTGGCCTTAGAGAAAGGATAAAGAGAGACTGCTATCTAAGGACTGCTGTCTTTTCTGCCTTCAGTGACTTCCCTCTTCCCCTCTTTTTCTGGTTTGTGTAACTATATGCTTTGCCTCCCTCTCCTTGCCTGGCACAATAAAGGTTCACAAGGGATTTCAGACTGTGTCACAGTACCTAACTTGCTGCTTTCTTAGGAAAACCCTTCTGGAGGCCACACGAAAGCCATGCCCTGGCTTCCTGGACTCCTGACCCTTCTTATCAAGGGAGGAAATCTCAACATTGATGATTTTCCAAGTAATATTAATGGATATCATCACTTAGGTAATTAATAACCTTAATATATCAATATTTATGGTATTCTATATAAAAATCAATGAAACGGATTTTCAAGCATGGGAATAATCATCATCATCATCATCATCATCATCATCTACTTTGAACTAGTTAAGTCCTGCTGGATAGATTTTTACTCTTGAGATTGTATGAAAAACAGACAAAGTGCAATATTCTATACTGAGAGTGTTTTATGGTGACAGAGTAAGGATAAACAGTGCCCAGTGGGCAAAGCAGTATGCTCACACCTCTTCCCTTTGCACTCTGATTTGCTAAGATTAGTGTCTTTATGGATTTGAACAGACTAGCTTCTGGAGACACCAGGATCTCCCACTATTCCCTCCTTGTCCACCATGGTTCTGGTATTTTATGATCCATAAAAATTGCTGGAGACATTTTGGTCTGTTTAATTTTCCTGTTGGAATTTTGGGGGCTGATAATGGGCTGTGAATAGGCACTTACTGCCCTGCCTTGAACACAATAGCTTTATTTGCTTTTCTGTAAAGTGTAGAATTATAGAGTAAATGCTTAGTTGCTAAATGTAGAATTATAGAGTAAATGCTTAGTTGCTAAATGTTTAAAGAAAAATTACAGTTTACACTAGCAAATGTAAAAGGTTTTATAGCCTACATTTTTGTCTTTACCTCATCCCTGGTCTAGATTTAACTTTCTTACTTTTGTATCTATGTCTTAGTCTTTTAAGCTAATTTTAAATTTATTTGGTTGTACTACTTGAATTTTACAAGCAATTGAATCTTTTCTGGTACAAGCTCGGTTATACATAATAAAGTTTGACGTTTGAGAATTATATAAAAATATTTTCAAGATTTGATTAATCCTAATTTGGTGAATAGACAATTCTGGTCAACACTGAATGGTACGGTAAATCAGAGCTAACCAGTAGACACTGTATAGTTCAACTATTGTTAAGAAAATAATCTTCCTGAAGATATTGTCTTGCTGTTTTATTCTGAGTATAATGTACTAAACATAATTGATTTTTTTTTTAAGGCAGCTAAGTTTCTCACACGGGTCCAGGGTTATCATGGCTAATATCAATTTGGATTGGACTATAAGTGAAGACATAAAAGATTTAAGAAATGAAGCTGAAATTGTATTGACCCCAGGACACAGTGTAAATCCTTTTAAAAAAATTAAGTCTCTTTTCTCATTTTAGTTGTCATTTGTTCATTTTTCCTAATAGTGACTTATAGCAACAAAATCCTCCTAACTACTCCCTTACAAAGAAATACAAATATTTAATAAAGACTTGTTGTTAAGGTCATTTTGCCTTATTAATTAATTATCTTGATTGAGACCTTATTATTCATAGCTTTGGGAATCTGGCACTACAATTAGAGATGAGATCACTACTTCCTAAAGTGAAATAAAAAGCTTGGAACAACTCTCTCATACTCAATTTGTCTTTGAAAATTTAGTAAAATACTGATTGGGAATTTTTTAAATTAAACAAATCATCTATTTTCAATAGAAACAATTAGAGCCTAGTGAGAATTTTTAGTCTGTAACAAGGAAATTTCAAATGAATTACTGGATAGAAGTGAAAAAGTCATGCCCAGCTATCGGTGGTTGGACAGGTAGCATTCTCAGTGATGTTCCACATACTGAGACATTCAAAATAAAACAGGAAAGGCCTCTAGGTAGTGAAGAAATGCCAAGGGTCGGATTGGAGTCTGCCTCATTGAACACTTCCATGATGTAAAACTTTATTTAACAAGCTTGCTTATTTGGTATCTCTGGTGGTACTTCCTGGGTTTCAGAACACAGGGAATCATATCTAAAGAGGGAATAATAAAGTAGACAAGACAGAGATAGAACTGAGAAGGATACAAATGAATGTGCTGTGGTCAGTGTGAGATCTTATGAGTGTGGATATATTTGGAAGGCAAGGAGATGATTTTGGGAGGTTTGATTGGAAAGTCAACATACTGAGATATGGCAACCATAGTGACAGAGAAGAGTAAAATCTTCAATTATATAAATAGTTACTTAGGGAAATTTATAAACTTTATTGGCACTCTTATTTTGGTGTTGTTATTTTAATGAAAAGACTAATCAGGTGTGACCACATGAGGAAACAGAGAAAAGGGACAGGTAAATAAGGTTGCTTATGTGCATAGGTTCTAGAAATCGAAGAATCAGGAATCATGCAGGGTTACCTGGGAAGTACACAGAGGGGATCAAGAGGCAGGCAACAAGAGGAGCAATACGTAGCCATGGCAGTCACTGGAGTTTTCTAGGGAAAGGCAAGCCAAGGTAAGCAGTTTAGGATTGACTAATTTGAACACTGAAATAGTTTTGGGTTAGAGGGTTGTCTGATACCTGGCTATGGGATAATTAAGGTAGAGAGAGGAATATTGCCTCTGGGGGGGTATGAGGCAGAGAGAGGAGGTCTGGCTCAGGGTTGGTTAGTTCACATGTCAAGGGCCTGCTCCCAATTGGACCCTTTGCTACCTCTAAGAATTGGCTAATCTTGGGAGGTGCAATCAAAACACCTCAATACACCAAAACGTTAACATATATACGACACAACACTATAGGTCTTCTGAGAATCATAACACAATATACTGAAAACAAAGTCTGTAAAGATAACACAAGTCATCAAGTCAAGGATTAATGATTATTCTCCGGGAAGTCAGAGAAGTGTAATGAATTAAGACAGACTTTTTTCTAAAATGAGTGTGCCTGTTACGTGCTGAGGTTTTATCACCTCAGGTAGAATTTTTGTTTGACTTGAATTTTATTTGTCCAAATATAACATTCCTGTAATAATAAATACATGAGATTTCTCTTTTTCTGAGCTAAATGGCACATATATTATAGGGACATTATTTTTTCTGTCTTTATAGAAAAGACTACACCTGAAGTAAGTTCTCTGCAAATAATGTTTATTATTATTCTAGTGTTTATGAAAGAAGAAAATATACATGAAAAAATATGCCTTAGCATTATATAAAGTCTATTGCTAACTACCTGAGTGTGTCTGTATGTGCAACAAAACATATCTAACCTCACCAAAAACTTCTTTTCAGTTTCCCTCGAAAAGGTGTTACAATATTTATGTCACCATAAAGAGTTAATAATTGTGTGCCTGACACAATTTAATCTTTTATTTTAAATATTTTCCATGTTTAAAAAAATCAATGTCATCTTTACAGAATTTTTTTATCACTCATTTTCAGTTGTTCTGTTTGAAAGGCCTTCACAGGGGTTAATAACAGACTTGAGTAGAACTTGTGAGTAATGTGTATTTAATCAGAACCCACTCTTATTCCCAGACCCTTCTGCTTTTGTTAACTTTATTTCCTCTGCCTGATAAACACTTTGTGGCATATAAAAGTTTTCTGAGAAAGCTGCAAGCATACCAAGTGTGTTTGATATTTTCTTTCCATATAATGAAACATAGATAATGGCAAAAGAATAAAAGTGTTCTGCCTCTTATTTCTTCATCCACTAGACAAACCCAGTTGTATGAACATATTGTTGCGACTTAGAAGGGTTGATGGTAGAAGAGTAGTGACAATTATAATAGGGTCTGCTTATACATAGGATGTGCTTTTGAGAACTTGCATTTTTCTTATGATAAACATCAACTACATCACTAAAAATTGCTTTAAGTTCTCCTGTTAGCTATCTCAGATAATATATGTAACATTGTATGAGCCATATAAGATAAATAGAGGAGCCTCTCTGGTGGCGCAGCAGATTGAGCGCCACACTGTGAAGCATCTGTGACACAGCAGGGCAAGTTCTATCCCCGGCCAGGGAGAGGATCCACATGACTCAACAGACCGCTCTTGCCTTGCTGCTGCTCCCCTCAGCAGTGTATTTCAGTAGATCTGCCTGTTCTGCTCCCTGCTCTCTCTGGTGAACCCTCTCACCTCCCACAACTCTGGCCTGTACCCCAGCTCTTGTATGCATAAATAAATGTCTTTTTTTTTTTTTAAATAAACAGAAACTAAAAAGTATTGCCATGAAAGAAAGGAAATTGAACTATATACACCCAAGTCCCTATAAATATGACATCTTTGAAACATAAGATATAATTATAAAGTAATTTAATTTATTTCAAAATATATAGTATTAGAACTTAGACCTCCAAAATGAACTAGGTCACATTCAGAGTTGTGGCAGCATGGTCAAAAGAATATCAATTTTAAGCCCATTTAGGCCATTATTCTGGCTTCACTACTTACTATTAGGTCACTGTACTTACCTGGACTTCAATTATTATAAGGTGGTAAAATGCCTACTTCTCAGGAGGTTGTGAGGACTAAGTAAAAATGTGCTAACTGGTATTCACGAAATGTTAGTTCTGTATGCCTCTTTCATAGAAGAATGGAATAGCTCAAATATCACTGAGAGAGAGAGAGAGAGAGAGAGAGAGAGAGAGAGAGAGAGAGAGAACAAGAGACTTTTGCAGTGGTCTCTAGAAGCTCTATCTTTATTTAATTTAACCACATTAGAACACATAGCACCTGCTGAGCACATTCTTTTTGAATATCAAATTTTACTTTTAAAGATAGATTTGAATTCACAATTCTTGTGAATGTTGTGAATGACCAAGCTTGGGTAAATTTTCTGGGTAACATCATGACCAAGTCATGATATTATGAGCACACTCACTTGTATACACTGTCTGACTATAATGAGGCAGACATATGTGTCTTGCAAATAATTTCTAAAGACTCTTCCAAAAAGGTCTCGCACTGCTGCAATGCTGTCTATCCTCAGGTCTAGCAATCCAGTTTTTAGCAACTGGATTTTAGGGCAACTGATTTGGCAGTGGTTTCTGGAGAGTAATTCTTTCATGGATTAAATGGAGATCACTTCTTGACCTATCTCTGAAGTTTAAGTGGGGATCACAAGAGATAACAAATGAATTAAAGTGCTACAAAAATTGTAAATGGTAGACTGGAATGAACTTCAGAAGTCTAAGTCTCCTTTTTAAACATAGACAATGAGACTCAAAAGAGCCAAGAACACTAGGGGCAAATGGCAAGAGTTTCTTGAACTTGCTACATTGATAAATGAGACATTTTCCAGTTCTCACTTGTGCAATTGGAAGTAACCCCAGTTATCAGTGTCAGTGATGGTGAGTCTTCCTGGTCCTTGTACATATGTTTTACAAAGTCACTGCCATTAAATTCACTTATAAAAGTAGAATCTTTAGTGTTTTTTAAAAAAGGACAAAATAAAAGAATATCACAATGGTTTTCTTACCTTCAGGATCATCAGTGCAGTACTTTTTTGGAGGGATACTTCTCAAGATATGTCTCCACCCAGCTTTCAAAGGTATAATTGATACACAAATAACTGTACATAATTAATGTATGTAATATGGGGGATTTAGATACTCATGTTGCCATCACCATAAGCAAGGTAATAAGCATATTCACTACTTCCAAATGTTTCCTTGTGCTCCTCTTCCATTTTTGTGGTGAAAACACTATAAATGAGATCTTCCCTCTTAAAGTTTTAAGAGGATAATGTCTATTGTTCTCCATGTGCTCTTTGATCTATTTTTAAGCTCATCTTTGAAAGGTGTCCTTTGAATTTCTTTATTATATTTCTACTCTGGTGGATATAGATACTATGTTACCTTCTCTCAACACACCACATTTTATACACAGACTTCACAGGTTTCAACTAGTTGGATATTTTGCTAAAATATCTTTAAACTCACTGTATACTTTTTTTGGCTGTCCTTTCCCATGGATGCATCTGTTTATATCATATTTCTTTCCTCTGACATGGAAATCAGCAAACATGTATGGTATGGACACAGTTAAAGCATTGAAATGACACAGAAGCTTACATAAAAGGAAAATTGATGAATGTAGCAGCATGTGTTTGTGATTAAATCAAAGGCTGAATCAAGGCTGCCTAGCAATCCAACTTGATTAACTGTTTTTCAAATCTTGATATAGTACAAAGTAATTGACAATGACAGGGACAAGAGGAAAATCAGATGCAAAAATTGGGTATACCACTGGCAGATGGTTAACAAAACAAATTGCCTAGTGCCTTCCATAGTTTTCAAATTCACAGAAATAACTGTTTCTATGAACAAACTATCTTCACAGACAATAAAATAGTTTTCAGTATCCAGAGAATGGAAAAACACTAAGTTATTAGTAAGAGCCAAGCAGTCAATCTTCACTACTCACAAAGGCAAAAGAAAGGTTGCTGCTATCCTATATAGTTTGTTACAATGTGATATCCATAGAAAGGGGAAGTTCCAGGTTCCCTGCCCCCGCAAAGAAGTGTCAAGCTGAACAGGGACAGGGAATTAGAGAGAAGGAAACCAGGGAAACCGAGGAAGGGGATCAAGAAGAAAATCTGGAGGAGGCACAAGGAGAAGAGAGACATGTGAAGAAGCTGTGCTTGCTTTTCAGCCTTGGATTTGTGTTAGGGACACAGGGGACATGGAAGAAGACACTTGATAGACACAGAGGTATAGGTAAGAGTCCCAGGGAGAGACTGACAATGGTAGCCTTTATCTTGGTTTTGATTTAGCTCTTTTCTTTTTGACTTGTCTGGCTCCTTCTATTCCTTTCCTATGGGTTCCCACCAGAAGGTGCCTTAGACTGTGGCAAGCTTTTGGGTCTCATTGAACCAACTTTGGGCCAACCCTGTTTGGCTGGACATTTATCCATGAGGGATGGGTAACTGGATGTTTCATGGAGAAACTTTTAACTATATTCTTCCTCTTTATTACACACTAATTACATTAAAGTTATTTTCTTTTTTTAAAAGATTTATTTATGCATACAAGAGCTGGGGAGTGGTGAGAGTATTCACCAGAGACAGAGTGGGGAGCCGAACAGGCAGATCAACTGAAATCCACTGCTAAGGGGAGCAGCTGGCAAGGTAGGAGCAGTCTGTTGCGCCATGGGGGTCCCCCTCCCTGGCCAGGGATCAAACTTGCCTTGCTGTGTCACAGATGCTTCACAGTGCGGTGCTCAGCCCGCTGTGCCACCAGTGAGGCACCATTAAAGTTATTTTCTATTGAAGATCTTACACATTAAGAGTATGCTTGTCTTTATGTGACAGATGGCAGAACCATTCAGAGTGTGCAGGTTTTGGGGTGCTGGGTTGCCCCTCATTCTTCCTTGTAACGGTTTCACCTTCTAAAAAGTCATACCCCCAGGTTATTCTATAATTGTATGTTCACAGATTGTCCTATAGGTGTATGCCAGACATAGCTTTCTCAATAATGATGAAGTTGAAAATAATAAAACAATAGTCATAGTAGCCCACAAAACTCAGTGTATATTAAGTGCCAATAAATACACAGCCATATGGATGAAACAGCCATTCATTTGTGTTTGTTAAAATTTCTGATTTTGCCAAGTAGATCCAGTGAATATCATCTCCATTTTATATATGAACAAATTGAGCACCAGGGCAGTTGAGTAGTTTGCACATGGCAGCGAGGGTGGAGCTCAGGCCTGTCACACATGATGACCATGTTGTTTCCACTCTGCTATGATCCATCATATTTTTATTGAACCACCATAGATTTGTGAGGACATAGCACAACATGCTATTTGGCCTTTATTTTCAATAACATTCCAATACAGTCAGATAATTAACTCAGCAAGGTAAAGTCAGTATCTTTTATAAAGACATGCAGAAAAAAATATATGGGATTTAGACTCATATGACCTAGTCCTGTCATTTATCAACTATGAAACTTTAACTAAATCACTTAATTTTACTGAATCTTAGTTTTTGTAATCTTTAAAAATAATTTGCTATCAAAGGGCTTTGTGATGATTAAATAAGGTAATGTTAACCAAGAAGTTTTTGCTAATTTTAAAACTTTACACAAATGTGGGTAATGATTACTAAGCAGAAGACTGTTTAGTGTCTGTCAGAGGAAATCATCAATAAGATTGATAATGTCATTTGGGAGACTAGGCAGATGTTTCCAACTGGAACCAAACAGAATGGCTAAGCACTCATTAAACCCTTTTGCTCTCACTCCCAAGACATGGCACACAGTTGTTCCCTTTAACATCTTTAGCAATTTTATCAGTACTCCCTATGAAGTCCAGTAACCATTCACTGAGGGAAAAGGAACTAAACAAGCTATGCTTGATGCTGCCCAATCTACATCTGGGCAGGTGCTGAACATCAGACTAACAGCTGCTGTGAAAGGAGGGGTAGACAGGGACCACACAGCTGGCTGGAGAGGGGTCCTGGAGAGACATTTGGAATCAAGGTCTCACCAACGTTGCGGTATTGCTTCTTGATGATACTGGGGGACAGCTTAACAGGTAACAGAAACAGACAAGTGCTTCTGCAGTCCCTAGAGGAACATGAAATTAGAGGAGATACTGCAAAGGTATCTAGAAGAGTTACCTAATGGTAAGGGTTTCCAGGTCCCTAGAAAGGACAATACCTTAGTCAAACAATAATAGTAGCTGCTTTACAGTACTAGATGTATACTGTCATCTATTTTAATCACTTTCAAAGATTTCTTGGGAGGTATCTTCCAAAATTAGAAAATTAGAATAGAAAAATAAAGCAATATGATGAAACTCTTTAAGCACTATATAAATCCAAAGATAGCTGGAAGATAAAGCAAAGCATGAAAATAGGTTTATTTCAACTACAGATTTGACACAAATATTTGTGTTTCACGTCCCTTGGCTAAGGCCTTTAGCTATAGCTAGGTGTGCCAGACTGATTGTCTCTGACAGTCCTTCACTATCCTAAGCATAGGAGTGTGCCTCTCGCACCCCCTTTTGTTCCTGTTTACTGCTCAGTGCCAGAGGTAGGCTGTATTAAAAGCAGGGGGCTGGTCTCTGGCTCAGAGCTATTTCTGGGCTACCTCTTGCCTGTCCCCAGGGACTCAGTTCTCTTCTCAGGTGCATTGCTAATCTCCTTTTGCTTTTGAGTCTCCCAGCAAATTAGCATATTTGGCTGGAGTCTGGAGGTCTTGGACAGACTAATGACTGTTGGAGCCATTTTCTTTCCTCTCACTGATCCCATTGCCAGAAGGTGGGAAGGGAGGGAGATTTCACTATGGTCCCCTCAGAGGGAGTAAGTAAATCGATAGCCTTGACACTGTTTCCATCTGTCAGGGTGACATGCCAGCTAACTGATGCTGAATTATTGATATTCCTTCCCAAAATGAGTTAACCAAACAATTCAAAATCAGTGAAAAGGGGTTGGCCAGCTGCAAATGAGGTTAACTCCATTCTGTCATATGGACAGGAAACTGATGGGTACCTCCAAGCCAAATCTGCTTGATTTATGTTATCGCTGAGAGAGGTCCTCAGTGCCACAAAGGAAAAGAACACAACAGAACAACAAAATTAGCCTTTTTATAAGAGGATTCAGATCACTCTCCAAATGCGGCACATTTACTAGCTAACCTTTCTGTCCCCTCTCCTGCCCCAGCAAAATGTGAGTAGCCAAAGGGGAAGTTCTTTCACAGTCAAACGCCAAGATTTCCTTGAATAATTGGAATTCTTCCATGAATTTGACCTTCAATCCTGAGGAAAAGATGATTACTGGAAATGCAAAGGTACACCCCTGGCTAAATTCCTACTAATTTTCTACTGGGTGTTAGAATACGCAGAGCAATTAATGAACCTGAGATATGACAACCCGTTGATTTCACTGCTCAAGGTCTCTGGAGATCACAGTACTTTATCTTACATATTCAGTGTCATAAATTATATTCTTTAGGGAGCACATTAATTGTGATGCACTGAGTAAACAGCTGCTTTATTTTACACACAGAGGTGCCAGCAGGTACTTGTCCTGAAGATGTGTATGCCTCGGCTGCCAGGTATAATAAATAAATGGGCAGATTGTACATTTCCATTCAGTTGGATGGACCTTTTACTCAAGTGCCTGCCAAGACACACGCATAGACCAGAATGTTTAAAGGATTAACTTTCATAAATTTAAGCGTTCCACAGCATTTCACCTGTTTGTATTTTCCATTCCTTTCTCCAAGGCCAGGAAGTTTACAAGCATGGGTCTGCAGCACCATCTAGTGGACAGGAATGGGGGGGCTATAAAATTTGGAAGCCAAAGAGTAGGCTCAGTTCTCATGATCTTTGTGAAATCTCCCTGCCATATAATAAGCAGAAAGAAACTTGAGTAGGAAGGCAAGATTTGTTGCTGCCGTTTGTCTATAGGGAAGGGTAGGAAGGCTTCTACAAATGGAGCAGTGCATTTTGATCAGGGGAGAAATCAGCTATTAATCAACAAAGAACTATTGATTTCCCAGCACTTTAGTCTTAGTCAGAAAGCAGTGTATCAGCTGCTGTAATAGTGTATCAGCTGTTGCTATTAACAACCAGTGTGTTGGGAAGTTACTCACCAGCAACTATGCCCCTGGCTTCTGGAAGCAGATCATTAAAAGATTGGGAACCTTGAACTCTCCAAAGTGATGCAGGAAGAGAATTAGGAATTTAAAACAAAACATGAAACTAATTTGCATTTGATAGTTCAAAATTGGGATAGTCATCAATGCTCTTTATATAAAAAGAATGTGGAAACTACATATTTACAGCATGTTAGTTTTTTGCTTAATTAAAAATGGAGTTATTAAGACCAAGAGAAAAAATTGATAATAAACCAATATTTTCCAAGTGTCTACCAGAATCAGGCACTCCTTTGGGGGAACGACATTACAATTCCTGCCTTTTCCATTAATATTTACTCCTCTGTGTCAAGTGACATGGACCCCACAGTGTCCTCTCATTTCGTGTAAGTACACTTCAGAGCTATATTGAAATATCATTACAGTAATGAGGTATATTTCTTAAAAGAAAAACAATACCCAAACACATTCAGTTTAGCTCTTGCTTTTTTTCTCCTATGTCAGTCTTTAATGAGATTATCTTTATTGAGAACACTAAATGTTTTGACCTTCAAGAGGTTTTCTTGTGACAAGTGTCCTTTAAAACCAGCTGAAAGTGATTTCAGAACTATGGAGTACTCTGGCTCTTAAATGAAGGCCAGGTTCCTAAAATCTTCCCAAGGGTTTCATTGTCAAATAAAGGGAAGAGAAGTGGAGTCTGCTTGGATGGCTGGACAAGCCATACCCTTCCTTGAGGGCAGATGTCCAACCAACCAGCCTTGGAGAAGGATAACATCTATGTTAGAGTCTGGCAATTTTGGAAAGGCTAAAAAGTGACAGGAAGAAAAATGGTAGAGGCCCTCTTTTTTTTTATTAGTTCATTTATCTTTATTTTTTAAAGTTAATTTAATTTTATATATATTTTACATCGTTCTTCCTTTTTGTGCAATGCATACTTTCTCCTTTCAGATGTAGTCCCTGCAAAATTCCCATCACCATTTCACCCGCACATCATCACCATGGTCCCTTGTATAAGAATATATTCCCTTTTCTGTTTTGATTCCTTTCCCTCCCATCCCCTGCAGAGTGTCTCTGATTTATAGTTGCCTGTAAATTTTGTTTTTAAAATTTATTATAATTTTTTTTCCTGGTCTCTTATTTGGGTTCACTACATTCCTACTGTAAGTGAAACAATCTGATATTTTCCTTTTTTCTTATGGCTTATTTCACTAACCATAATCCCTTCCAGTTTCAACCATATTGCTGCGAAAGAAATGAGTTTATATTTTTGATTGCCGAATAGTATTCCATTGTGTATACATACCACATCTTTTTGATCCAGTCATCTATTTTTGTTGCATTTGGGTTGTTTCCACATCTTACCTATTGTAAATAGTGCTGCAATAAACATGGGAGTGCAGGTATCCTTTTGAATTAATATTTTTGTGTCCTTTGAGTAGATTCCTAAGAGTAGAGTTGCTGGGTCATATGGAAACTCCATTTTTAGTAGTTTGAGGAACCACCACACAGCTTTCCATAGTGGTTGGACCAGTTTGCTTTCCCACCAGCAGTGTAGGAGATTTCCTTTTTCTCCAGATCCTCACCAACATTTGTTGTTCCTGTGTTTTTAAAAACATGCCATTCTCACTAGTGTAAGATGGTATCTCATTGTGATTCTGATTTGCATTTCCCTGATTACAAGAGATGTTGAATATTTTTTCATATACCTGTTGGCCATTTGCATTTCCTCTTTGGAGAAGTGTCTTTTTAGCTATTCGGCCCATTTTTGACTGTATTGTTTACTTTGTTTCTGTTGAGTTGTGTGAATCTTTGTAGATCTTTGTGATCAGTCCCTTATCAGTACTATTGTGTGCAATTTTTTTCCCCATTCAGTAGAGTGTCTCTTTGTTTTGGTTAATGTCTCTTTTGCTGTTCAGAAGTTTTAAAATTTGATGTAGTCAAAGCTACTCATATTTTCCTTCACTTTCTTTGTTTTGGAGGATGTGTCTTTAAAGACAATGCTGAAATGTAAGTCATGTAGTTTTTTGAGGTCCATTTTTTAAAAAGAAGATTTATTTATTTATGCATACAAGAACTGGGGTACAGGCCAGAGGTGTGGGGGGTGAGAGGATTCACTAGAGACAGAGTGGGGAATAGAATAGGCAGATTGACTGAAATACACTGCTGAGGGGAGCAGCAGGTGAGATAAGAGAGGTCTGCCCCTCCATGGGTGGGGATGGAACTTGACGCTGCAGTGGCTATGGATAGCTTCATAGTGCTGTGTTTAACCCCTTGTGCCAACAGGGAGCCCCCCCCCCCCTTTTTCTTTAATGTTACTGGATAGAACTGTAGAAACCAGGGAAATACGAACTTATTTCCTAGTTGATTTACAGAAGTGGTTGATAGATTTATATGTTCTAGACACTGCGGTCATAGGGATGAGTGAGACAATTTCCCTGCATCTGAGGCACTCCTGGTCAAGTAATGGGAAAAGGGTAATTGCAATGTAGTATGAGACCCAGCTATATAATGCTTCAGAGCAATTCTGAATCTTGAAGGCAGGGTTTGTTTAACTACAATTTGTTGTGCCCGAAGGCCACAGATTCTGCTTCCTTGGGCTTGCAAGTAGATTCTGAGACTTTGTATCTCTAACAAGCTTCCAAGTGATGTAGATAGTGTTTTTTCTGGAAAGCATTCTTTCAGAGGTAGATAAACAGAGAAGGCTTCTTGAAGGAGGTCACATCTGTGTATTCTGGGCAGAGAATGGTGTGGGTGCTAACGAATTCTTCAGGGTCACTAGAACACTGGTGAGTGGGGAGGACAGCAAAGTAAACCCAAGCTTCAGGCTGGGGCAGTTCTGAAAGGCCTTGGGTTCTGGGTTCACAGTATGGACACTGTCCCATAAGTAATGTGGAACTATAAGAGATTTTTCAGATAGTGACAAGATGAGATTTATTTCCCAGAAAGAAAATTGCCAATCACTTGAAGAGAGGAGAACCAGAGTCAGGAAAAGCAATTAAGAAGATGCTTCAATGGTCTTGGTAATAAACATTTAGGACCTTCAGTAAGGCCATGGAACTAGAGATGAAAAAGTGGGAACAAATAAGAGATTTAGGAGGAGAATCAATTCTAATTAGGGACAATATTGAATGTTAAAGGTGAAGGAAAAGGAGAAACTAAGAATGGGTCTATAGTACAATACTGGAGTACAAGACTATACTATAGTACAAGATTGAGTATAAAGTGTTGATTAAAGTTATATATTACACGAAATGGCAATTTTTGAAGAAAAATGATTAATTCAATTTTAGAAAGATTAAATTTGGGGTAATAAAGAAAGGAAAAATGAATGAGAACAGGGAGGTAGTACCTTTGTTAAAATGAATGAAACCAATGGATTGGTGATTGGATTGAAGTCTGTAATGAGCCTTTAAATATCAAGTCATAAAAAGATGAACTCCCATTTTCCTTTTCTTTATATCAACACAGTCATTTGAAGTCTGGAATTTATGTAATCAGGGTTACTTTAAAAAAATGATTCAGCTGACCACACATACATACACACACAATTTATAATATGCTTAAAATAGGATAATATAATTGGGGAGATAAAACAAGGACACTTTATATAACAAAATTATATTTTAAATACATATTGAATGGGTGTTTTAGAAAAGAGTGACATTTCTAGTTGAATTATTCAGAGAAAGCATCAAGTCTTCTTCCCCTTTTCCTTTATTACCTGCCTTTTTTCTCCTACTCACCAATCAAGTATCTTTCTGCCCTGTTCATGCCCTTTGGCTAGCAGAAGATCTGAGCAGAAAATATCAGTGGATCATAACTCAGCTGTGTTCATAGGACTAGGAAATTCTAATTAGTAGTGAGTTGGAAGTCACGAAAATGAGAGCAGTAATTCTCAATTCTAACACTCAGGTGAATTGCCCAGGGATTTTGGTTTCAGTGCAGATTATAGATTTTATGGGGCCTGAGACTGTTTTCTAGGGCGCTCTCAAAGGATGCCTCAATGCTGCTGGTTTGTGAACGACACTGAGAAGAAAGGCAGTAGGGCACTTTCTTTTGGCCTGGATGGAACTATTGGTTTGAGACTTAGATAGACTTGAGATAGAATATTGCCCTGTCAGTTAGTAGGTGGTTGACCTTGGGTAAGTTATTCAATTTCAAATTTCTTTTTCTATAACAGTACTATCTTACTAATGGAGTTGCTATTTCAGGTGTCCTTGAGGACAGCTTCTTATGAACAGGCAAGATTTTTAGGGATGATGTTGGCCTTAAAAGTTAATATTCAATTTAATTGAAGCTACAAACTTAAACACTTAAAAGCTTGGGCTCAGGAGGAAGATGCCATGTTGCATTTCAGGTCTCCCACTTACTAACTGAACCAACAGTGGCCAGTGCATTAGCTTTGTACACATCAATTCATTTAATCTTCATTGCACCCCTGTATAGATGCCATTATTATCCCTAGCTGAGTCTCCATTTTCATTCTCTAAATGGTTGTGAGGAATAAATGAGTTAATGTGTGAAAAGCACTTATAAAAGACTTGGCATATGAAAAAAAAACACAACCTTGTATCACTATTCTTTAAGTCTTTAGCTTCAACTGGTAAACTTCAGCTTTTTACTTACAAATTCAGGTAACTTTAACACTCATTTGTAAAGTGCATTTACAACTAACAGTAGTTCTGACCACCAGTTGAGATGTGTTTGTATGTAGGGGTGTTTTCCATACCACCAAGCAATTATCAAAACCAACTGGGTCTCCTACAATTCAAATCAAATCTGCTATTACTCACTCAGAGAGAGCATCAGGTTCCCACAAAACTGTTACCCAGGTGTTTATGACCTACTGGCTACAGGTTGGTTGTTCCAATGACCCCCTCCTAGAATCCAATTAATTTGCTGGAAGCATTCACAAAATTCAGAGAAACTTTTACTTACTGGACTACTGGCTTATTATAAACAGTTATTATATAATTCAGGAACAACCAAATAGAAGAGACACATAGGACAAGGTATGGGGAAAGGCCATGGAGTTTCCATCTTTCTCCATAAGCTCCAATGTCCCAGTACCTTCCATCTGTTCACCAGCCTGAAAGTTCCCTGAACCCAGTATTTCTGGTTTTTTAAGATATACGACTAATTTGTGTTTTTAAAATTTTCTTATTCTGTCAATATTGGTATTTTATGTCTTTCAAATAATTTCTCCATTGAATATAAGTTGTCAAATTTGTTGGCGTAAAATTACTCATAATAGTCCTTTATCATCCTTTTAAAAGTGCAATAAGTAGTTTCCATAGTTAGGCCCCCTTGTTAATTCTGGGTTTGGTAACTTTTTCTCTTTTTTCCTTAATTGACTTTGCTAGGGATTTGTAAATTCTATTAATCTTTTAAAAAATCCAAATTTTCACTTTGTTGATTTTCTCTATCATTTATCTACTTTTTATATCTTTATATTGATGTACCAATGTCTGATTTGTGTTTAGTTTCTTGTTTCTCTTTTCTTTGGGTTTAAATATTCCTTTCTTTCTCTAGGTATTGATAGTGGAAGCTTAGATTTCTGATGTTAAGGCATTTTGTGGCTCAAATATAAACAAATAAACTATAAATTTCCCTCTAGCCACTGATTTAGCTGCATCCCGTACATTTTTCTATGCTATATTTTAATTTTTATTCAGTCCAAAATATTTTCTAATTTATCTTGTAATTACTTTGATCTATGGGTTAACAGTGTGTTGCTTAATTTCCAATCATTTTTCTTCTTGCGGGCTCTCCATGCAGTGTTCCTAGACATTTACATCTACTGCACTTGTAATACCTTTTATGCTTCTTCAAGAAGAGGAGAAAGAGGTTAGTTGATGCTTTGATAATAATCAGTAAATTAATAAATTCAGATGAAATGTAATTGAGAAGTTGCTTTGTACGCAACAATAATCTACATTATCAGTAACTTCTGGTACAAACCTCATAGCTAGAGGTGGAGAGACTGTTCCTGGTAACTTTATTGTAACCATTTCCAAATTTCTAGGGTTAAAGACCTTCATGCCCTCACAAAAGATTTCTGTGGTTCATAATGTTGACAAATAATCACTAACATTTAAAAAATAAGAGATGTAGTGATATAATTTTAGTATTTTGAGGTTTTACCTTTCTTGCACCCAGGGAAAAATATATGATATGGATTTAAGACAAAATGGTGTCTTCAGGGACCACTATGATTGGTTCTACCGGAGGAGCGAACTTCCACAGGTAGTGACAGGATGTAAATCTCAGGGGGAAGGACCACAGAATAAACTCTTCAATCTGCCTGTCAGCTGGGTTTTAAAATTAAGTACAGGAAACAGTTATGTAAGGGTGGAGGGCACATGGTGGTGAGGGTCTAGAGAACTTGCCTAAGAAGATACTGCTATAAATATACCTCATGATTCCATTGGGATAAAAGCAGTAGATGATTGAAGAAGAATTTTTAGGTTGTTGCCATTATGTCCACCTCTAGTACGTCTAACTGGAGAGCAGTTTACCAAGCCACTAGAATAATGGCTAATAACAACAGTTAATAGTTACTGAGCACTTTCTGTGGATAGGTACTATGCTAAGTCTTTCATATCTTATCTTATTTAAATCACGCAAATCCCAAAGCTAAATATTATTGTTTTCTATCTGCCTGCCCTTTTCCACTTCAGTGACTTGCCTTATGTCTCTAAATTGCTATGTTGAGACTTTAGGTGAAAATTAAATAGTCTGACTCAGCAATTCAGAGACTAACAGAAGACATCTACTGATTTGACAGCAGGCCACACACTACAACTTTCTGTTGCCCACCATTCGTGGGTGAATAGATGAACTGAGATACCAATCCAAAGTTCCACAGCAAATGACTTAAACTCAGACAATTTCCCTGCCAGATTCTTTAAAACCCACCTATATTTTGACCCTGATGGTACATGCCTTGGGACTGCCCCTTAATCATGCACTGGAAACATGATTCCTATTCTTGGATAAATGCCTGACTGATTTTAAAAAGGAAAAAAAAAGGAATAAGAACATTCTACTGAGACATATTTGCACCCAGTACAGCACATCAAAAATGGAGACTTCTTTTCCATCCTGGCATCTGGTCCCTTTCTATAATAGAGCCAACCTTGTTTCTGGGGCAATTTGAAGTCAAATATATTTTGAAAAGTTCTAAATAGAATAGGTATCACAATGATTGAAACACTATCTCATAATCGTTTGGTCTCTATTACATGGCAAAAGAAATGATGCAGAGAAATCCAAGACATCTTGACAAGCTTTACACTGACAATGGGAGCAAGCACACTCCAAATCC
Organism: Galemys pyrenaicus; assembly: GCA_019455555.1. Classification (NCBI taxonomy): domain Eukaryota; kingdom Metazoa; phylum Chordata; class Mammalia; order Eulipotyphla; family Talpidae; genus Galemys; species Galemys pyrenaicus. Next base: position 2,374,853 of record JAGFMF010012055.1, read on the forward strand.
CATTTGTTTTTCCACTGCATACTAATCCTGGAATTTATCAGTTTGAATTTATTCCCTGAAGAATAACTCTAGACTTAAGAATTCATTCTTGATTCTTTAGGGGCAAATTTCCATATCCTGCATTCATAATCATAAGAATTCAGTAGCAAAGTCACCAAGAACCCTCAGAAGATTGTTCTGTTCTCTCACATAGAGACAGGTTGATAATGAACTGATAAATAGAACCCTGCAAAATCAAAATTTACAATATAATACTTGTCATTCAGACATGTTTTCAATATAAATGGCTCTGATATGTACCTCCTAAGCATTTATTATGATATTAAGCAGACAAGAAAAATACTGGTAAGAAAACCAGCTATGCTAATCCAAATTTTTTCCTTTCAGAGTGAACTCCTGGGTTTGGGGATGGCTCCTTGGCCATCCAACCTGTGAAGCTGCAAAGGGTCTGTGCTTGATTTGATGCTCTGTCTGCTGTGATTATGAAATTCTTAATCATTTTATCTGTGAACTTGTCTTTATAAATTAAGTCTGATGGGACAACAAAGCAAGCATGTGAGTAGGAATATGTACGGTATGTATGTCCATCTACAGTGTCTGTTATACCTCATAAGCACAGAATTCCTGTTGACTCATGATACATGGGAGTTCAGGAGACTCAAAGGAATACAAAATCAGTATGTTATGTTTATGACTAAATGAGAATGCTGACAGCCCCAAGAGATCATGTTATCCATTTTAACTAGAACTTGCTTCAAGCACAGAAAGAAAGCAGTGGTATTCTAATATATATGAATGACCAATGAACTCAATCATATTCTTTTTAAACTCATGTCACTTCCTTGTAGCAGCTAATTACTTATGGAAAAATTAAGGACATAAAGAAAAGATAGGACAACCCACAATTTCTTTCCTTACTCATCAGTAAGCTGAAGGTAGGAAGTATTGGTAGACTGTATGCATATTAAGAAGCAAATCAAGAGTATTGAGTTAATTCTGTGTGACATTTCTATTGCTTTGTAAGAACAAAATACATATGCATGTATGAGCTACAAGATAGGAATTGTGTAGTTCCAGTCATTCTGCCTGTGTGTTAAATGCTTTTATATTTGCATTTAAACTGGCATCATACAATAATACAAAGATGAACAGTAAAATGTGTGCTAGTAACTTAAAATTTTATTTTTCATTAAACTGACATTCATAGCAAATATAAAACACCATGACAAAATAAGAGAGAGAGAGAGAGAAGAAGGAAAAAGCTTTATGTTTTAGTTCCTTAAATGGTACATTTTTCCTGTTGCCTCGCATTTTCATTTTGCACTGGGTCCCACAAATTATGTAATTGGCTGTGCCTGGATGTAGCTTACTGGCAATGGCAAATTTTTTGCCCATTCACTTCTTTTCTACCTGGCCATTCATAGTTTAGATTTGCTGCTTACATTGATGTTTACTATTTAGGTCTTTCCATGTTATCTTGCTGCCTGGGTCTGACTTGAGAAGCAGTGTATGCTCCTACTCTGCACTGATTCCAGTTCCAGATTCCTGGATCAACCTTAATCAATGGCTGCTTTACTTGAAAAATTGTTTTCTGAATAAGTCATACATGTACCTAGCACAAGATCCAAAAGACAAAAAAGGGCATACAATGTAGAGTAAAACTTCTAAATTTTGCTTCTGACGTGTACTTATCTTTAAAGTCTGTTTTTCTAGCCAGTGTTTCATGTATTCTTACAGGGATTTGTGTGTGTGTATACATATATATGTATACAGATATTTGTATACAAATATAAATATCTTCAAGTTTTAAAAAACAAAAATGGAGCCTATTCACCTTGTTTTATTCACCAAAGAATATATCTTGGATTTTCTTTCATGTCAGTACATGCTAGGCTCAATTATTCTTTTTCAGGGCAGCTTAACAGTTCATGCACTCTTTGAAAAACATTAACTTGTTTCTAATATTTTGATATTTATTTTTTAAAAATCCTGTTTATTTTTTCACAATATAGGATTTCTTCCAGCAGGTGTGGTCACCATAGTTTTCACATTACCAGAGTGCCACACTCCACCAAACTCTCCTCCCCACCTTTTTTCTAGTCTTCTCTCCATCCTCCTTTTTCTCTCCTTCTGAGTGTCTCAGATCTATTGTATGCTTTCAAGGGCGAGTCATACAATTTTTATTTGTCTGATCCTTTGTTTGGTTTCTAAATATTTCACATGTAAGCAAAACTCTCTGGTATTTAGCTTTTTCCTAGCTTACTTCACTTAGAACAGTTCCTTCCTGTTTAATGCATACTGCTGGAAACAGCATGTGTTTATCTTTTTTGATCACTGAGTAGTGATCCACTCATGAATTTAGGGACATTTAGGTTGTTTCCATGCATGTCTGAGTTGCTGTAAATAGTGTTTCCATAAAAATATTTCTATAGTTCTACCAATTCATTTCTACTTAGCAATGTATGCAAGTTTGTTACCCCATACCTTCACAAGTTCAGTGGGACTTTAAATTTATTGTTCTTTGCCTCTCTGATAGGGTAACACTTTTCTAATGTCCTTACCTATGAGTGGATATGCAGAATCACAGAGTGCAGACAGATCTAGTTGAATCTTTTCTAGGCAATGACAACCTATGAGTAAACTTCTGTATTTTTTTTTAAGATTTATTTATTTATGCATACAAGTACTGGGGTACAGGACAGAGGCATAGGGGATGGTGAGAGGATTCACCAGAGACAGAGCGGGGAACAAAGGAGGCAGATAGAGTGAAATACACTGCTGAGGGGAGCAGTGGGCAAGACAAGAGAAGTCTGCCTCACCATGAGTGTCACTCCCCTGGCTAGGGATTGAACTCCTGTCGAAGTGGCTGCCAACAGCTTCATAGTGCTGTTCTTAACCCCTGTGCCACCAGGAGGCCCCAACTTCTATATCTTTACATGACCTCTTGTTAGACTTCTCTTATTACAATACATGGGAGGCAAATAATTTTTCATTGTACTTTTAATTTTTATGGCCCTAATTATTAGTAAGATTGAAAATGTTCTGGTATCTTATGGACAATTGTTTTGTTTTTGTTTTTGTTTTTTTTTTTATAAATGAAAGCTCATTTCTTTCATCTAATTTCTACTGGGTTGTCTTTTTGTGCTGATATTTAAGTTCTAATACTAGTCTCTAGTGAATTTTAAGTGTTGCAAAATTGTTCCTTTCTTCGTGTCTTTCTACTCACCTTATGATATCTTTCCATGAACTGAAATTCTTAACTTTAAATTTGTTTAACATATCAATACTGAACTTTATGATTTATGGCTCTTACACATATTTATGAAATCCTTTCCTGCCCCCAATCTAAAAAAGGTAGATTCTTACACTACTTTTTAAAAGTTTTATAGTTCTGTCTTCCATATTGAAGACTTCAAGCTGCTTGGAATTGAATTTTTATATCATGAGGATAGGAATCCCACTTCATATTTACTTTATAGACAACCATTTGGCACACTACTTTTTAGTTCCTTTCCCACTGATCTGAAATTCTCTTTCTATCATGTATCAAGTTTTCTTGTATGTGTGGGTCTGCTCTAGGCTCTCTGTTCTTCCTTATCAGTGGTTTTTTTATACTTGTCCTAATACTGCATAATCTTAATTACTAGTTTCATGATAAAGCTTCTTATCTTATAGGACAAATTCTTCCACCTTAATTTTTTAAGTGCTTTACTATTCCACATAAATTTGAGAGTATAATCAGTCTTCAAAAAATTCTGTTTGGATTTTGATTGGAATTGCAATTAATCTGTAAGTCACTTGGGGAAGACTAGAATTTTTAAAATATTGAGTCTTCTTCAATCCTACCCCATAATATATACACACACACATATACATATATACATATACATACATACACACATATTTATAGAATTCTCCTTTCTCCTTGGGTTTGAGTTCTGTACCCATCTTGACCTTACTTCACAAGCTACCAAGTTAGGGCTGCTCTTCCTTCAATATTATACTTTGCCGTTACATATACCTTTTCGTTTCATTGAAGATAGAATTTAGATTTCTGGCCCTCATATTCCTTATTGCTTTTAGGTGCTATTTTAGAAAAGGGAGAATTGCTCCGTTGACTCAAACACTAAAAATCTTCTCTATAGGTTTCTTACTTTGTTGTTGGAATGGTCTAATCTTGACCCTGTCTCCTTCTCTGCTGAACCTTCAGGTTTGTCTCTGTTGTTAGGTTCAGAAAAGACTGCATCCCCAGCTCCTTGCCACCTGGGTTGCTGACATTGTCTGCTGCATGGGGCTGGAAGAATGCCTCTGGGTATTAATCAGTGGTGATGGGTAAAACCCATAACCTTGCCCTTTAGAAGAAAAGAAAATGTGTCAGTACTGTTAGTCACTCTTGAGAAGCCTAATTACATATTGAAATACTCCTATGTGATCTGAAAGTTCCGTATTTTTATATCCAGCAGTTGAAGAGCTTGCAGCTTTATCTTTGAGAAATGTCCAATCAGTTTTCAACTCCTTTCTCGCTTCATCTAGAGTTTCACACTCCAGTAATTTCCTGCACTCAAGGTATCACATCTTAGCTGCAAAATTCATAATGGATTCTCTAGTAATTTTCTGATGTGAATGTATCAATGACTTCCTAAAGTAGGTCTACTATAATCAAGACAATACTTTTATTATTTCTGTGTAGATACTTTTATTACCTCCATAATAATTTAACCACAGCTTAAAGGGAAAAAGGGTCACACAGTTGTAGTTAGCTCGGTGCCATGGGAAGGACACAGGCTAGTCTGTGATTTTTCTGTGCCTGAGCTGTAATGGTCTTAGAAGAGAATAGGAAAGGAAGGAGTATAGGGTACAGCTCTCAAGACAATGAATACTATAACACAGTGCCAATGAGCAGAGGCTCTGGGGCCAGACTGCATGGATTCAAGCTATGCACTGCCACCTGCTAAGAGTGTGATTTTGAACAAGTTCTTAATTTTTCCATGCTTTGTTTCCTTCTTCTGCAAAAAAGCAGTTAAAGATGTTAATAATACTACCTCATGGATTTATTTATTTATTTATTTACTTCTTAAGAAACAGATAATGTACATAAAAAGCCTGACAGGTAGTAATCAGTAAACACATATTGTTAATGTGACAGAGTTGACTCCTAACTTTTTAATGAAACTAGTGAGGAGGATCCAGTTCTTAAAACTGAGGCTCAAGAGGAGGATGTGTGGATAAGAGGAATATGCAGGAGCTGTCTCTCAGCTGTGCACTACAGAGTGATGAGCTACAGAGCATCTCACAGCTCTCCCACAGGAGCTGCATACAGGTGATTTTTCTCCGTCAGTCAGTGTCTGAAAACTCAGACAACCACACACCAACAATTGAAAATCCAGTCCCTGATTGGCATAACTCTCGTAGTTTACATAGCAATTTCATAGCAATTGCCCTTTTTAACAACCCTATGAATACAGCCTTATCATTTCCATTTTACGAATGAGAATTAAGTGACTCACTGAAGGCTATGCTACTAGTAAGAAGCAGAAACTATTCTCAAACCTAAGCCTTTTCTTTTTGGCTAACTTCATTCTTCTAAAGAGATTGTTGAGTTATTTGGAGATTGATCACAATAGCCTCTAAAATGTACTCTCCAAATTGCTTCTCAAACTTTAGGGGTTATAAGAATTTTCACTTCAGTTTTAATTTTTTACTACTTGAGTAAATAAAAGGGAAAATTTCTTGAGGTCCAAGGCTTTCTGAGGGCAGAAGAGGTGGAGGTTCCTTATTTGTCCTTCTTGGGAGTACAAGGTAGTGTGGCTGCATCTTCTTACATTAGTGACAAGACAGGGGGTGCAATGGGGACAGGCAAGAGTAAGACTTGTGGCAGATTGTCTTTTCACAGTTGTATTTCTTAGTGAGCTGGTGGAGGGACAGCTTAATGATTATACCTTGTATGTGTAGCAGCAAGTACTTTCTGGATGTTGTAGTCGGAGAGTGTGGCCGTACTTCAGATGTTTGCAAGCAAAAATCAGATGCTGCTGGTCATGTAGATGCCCTCTTTGTCTTGAATTTTGACTTTGACATTCTCAGTGGTGTCACCAGGTTCCATCTGGAGGTCTTGCCCATTAGAATCTTCACAAAGATCAGCATTTCTGCTTCTGTCACTATCCACCTGCTTAGCAGTCTCACCAAAGAGAAAGAGCCAAGAGAACTTTCAAAATGTTGATTCTAGACTTTGCTCCCAGAGAATCTGAGGCTTGGAAAGGGGCCTGGGAACCTACCATTGTAGTGGGCCCAGATGTCCATCTTATCTTCCAGTCTCACCTTTACTTTATTTGGCTGCCCTTCCTTTAAGACTGCAGTTTGGGGTTATGTGCCTCTTTTAGTTTCATTGGACATACATTCAGGTGATTCTATTCACCTTAGGAATGAGGGTTGCCCTCATGGAGCCCATAGAGAAGTGAAATGGTTACATTCATCTGGAGAATATACCTGTTTCGATTCTGCTTGCATGTAATTATGTAGTGTAGCATCAGTACCCTTCCCCCACCCAAATGTTAAGATAGGCTTTTTTAAGGTGTCTAGACTTGACTTTCCCAATATGTATCACTTTGTTATGTAGAATTAAAGTCAACCCTGGTACTCCAGGCCTTGGGACAAACAATTCCTTAAATAATACAGATTATCTAGATTTATAAATAATTGCTTGGTATTTTTGATTGTTTGTTTGGTCAGGAAACCAATAGCCAGGTGGGGCAAATATCCCCAGGCATGGTTTTGTCATATGAAACCATCCCTTTCTTCATGATGAGACCCCCTTGTCTCTTCCTTATGCTCTGTCTCATGTTCCATTCCATAGCAATAATGTAAAACTCTAGTTTGTCTCATTTACTTGAAAATTTAAAGCCATGTAAAAATTCTCCAAACATCTGTAATAAAATTTGGTCTTTTCTCCTGCTAATCTCTCTGTTGTTGATTTGTTTGTTTCTCCAGCCAGTTGTAAGAAGAACCCAGAGGGGTGGGGGATACTCCCATGCACCCTGGCAGTACATATTACCACATTTCTAATTAGCACAATCTTTTGGAAACTTGTCTAATTCTTTGTTTAAGAATCTTACAGATTAGACTGGCCTAGATTTAAAATTATGTAAATAGCCAAAGAACTGAACATAGACCTCTTTGTTTAGTTGTACAATTTTTTTCCTCTATGTAGATCATTTTCCTTCACCTACTATGAATAGTATGAACTATGTCCTAATAGTCATCCTGGATAACTACCATAACCATATATTTGAATAATGACTTATTACTTCTCAAGTGCTTTTCTTTTTTGTGTTACTTGATTCTCATAACAAATTGGCAAGGTACATAAAAGGATTATTATCTCTGCTTTATAGAGAAGAAGCAGAGGTTTAGGAAAGTTTTGGCTTGACCATTATTACCCAGCTGGTCTGTGGCAGAGCTGGAAGCAATCCCTGTCCTTCAGACTTGCAATACAGGACCTTTCCATGCCACTGATAGCAAAACAAATCAGCAAGTGATGAGCAAAGCTGCAGCAACTGGAAAATGCCTAATCTAGACAGAGCTCCTATAACATAACCATGGGAATCCAGTCATTCCCTTTCAGCAGTACTGATCAATGATTTGCTCTGTTCAGTCCTTAAAGCTGTGTTTTGAATATTGATGTTGGAAAGCTAAGCAAGTTTCAGGGTAGAGAGCAGCAAATACTAGGCCCATTAAGCATGAATAAAATAACCACTTTTAAAAGCTATTTCATGGGCCTCATTGGGAAATATACACATGGATAAGAGGAGACCCAAACCAGCAGCTTAATATTTTTGAAATACATCAAGAAAACATACTTCAAGCAAGGACTAGGGCTTTTATCAGGGAGAGAGAGATTAAGTGCCAATGCCAGTTCCCATTATTTTCTTCTCTTACCAGTTTGACATTCCTTTCATAAAATAATAATAATTATATGAGTTTTTCAAAGAGTAAGTTAATTCTTTCCTTGCTCCCTATGATAATTGTTATTTAGGCACCTTAGATGTACATAAAATATTGGAGATAATTAAAGCACAAGGTTGTATGAATTGGTTAGCAACACATAGTTATTAATACACAAATTCATTAAGTAATTCAAAGATACAGTCCTAGAATAAATGTTATCCAAAACCCTCTTCGAATATTCACAATACCACTCATGCAGCTGGAGAGCAAAAGTACACGATTCACTGGCTTTAGAAGAGGCTTCATAGTGAATAAAGTCGTTTTATGAAAATCAGTAGAGTGATTACAATTACCAAGTGTATTACTTCAAAGGTATGAACAACCATAAATCAAATACATCAGCTGAAGTATAATGATGGTACTACATACAAACAAGAAAGCATGACATCAGATGTGGAAGTGTATGTAGAATCTTATTCTAAAGTTTCTCTGGTAAATAAACCCCCCCCCGCCTTATCCCACCCACCCCTACCCCACCCCCCCACAAACCACTGTAAGACTCTTAAGATAGTTTGTCACAGTCTTACAAAGCAAAATATACAGTTTTGTAATTACTGAATAACTGACAGATAGTTGAGAGGGAGAAGAAAACCAATCATGCTGAAAGATTGGCTGGAATTGTCTCCACTCAACTAGCAGAGATGACTTGGCTAGGAGGGCATTCACCAATGCTGTGTTATCCCACACAGCATGAGAGAACTGAGGATGTCCCAGAACTGCTAAGTAGCAAAGTGCCTGACAAGTTAATTAATTTGAATCTTAGAATGTCAGGGTTATAGAGTCTGCAGAGAACACCTAGTCTGACCATTCACAAATCTTCCACTATCCCAAGCGATTCCTGTATGTTCAGACATAAGAATCTCTCTCCCAAGACAGCAAATTCCATTCTGAGGAAAGTAGCTCATTCCATTTCCGAACTAAAGTATTGCTTTGGGACAGAGGAAAGCCAACTTAGGATTTAAAGTTTAAAACAAAGCTTTGGCTAGCACTATTGGATGAACATAATCATTATGTACATGGACTTGGAATCTGGACTATACCATCTTGATATTTATTTTAAGCACTCCAAAATTGGGATAAATAAACTTAACTTGTATACTAGGTGTGTAGTTTTAGTGAAATGCAAAGTGTTTAGCATGGTGCCTGCCATATAGTAACAAAATAATAGATGGTCACTATTGCTATTATTCAAATTAAGAAAGCAAAGGCTGTAGGGAAGTTAAAGGACCATGACAGAAAGAAGGGAAAAAAAAAAAAAAAACTACACTGGGGAAAATGCATCCGAATATAAGCTTTTGCTGTGGGTCATCAGCTATCTTAGATATTCAGCAACCAGATTTTATTCATGGGAAAACTTTCAAAAAGCTTGGAGATAGAGCAAGTGGCTTTTTTTTTCCCCAGTGAAATAGATTGCATCCCCAGGTTATGTGTCAGTCACCCAAGGCCTATTCAGATTCTGTTCCTGTTTTGAATTTAATGCTCTGGCTATCTCACTGAACCTGAGGCCACTCAAAAGTGAAGCTGAAACTACACATGATCGAGAAGGAGAGTGCACAGAAGAAAAAGAAGAAAGTCACAAGATGTGCCTTTCAAACCTGACTCCATTGGTGGTCCCTCTGTCAGCCAGGGCTGAGCAGAATAAATCACTGCATTTTGCACAGCTTTGGGCATCCTCACTCACAGTGAAAGCATGTCTATTTTTATGGGATTTCAGAAATGCAAAAGGAGAGCGGAGAAACAAAGACTTGTTACCTTGTTAGTTTTTTTCCCCTCTGAATTTAATTGGAACAATTCACTTTATCATTTCAAACATTAAAACAAGAAACAATCCATTAATATTTCATGTCATATATTTCTAGATATAATTTAGTCACAAAATTTTGAAGACATTTGATATTTAGTGAATTTAGTGTTTGATTTCCAAATATGATGTTTGTAGTGTTTTATTTTTAATTTCTGAAAACTCTAAGGTATCAAATTATTCTTTTCTAATCTCTAAAGACACTGATTTTAGGAATATTTGTACTATTGGTAGTATCTATAGCAATATTGAATGTTGGTTTTCTGTAACATCAACAAACATAAGAATGAAAAAGTTAACTTTAAAATTCATCTTACATAAAATATTTATTATTGTCTTGCTTTAAGTTAAAAAATAATCAAGAATTGAGTAACTCTTATAGACAGTTCTTATCTTATTTTCTTATATCTCTCCCATGCTAGGGCCAGACACTCACAGTGGCCAATAAACATCTGTGAACAGAATGAAATATTTGGGATTCTGGTCCCGAAAATGCCGGCTGGTGTGGTGGCAGGGGAGCTGGACTGGGGTCCAAAATTAGGCTGCCACCATGTTATAGCTTTGGCAAAGTCAGTTCTCTGCACTGTAGTTTTCTTGTGTGAAACACAAGATGGTAGACCTGCTCCTTTCAACTCTGATATACAGGATTATCACAAAGCAAGGAGAATTCCATGAAGTAGGATAATTCTTTTTATCAACATGCAAGAAAATAAACAGCCATATGACAAAGTCAGCCTTTTGGAGTGTATGTACATGTACAAAGATGTTTTTAGGCTATATTTTTGACAAAGTCAGCTTGGAGATGTCAAAGACCTATTAAAAAGGCTTGATTTAAAAATGTCTCTTCTCCTTGAAAAGGTGATCTATTATGTACTGGCAATAATTTTAGAGGCTATTACTTACATGGAATATGTATTTGTGGGAGTCTGTGTGTGTATATGTGTTTACCTGTGAGCCATTAAATCCCCATTTGTGTCATTGTAATTATGACCAAGGGAATCATTACTGTTAAACTCCTGTCTCAACAATTCACTCAGATCCTTCACAGCTTTTTGTGTTTTTATGTCTGAAAAGGAGAGATGTGGGAGAGTGGACTCATTTCCAGCTGCTTTTGTCCTCAGGTATAAAGCATAACAGGTTTTAAGAGCAAAGGAGGAATGTGAAGGGTGAGAGTAAAAAGAATCACTCTTTGAAAACTAATGGCAAGTGATAAAAATAAGTTAGTAAAAGACAGAGCACCTTTTGATACAGAATAAGCTTTGATTTCAACAGTGCTAGCTCTTGCTGGAACAAGCACAGAGAAATGAGAATCTTGGCTATTTCAGTTCTTAGACACTTTCCCAGAAAATACTGCTGGAACCAATTACCACACATTTTACAGATACCTGCCATAGGTTCTGGCAAAGATGCTGTCTTCAGACTCACCAAACACTGACCTATTGGTTTCCTGACCCACTCAGGGACTGGCAGGATGCAGCTGCCTAATATAGTCTGCTTGCCCCTGCCCCGTGCCCTGAGTTAGTCTTACAATGAGATGGCTTAGATAGTTAATGGGTTAGACGGACTGCAGTGCATCCTGAAAATGAGGTCATGCAAGCTGCCAGCCTTCCAGCCTCTCGTAGGTAATGAGCCACTGGGAAATGCATTGAATGGGTCCACCTTTAAGAAGACACAGACAAATATATCATTTATTTACCACGGTGGCTTGTACCTGACCATGGAGAAAAGCTTTCAGAATGAAAAATTATAAAACATGATGCTGTGAAACAGAATTGTAATTCTCATGTTATTTGGAATCAGGTCACTGGAGAGAGAGCTCAAGTCACTTCTTAGACAAGCGGTTTGAATGTAAAAGGGAGTCAGAATCTGGGATGTTCCAATCTCAGATCCCTTTTCCTACTTGATACATTGATGTGCTTACCATTTTTTGTTAGCTGAAGATAATAAGAATAATTCCTTTAAGAATTCCTGGGAAAGGTGATAAAAATTACTTTGGGGATGGAAACAGAAGAGAATGGGGGCTGCTGGTTTAGTCACTAACCTTGTAACTTTGGGTTAGTTTCTTAACCTGGCTCTCAGCATCCTTATCGGTAAAACAAAGGTAAAAGTAACCTTCCTGCCCACCTCACTGAGTTTTGAAAATTGAAGAAATACAGATTTTCCTTCACTTACTATGGGGGGTTTGTCATGATAAATGTGTGACAAGTTTAAAATATAGAAAGCTGACACTGCATTTAATACAAATGACCTACTGTGAGAGTGCTCAGAACACTGACATTGCCCTACACTTGGACAACATCATCTAGTACCATGTGTTTTAAAATGAAGTACTGAACAGCTCACGTAATTTACTGAATACTGTACAGACAATGAAAAACAGAGCTCTAGTTCAAAATAAGAAGTAATATTTCTATTGAATGTGTATCGTGTGGTTGAAAAATCCTATCAAACCGTGATAAGACAGGGTCTGTCTCTCAATATAAAAGTCTTTGTGCATTCCTCTACAACACTTAAAACATAACACAAGCATTGACATTATTAATACTACAAAGTTATTTGTGTATTACTACATTTTTGCATTGTTAAATGAAAGATTTTTGAAAATAATATCCAGACTCTTAGATCAGCATCTGAGAGAATGTCGACATTCATAAAAACTCACATCAAACAAAACCATTTCCTTGCCTTATTCCAAATGTCTAAGCTACTATAGCTGATGCTCTCTTGAGTGGGTTAGTCACTGTATTAAGTGCTGCATGGGGGACATTTAAAGTTTCCCCTTCATGGAAGGGAGGGCAAAGACAGGGATGAGGGCAGAAAGAGCACAAGGGACTGAGGTGATGGTGCACAGGTGTAATGGTGGTGGGAACTCCCTGGGGAATACAAATAATGTCAAATATAATTAAATAAATAAATTTAATTTAAAAATAAAGTTTCCCCTTCATATGTCCATATTTTGGACACTGACTTTGGAGATTACCTGGCAAATGTTCTCTTTAGTTCAAGCAGTGAGATAACAGAATAATAATCCAGGCATTGAAGGAGTCTTTGGGATTGTAGTAATTGTCCTTTTCCTACAATCTCTGGTCTCACAAAGCATATTCTCATTTTCAAAATTACTCACAAGATTTCAAAGGCTTAATTTGGAGTGTCACACAAATACACATTTTAAACAAATTTTTTAGAGGGAGTAGTTTGAAATAGGTAATACTGTATTGGTACACATTTTTGAGCCTTGAAACATCTGCAGAATGCTTATATTCCTATGAATAAAACTAAAGTTTCCTATATGCCTGATTCAGACACTAATTTCAAGTAGAAATTCTGACTTGGGACCTGGGGTAAAATAAAAGTCCTAGTCATGTTTTGAGAACATTTGAAACCTGAATGATAGAAAACAAAACTATAATTATTGAATAGGAAACTCAGAATTTTGAAAGATAATTCTCTTGAAACTAGAATTTTAATTTTTCTCACTAATAACTGAAAACAAGCCTATCATGTGAAAATAGGAAACTAGCACAAATAATTCCAAATTCAAAAGCTGAGACTCTTTGCTAGGAAACAAAAAGGTTGTTTCTGTTGTATTGCAGATACTAAGGTTCAGTGTAATCAACATTTGTTTTATTGACATTTTAGGAATTCAATTGGCTTACTGTAGTCACTCTCCAAAGAACAAGCAATTGGTTGTCTGTATTATTAAAATAGCTAATCTACATCCCAACTTTGTCATCCTTTCTTGCCAATATGCTTAATAACATTTCTCCCGAAAGGAACATTTGCATACTTGTGGTATGTAAAATACAGGAATTGGCATATAGAGCTATAATTGAGGAAAAATATTACTTTGCCCCCCTTCCATTGGAAGGGCCCCATTTGAGTATAACTTGCATTATTCTCTAGAATTATCCCCCAGTCACCCTCTGTGCCATCTGGAAAGTAGGAAGCCCTGTTATCTAGTATGTGAACTGATGAACGTAGGTCCTTAGAAATTATTACAAATTCAGATAATTAAAGAGAGTCCTCTCTTGGCACCTTTGCTTATTTGAAAAGCAGAGCTTAGTTAGAACTTCCAGGATCCAAGTGGCTCCTCACAAAACTCACTACCTAGCCCACATGTCATACTAATGATGGGACAAAGTTGTCCACCTGGGTGTAAAATGAGAAAGCAGAGAGATAAGAGAATAGAGATTCCTCTTATATTTTGTGCTATGATTAGTCCATCTGTACATTTAAGGTGGTAAGAGATCTAGATTTAGAACCACAGAGATAGAGGGAAGCTAACTGATGATAAAATCTAACTCCTTATGAATTGAGGTCCCAAGAAGTTAAATGGCCTGCTTGAGTCCATAGATGGACATTTACTGTTGGTGGATTTCTTTTTCATATACTGATTAACATTTACTATCTTGGAAATTGTATTGACAAGTTTCTGTGAAGGAGGGATAATAATCTGTTTAAATACCATCCAACCATTCAACCAATCAGTCAATCTTCTTGAAGTTCCTTGTTCATTGTGCATGGGAACATAATATATTTGCTTCCATGGATCTCATTCCTTGGAATGTCCTGGTAGAGAGGGAGGGTTTTGTCTAAGAATTTGTGTTTGTGTCATCAGCACCAATAGGATATTGAATTTCTGGCCAACAGGATTCATTATTTCCTGAGGTTCAATAAACCATATGTAGGTTTGATAGCTAGAGGAATAGGTTTCCAAATGCTTTTGATACCCTGTTTTCCACTTCTATCCATAGTTTTCATTCATGTATATATATATCATCTTTCATAATATTGCTATAAATTTTTCATTTCTATAAATCAACTGGGTTTTCTATTATTCATTATAAATAAGAACTTAATTGGTAACAGATTAGCATTTATAGTAACTATAATAATCAAACAAAGTCACTAGAGCAATATGCATCTGAACATTTTTAATGTTAGGTAAGAGTTGGTGCTCAAGCCACCTTCAATACCATCACCATGATATCACTAGTACCCATTTTTGGAGGTTTTGGAGTGTACCCTGGAAAAAAGTGGAACACCCAATATTTGTTTCTTCTGGGGCCACATTCTCCTCCCCTATAACAAATTACCCTTTACACCATCCTTTCACACAAATTCTGTAACATTTTGTAAACTGGTCTGAATTTTGGCACTTCACAAATGCATCTGGTTTCCCCCTCTAAGCTGGCACTAGCTAGCCTTTGTTTTCCTAATTCCAGAAATAAACTAGTGATATATTTGAATAATAAAATACTTTTGAGCAATACAGAGAAATTGCTTCAGACAGACTGAAGGAAAAGTAATTGCTTAATACTAGTCTTAAAATTTTATCCAAGAAGACATACAGCTGACTAACAGGCACATGAAAAGATGTTTATTATCACTACTTGTTAGGGAAATGCAAATCAAAACAACAATGAGCTATCACCACATTTCTCTTAGAATGGCTATCATCAAAAAGACAAGAAACAGCAAGTGTTGGTGAGGATGTGGAGAAAAGGGAATTCTTACATACTGTTGGTGGGAATGTAAATTGTGCAGTCATTATGGAAAGCATTATGGTGATTTTTTAAATATTAAAAAAAGAAATTCCACATAATCCAGTTATTCTACTTCTGGGTTCTCATACAAAAAAATTCAAAGTATTAATTCAAAGATACACATACCCACATGTTCACTGCAGTATTCTTCTCAATAGCCAAGATTTGAAAACAACCTAAATTCCTATAAATGAATGAATGGGTAAAGAAGATGTGGCACTTACACATAAAAGAATATAGCTCAACTATAAAAAATATGATAAAATCTTGCCATTTGTGACAACATGGGTGTACCTAAAGAATATAACCCTAAGTGAAATAAGTCAGTTGGAGAAAGAGAAACACCACATGATTTCATGTATATGTGGAAGGTAAAGAAACAAATGAACCAAACCAAATTATTATAGTATAAGAAGAGAAAAGTAGTTACCAAGGGGAAGTGACATAGTGGTGGATGGGTGGATTGGGTTAGGGAGTCAATTGTATGTCAATGGTTAGAGGCTAGACTTTTGATAGGGATTATGATGTAGTATATATATGTCAAAATGCTATGCTGTATACCTGAAACCTATGTAATGTTATAAACATATGTGCCTATGAAAAACTTATGAAAACAAATCACATATGCACCTGGGTTTTTAAAACTCAGTGCTAATGAGCTGTTTTTGGAAAAATTAGAATACTCTGACCAGTTCCCAAAGATGTTGACTTGTTGAACTTAAGTTATATGTATATTTAATGTCTCAAGTTAGAAAGTCTTGAAATAGATTTTTACAACACACTACATATGCAAAGGCCAAAACCCATGCCAGCAAAGTCATTCTAGTAAAAACACTACTATAAATACTTTTGTGGATACCATTGCTTAGACATTTTATTATGGAAATGTCTTGACTGATACATAATCATAAATAATTCATATACTATGGGAAGGGCTTTTTATCAAGACAGGATGCTTCTCTCTCTCTCCTCTCTCTCTCTCTCTCTCTGTTTTCCTCTTGTGTTTCTGTCACAGGAGCCTATATAGATGGGATAATTTAATCTGATATATTCTTGTTGCAGAGTGATTAATTTTTGAAGAAATCAATAAATCCAAAATAGTCTGTCTTGAACAGCTGTCTGAACCAGATGGAAGAATATGAGAGATCATTCTGCTGGTGGTTAAAGGGCTGAAGGGAAGGAGAGAGAAAAGGGAACAGAGACAGCCCTACCCTGGAAGGGATTTATATCTTGTTAATTCTAGTTGGAATTCTGTGATTCTTTCATTAACACCCTCTGTTTTGCTCAAACAACACTTTAACCTTCCTTTCCCCTCTTCTAGAATTGTTATATTTACTAAAAGAGCAAATTATTTTTAATACTTCAGATATAAAACCACATCACAATATAATTTAAAACTATGTTAGGCATAGTTATTTAAGTCTTAGAAAGAAGGTTTTGAATACTGATTGCATCATTATCTTCACAGTTTCTTTGTCTTAGTTTAAGGCAGAAATGTTGTTTCATGCTGTAGAGATGTCAATGCAAGGATGAGGTGATGATGATGTACATAATGAGTTATCATATATTCTAGTTTCCTGGTGAAATTGCTGCTTATGATAGGGTTGAAGTTACCTGGATGCCCAGAGTCATCTGACTCAGATTTATTCCACCTATGAAAACAAAAGTGGCTTCTAGATGGGGAGGAAGGTCACGATAAAACATACTTAGGTTCAAGAATTATGATGGAAAATAAATTCACTTGTGAGATTTGGGTTTATCTAGACTTCTTGAAAATATTGACCCTCAGCTACTAGAACGCATAATAGCTAGTCAATTTCTCCCAATTTTGGATCTTAATCTTTCATATGACAATACATTGTGATAAATAGGAATTGAAGAGACTGAGTTTCTATGTCTAGCTTATTGTATATTTATTGCATCTAAATAATTGGTGAAATGTACTTTCATTATTCAATGAAACATACTAAATATTTTATATATTCCACATTTGAAATGGAAGGGCCTTCCAGAGTTCTAAGAAAACAAATCCTAGATCATATCCAAAAAGTGATAATAACAACATTATGTGATCATTATAGTCATTTGTAAATATAAGTATGATAAATGTAACAGCTGCTTGAATGAACTTAGGACTGTTGCATTTTATTAATGAGGGAAATGGTTCATTGCAGCGCTAGGAATTATGCAAGCTCTGCTTGGTTATGACCTGCTAATTGATCAGAAAATCTAAGTAGAGTAAATCTAAATAATATCTTCCTACACAATAATTTAAAAACCGCTCAGTTGCTCCTCATACTAAGTATGATTATTGACTTCAATAAAAAACAGGATGTAGAATCTTTTAAATGACTTTCCATTAGGCATCATTAGCATCTTATAAGGTACCAGAGTTCATCCAGAGACATTAGTCTCTGGGGAGTATATTGATACCATAGCTGCCAGAGGTCGCTTCTAAATGCTTTCCAGATGTTTTTTGCAACTTTTTTTGGTAATTTTATCTATTTATACAATGGCATATTTTTTAAAATCATAGTGCCATAGCAATTTTAATGTAATACTTTGACAAGACCTTTATTATAACTTGCACGTAAAAATAAAATTTATAGTGCAATGTAATAGTAAAAGTTGGCTACTGCATTCAGGAATAATTAAAACTAATGGAGAATATGAATTAGGATTTTGTATATTTTGGAAAACCAGAGGAATAAAATGACCTGTCATTTTTTACTTAGCAAGTTAGAAAGTCACAGCAATTTCCAACCTGAACATTAGAATCTGCAGTGCTAACAACTCTTGAACACTGACAGCCCTGAGAACAAAGAGCACAGAGCTCTCACAGAGATGAGAATGGGCTGTTTGAGCATCTTCTACTTGAGGAGTAAGATATCTTTAGTTATTCTGAGACCAAAATATGAGGTGGTCCTCAGTTTTGTTTTAGTTTCCCCCATTTGGTCTCTGTGTGTAACAGGGGTAGAGGAGGGCTTTGAGGTTAGAGGAACCCCCCAAAACCTTTAAAAGGCTCAAAGGCCACAAACCAGAATTAAGGGCTATAGCATTAGGGTCTATAGCCTAACAGAGCACAGTGCCTGATATAGGTGACTGTGGGTTTTTACTTGCGTATACAATTGAAATAGACCTCAGGCTACAGGAATAACAATTATGGGGTTGATTTACGAAAGGCGGGAAACAAAAATGCTTATGTATTTACAGGAGGCTGGCTGCTTTATTTAGACAGCATTAGTGATGGTAGTTATCGGTTACCAGGAGTGCTGGGCAACCCTGGCTAGTCGTGATGACTATTGGTTTTGCAGAGGTGGTGTTAGAGACACCCACTGTTAATAGCTCTTGGGAGCTGTTGGGTTATAGCAACAATGAACAGCTTTTTGAGAAACTCGGCCCAGGGCCTTTGATGTCCCTTTTAGTCAGTGTTAGACGTAGGACTGAGGCCCAGTCTCTGGCAGAGGTTTTCAGCTTCTCTCCCCTCCTCAGCTAGCAGCTGCTGGATGCTTCCCTCCTTTCTTTGGAGACTGGAACGGTTTCTTTTTAGGGCTCTCCTTTTTTTCTGCAGGGGCTTTTTCTTGGGGTTACTGCTTTTTGGGATTTTTTTTTTTTAAGGGGTGGCACTGCTGCTTCTCTGCAATCTTCTCCGTCTTCTTTTCCGGTGTCTCCCTGTGAATCCCATGATGATTCTCTGATGATGATTCTTGTGTTTCAGGCTCCCTCCGACCTTTGCTTATATTCACTTTTAGGGCACTCTCCCTACAGTCTGATTGGATTATTTTTTTAATTCTGCACCTGATTGGTCTGTTCCATAATCCAGGAAGTGTACTTTTCATAAAAGTGCTCTGCCACCACTGACTTGTGGTGAGAGGCAAAGTCCTGGCAACAAAGCATCAGTTAACTCACAGCTTACACCTACTGATACATTCCATGATCCAGGCAGTACACTGCTACATAAAAGCTCTCTGAGGAGTGACTGCTACAACCAACCTGCAGTGAGGCGGCAGACCATTGCTCCTGCCAGCTGCAGTCTGGTAACATGTGAACTCTGGCAAGTGGATGAAATGATGATGTGTTAGTCATTGTTTTGAATCAGCCCTATCCTTGTATTTTCATACCCATTTTAAACACAAGCAGTATTGAATGCCGTAGAATGGAGGAAACAATATTGCTTTAGAAAAATTAAATGGTTTCACTTTAGAGAGGATTTTATGCCATCATAGTGCATCTTTTTATGAAGCATACATGAACAAATATTTTCACTACTGTGAAAACATGGAGAGTGTATAGACACTTTAATTAGAACCATGTATCCTTTCAATATTGAGTTCCTTTTTGCAAATCTCCGTTTGGGGTTGGTCTTAAATTCTGTTGCACAC
This sequence comes from Galemys pyrenaicus, assembly GCA_019455555.1. NCBI lineage: Eukaryota > Metazoa > Chordata > Mammalia > Eulipotyphla > Talpidae > Galemys > Galemys pyrenaicus. The sequence goes on from JAGFMF010012055.1 coordinate 2,394,583, forward strand.
AGAAGTGATTCTCACAGTGTCTGGTGTGTGGGTTCTCTTTTGAGTGCTCCACGTGTACTACCACCTAATCCTCATGATAATCTTGTGAAGTGTGTGCTATTGTGATCCCATTACATAGATGGGTAAACTGAGGTACAGAGGAACAATGTAACTTGTTCAAAGTAATATAGACAGTGATATTTAAGCCTGGATTGGATCTAGGCAGTCTTACTCCAGAGTTCAGTTTCTCAATTCCTCACCAAACCGTGCAATCTCTCCTGTACCTCTGATAGTCTTATAAGATTAAAAGAAAAGGTCCTAAACATGAAAGAGAATTTATGTGAAGTTCATTCTCACACTAATATTGCAGGATTATTAAAAGATATTTGGGACATTATAAAATCTGAGTAATTACTATAACCTTCATTTTAGTCACTTTTTCTACAAATAATACTCCTGTTGTGGCCATATGATGCCTTCTCAGAAACTGTCTTTGCAGCTATTTGGTATGCTCCAACTTGAACCTCCAGATTTTAATCCTGAAACAGTTCTCATTATAAAGAAATCGGAAGTGGCTTCAAAGGGCAGCTTGTGTAGAAAAATGAATGGGTTCACTTCAGCTCCCTCTTTTTTTATATATATCTTATTTACTTATTACAATGTTTGCTTTCTTTTCTAGGTGTAGTCCCCATAGAATTTCCACCATCACCAATTCACCCGTGTATCATCACTATGTTGCTCTTTCCATCCCTGCCTTCATCCCAATCCCTCCCTCTTCCCTGCAGAATATCTCTGATTTGTAGTTGTCTGTTTATTTTTGTTTTGTTGTGTTGTGGTTTTTTGTTGTTATTGTTGATGTTAGTATTTTTTTGCTTGATCCCCTATATTTCTCCTATAAGTGAGATCATCCAGTATTTTTCTTTTTCCTTCTGACTTATTTCACTGAGAATAATCCCTTCAGGCTCCATCCATGTTTCGGTGAATGACATTAGTTTATCTTTTTTGATTGTTGAATAGTATTCCATTGTATACATATACTACATCTTCTTGATTCAGTCATCTAATTTTGAACTTCTGGGTTGATTCCTAGTCTTACCTATTACAGATAGTGCTGTGATAAACATAAGGGTGCATGTATTCTTTTGAATTAATGTTTTTGTGTCCTTTGGGTAAATCCCTAGGAGTGAGATTACTGGGTCATATGATAGTTTCCTTTTTAGTAGACTGAGGAACCTCCATATAGCTTTCTATAGTGGGTGGACCAGTTTACATTCCCACCAGCAGTGTAGGTAGCTCCCTCTTTTTAATGGGTTTCTTTAATAAGGTGACCAGCCTTGACCCATTGACCCAACTTCATCAGCCATCTATCTGGCAGGATCTCATAGTGGGTATGGTGGGGTGTCTTTAAGTACAATCTATGAAAGACAGTGACTGAATATGCCCAGGGAAAATTAAAAAAAAATTATTTTAATTTTTAAAATTTGAGTTAACTCAAGTGGGTTATAAATCAAAAAGCATGAAAAAAGGTGCATTTTCTCTCCTTTCAACCTTGCCTCCATCTGTTCAGTGTCTAATCTCTCCTGCCTAATCACTGCTATTTGTTGCAATACATATTCTTTCAGAACTTTTAGACACACGAACAGACATTAATATTGGTTCTTATTGTAATTCCATTTTTTAAAGACTTATTTATGTATACAAGCACTGGGGTACAGGCCAGAGGTGTAGGGGTGGTGAGAGAATCCACCAGACAGAGCAGGATGCAGAACAGGCAGATTGACAGAAACACATTTTTGAGGGGAGCAGCGGGTGAGGCAGGAGAGGTCAGCTACGCCATGTGTGTCCCTGGCCAGCGGCAGGGATCGAACTCGTGCTACAGTGGCTGCGGTTTGCTTCACAGTGCGTTGCCCAACCCACTGTGCCACCGGGGCAGGCCCTGTAATTCCATTTTTTAACATAAAAGATAGCAAAGAAGACAGACTACTATTATTTTTTTCACTCAACAATTAATATAATTCTTATCATATTAGCTGATAAAGAATTTTCCTTTTAAAATTATATTACTAGTTTATTTACATTAATATGGTTTCTTCATATTCTATTCTATTGTATACCAGATATACCATAATTCTTTATTTAACTAGTCCCCTACCATTGAGCATGTAGGTTGTTTCTAACCTTTTGTATTACAAACAACAACCTACGAGTGACCTTTTTTGATACATAATTTCAGTGCTATTCCAAGCATATGTTTAGGGTAGGTTTCCCAAAGTAGAGTTGCTGAGCTAAAGATACATGCATTTAAACTTTTGATAGACGTTGCCAAATTATTCTCCATAAGGATTTTACCAAGTTTCATGTCTACTTATAAAAGTTGATATAAGTGAGTGACTATTTCTCCAGTCTCACTAAAAACAATATATTAAGAAACTTTTATATTTTTGCCAATATCCTAAATGAAAGATAATGAATCAATTTAGGTTGCTCATATTTTCATGTTAATATTTGCATTTCCCTTTTGGCAAACTATTCAGATTCTTTGTCCTTTTTCTACTAGGTTGAGTTTTTCCTTTAAAATTGTGGGAGCTTTAGGTATGTTAGCAAGATTAATTTTGTTATATTAGTGGGAAATAGTTTTCTCAACTTGTTTGGTTTTTGACTTTGCTGCTTTTTCTTTACTTTTGTCATGAAGATATGCCTTTGTGGGGGAGGATGTGTAGTAAAATGTATCAATCTTTAAATTCATGGCACTATGGACTTCTTTGAATGTAAAGTTAAAAAACAGGAAAAAACACCTGTGCAGGAGATACATAAAATCATGGATTTTAACTTGCTCCAGTATGTATTATATTTCCTCCAAAGAAATTGATTTCTGCACAGTGTGTGGCTTGAAACTGCCAAGAAGGTTAATGCCCTAGGCCCTGGCTACAAAGTAGGATTTAAGCCTGTGGAGTTATAAAGCCAAGAGATATTTATCATGGATTTTTGGAAGGTGCCCCCCTCTCCCTGGGAGCCTTTCTACATTCTGGATAAGCTTTCAGCCAAATGTTCATTTTAGGGAGCAAAAGACACAAGAGAAAAAAAAATAGGCAGCTTAGAGAGGAATCTGCCAGGAGAAATTGAATCCTATTTTTCTTTAACAAAACCTCTGTGAGAGGTCTCAAGTAGACTAGTTTTATTGTTGAAGGCCAGGATTCCTCTCCAGATAACAATAACAATAACTATAAAAGTGATTTGCATACATTTAAAATTTAATCCTGCAAATTTATAAGACAAGTACCATCAGAATTTTCATTCTGTGAACTATATGATGTTCAAAAAAGGAAAGTAACGTATCTCAGGTGAAACGTTGAGAGTCAAAATGAAATCCCATTTGATTTCAAAGAACTGGTTTTGGTTGTCTTTTTTAAGATTTACTTATTTGTTGCATAGAAGAACAGGGGTGTGGGTCAGAGGTGTGAGGAGAAAGGATGCACCAGAGACAGAATGGGGAGAACAGGTAGATTTACTGCCTTACACTGCTAAGAGGAGCAGGGGACGAGACAGGAGAAGTCTGCTGCATCATGTAGGTCACCTCCCTGGCCAGGGGTCAAACTCAGGCTATGTGGTGATAGCCCTGAGACTTAACCCCTAGACCATCAAGGAGGCCCATGAAAGACAAGGTTCTTAGCTGCCTCTTCACTCATAGAAGCTAGACTAATTTTGCAAGACAAATTGCCTTTAACCAGGTAATTTAGCTTTAATGGGAAGCATGAATATTTCTGTACCTAACCAGTAGTGTCAAAATTCCCTGAGTTTTTTTCTTGTTTGGCTTTCAAACAGTAATAAAAAAGTGATACTGGAGCATCATATCTAAGTCTGAGTTACTATGAGTGGTGAAGAAAGCCACTGTTTTATTCATCTTTATGTCTCTCACAACTAGCACAGTGCCTGACATATAGAGACAATAATGCAGGATGAATGGATATATGGGTGAAAGAATCCTCTCCTTGCTATCCTCATACTTACAAAATTGATTTTTTTTAAATGCATACAAGAGCAGGGGTATAGGCCAGAGGTACAGGAGGTGAATTCACCAGAGACAGAGCGGGGGGCAGAACAGGCAGATGGACTGAAACACACTGCTGAGGGGAACAGTGGGAGAGGCAGGAGAGGTCTGCTGCGCCATGTGGGACTCTCCCCTGGCGGGGGATCGAACTCACGCTGCTGTGCCGCGGATGCTTGCTCAACCCGCTGTGCCACCAGGGAGGTCAAAATTGATTTGTTTTTTAATTTAACTTTTGGATTACTTAACACATTTACATTATGCAAAATCCAAAAGACATGAGAGTATGCAATACTCACACCTGCAGTGTGTTCCATCTACCTGTTCCCTTCTGCATGGCAATCCACATTATTGGTTTCTTATATATTCTTTCATAAATTTCAAACATATTTGAGTAAAAATCAATATATAGTTCTTCAACAAAAAAATCTCATACTTAAATTATATTCACTGTAAAGAAGTAATGACTTATTAAAAAGTTGAAACATGTAGGAAAATAGAAAAAACTCTAATATCTAAATAATCTATTAGATATATTTTTGGCTATTTTCTTCCATTGTTAAAATTATTAGGTGCTCTTTAATCACTCTCTTTTTGACCCTGCTTATCCCTAACTCTGAGTCTAATTCAGATATTAAAAAGAAATAACTCAACAGCTCACCCTGGTAAGGTTCAGCTAGATTCCTTTCAACTTTGGCTGTTGCATATAAACTGAGCATCTTTGGTGAATCACAGGCACAGCTATGTCAGTGACTTTTAGGGTCTGAAGTTCTTGTTTTCTGGCACAATCCATAGCAGGATAAGGATATGAAGACACTGGTTACGTATTTTGCAGCAGGCATCTTGAGTTTTTATTTTTTCTTCAGAATCTATTCATATTACAGAGATTAAATCTGGAATGGTGGAGATTTGAACAGCTGTATGTAGAGACTGAAGATGCTGTATAGTTGGTCTGTCATTTCTGATAAAATAAAATCCTGAGTCTATGTGGAGCAGTACATATCAGTGGTGAAATTTGTAAATGACAAAACCGAGAATAAGAAATTTGAAATTTCTTTTGTAAATGACAAAAATGGAGAATAAGAAATTTAAAATTTGTAAATGACAAAAACGGAGAATTAGAAATTTGTAAATAATAAAAATGGATAAGATGCATTTACTGTTGTAAATGCGCACACACACACACTTTTGGCATGTTTAATATCTTCCATGGCAAGTAGAGTTCAGTGAATTCGTACCTACCTACTTTTTTGTTTGTTTTTAAGATTAGGATTAAAGACCCATTCATATGTGGTTCAGAAAGGTGTTTAGGTCATGGGGATTTAAATACAATTGTGGTTAATGTGAGCCCAGAGTGTACAGTCCAAGTAAACAGCATCCCTTATAAATTGATGTTTGCAGACTAGAGAGTTCTGTCTGGGAATGCCACGAACCACAGAAGTAGTCTCCAAGATTCTGATCTTTATTCTTAACTTCCAACTTCAATTAATTGAGATAAATACATTCAGAGAAAGGAGTTAAGAATTCTTATGGTAAATTCAAGTGCAGAGAATATTGAAGCGATAAATTCGGCAACAAAGTAGTTGTCTTCTATTTCCCAAACATTGCCCCAGTTCTCCTCAGGGTACTGTGGATGTTGATTTATTCCTCTATCTGTCAATATTAGCCTGTTAGCCATGTGGTGAACACAGGAACCTAATGGCCTTAGAAAAGTGCTTGCTACAGAATAAGTGCTGACTTAATATTTGCTTAGTAAATACTGAATACATCTGCATTTTAAAAACAGAAATAGGATCTGGGCCTCCCTGGTGGCCAATGGGTTAAGTTTCAGCAATACAGCCTGAGTTTGATCCCTGGCCAGGGAGCTAACCCACATATGGTGCAGCAGACCTCTCCTGTCTTGCATACTGCTCCCCTCAGCAGTGTACTTCAGTATATCTGGACTGTTCTGCCACCCACTCTGTCTCTGGTGAATCCTCTCACCTCCTTTACCTCTGGCCTACACCCCAGTTCTTCTATGCAAGAAAAAAATATAAAAAAGGATAAAAACAGAAATAGGAACACGAAGATGAAGTTGAAACACCACTCTAGGGACCTGACTCAAATATAGTCTTTCCAGTCTGTCTTTATCCCTTCATTATTTGTCCTCTCTTCCTTTGAAATGAGATCCTTCTGGGGCTTCTGATTTACTTTCTTGAATTATTTGAAACTGCTTTAATTACCAATGACAGATATATATTTATAAGAAGTAGATTTAATAACATTACAGTCCTCCATTGTGGCACTTCAGATCCTATGCAATATACATTCACTGTTTGTTTTCTATTCTATGGAAAGTTCAGTTAGGTTGAACTAGGTCCTCAATTCCCAAGCAAACACCTCACTTTCTTAGGTGTATACCTGCTGCTATCTGCACATGCTTAATGAAATTCCATAGAGTTTTCCATATGCAATCCATCAACCCATATATGAAGTTTTTCATCAAAACTATTCCCTTCTCACCACATCTGATTTCTTCCTCTTCTGCCTCATACTGCAACATATATACTTATTTCATTATCTGCACTCTTGAATTACTGGACTCAAGAGACTGAGGTTTGCTTATCTTTCTATTGCCATACAACAGTATTTTCAATGTCTCTAGAGAAAAATATAATGTGGGTCTTTGTTACTTGGAAATTCTGAACCAGCAAATTTGGATTGGATCTCAAGAATTTTTTTAAAAAAAGAAACTACTAAGTGCTCAGGATGATTCCTAACATCATATAAATTTGGAAGATCTCCCTAGAATAATGAACAGAGAACTTTACATATGAGTGCTCAATAAACATCTGTGTAATTATCGGTGCCCTGTGTAAGAATCAGCAGTGGGAGGGGAGCAGGCAGCCCCATACATACAAGAAAAATAGTCGGGCTTATACTTGACTTTGAACACATAGCAATATAGCAGGGGTTGTTTAATGAGACTCTCAAGGAAGACAATTTGAATCTGAGCACAATCATTCAATTTTGGACAAACATCTTTTTTACTATGTGGCATCTGGGCATAGTCATAGAAAAATGAGTAGGTATAAAGCATCTTATTTGAAATTTTAACCATTCAGATATGTTTAAATAAAGTTGTTCATTTCCCTGTGAGTATAATTAACAGTAATAATGAAAATAAACTGTTCATTTTCTAAAGGGAAATCTTGAGGTCTCATTCATCAGCTTATGGCATATCTTAAAAAAACAGAAGCAATTTACCACCTAGAATAGCACTGTATGATATGTGGGGAAAAATTAAAGATAAGCTAAGGAAGAAGATTCCCTGAATATACTCCCTTTTAGTTTTAGCTATCAGAGTTTACTCATCTTTCTTTTGTAAGACTACTTGACCTTTTTTCTTCAGATATCTTTTCTTTACAGCAGGAGTCTGTACACTGCCTTCTGTTCTTGTGTGCTCTGACCTCTATTTGCCTTACTAAATGCCTTTGTAATTGAATTCAAATTATTTTCAGAGGGACTCTGATGGATTCATCGATTCATTTTCTATTCTTTTGTGTTTATTTAGTAAGCACTTTCACATAGTCTTCTTTCTCGGTATCTGGGAGACTTATAGACTAATTGTCCTTTACCTAGTACCTTTGTGTCCAAACATCTTGACCTATGCATCAGCTTATGTGGTTTAAAACATAGTTCTACTGATATTGAAGTGACCATTGTCATCAGGAAGGATGGAAACAATTATTAAGACATGAAGGGGGGACATTCTGAGGCCTGACATCTTGGGAATGTCTCTCTACTATATATTCCATTCTCTACTCACACATGATAATTCAAAGGACATTTATATATTATTTCCTGAAATACATCCAAGGCTATCAAGTACTTAAAATTATTCGCTAAAAATAATGTTAAGTAAATAATACTACCAGTCCCATAAAAACAAACAGGGCAGAAATCCATGATATAGTTTGGTATTCTGGATTTTGCTGTTGCTCTTTTTTCCTTTATTCCTTCCTTACTTTCTTACGTAATTGGCAGGACTCCCTCACATTTTTGTTTGCAAGTCCAAGGCAGAAACAATAGTGGGGTATCAGTAAGTACATTGTGCTAAGTGCTTCAAAGATAGAGTATAAGGAAACATGAGACAGGAGGAGAGGAGGAAATTATGGGGCTAATGTTAGTTGTCAATGGCATTTGTGTCATGCTGGGAGGAGGTCATGTCTGCTATCAGCTTGCATCTCCTAACTGAACACAACCAAAAAGCAATTCTGCAGATTTTGTGAGGTCCACATAGCGTTTCCCTGGTGATTTAGTTTAGTTCGTTGTGATTCTCTCTAGGCATCCTCACTCTTCAGGGTTCACAAATACTGTCTTAGTCTTGGTCATAAAGCTGCAGTCCATTCATCATTTTTTTGTTTGTTTTTAAAATATCCTCTGAGATTCAAACATTGCATTAGTATTAATAACCACTTCCAAGAATTTAGGGATTGCAAGAAGGTATCAATCAGGGAGTATTCAGCCTTCCATCATCTCCTTGGTTCTTATTTAGCATCTCTCTTTGGTGCAACTGCAAAGAAACTTTCTTCCTCCAGTCTTGTATGTTCTTTCCACATTCAGGCCCACTTTATGATGTTTCCTCATGAGTTAGGGATGGGTTCACATTAGAGGTGGGATTTAAGATCAGTTTCAGTCTTCATTGACTATACAGGGCAGCCCCTTCCTACTATCATCTTTGATTGATATTTAATGATGGTATGAACAAATGTTTAATACAAATGAGGAACCAATAGAGGTATGAAATAATGTGAAAGGACAATGGAGTTAGAATATAATGAGTAAGTGAGAAAAGGCAGGCACCAATGACTCAAATCACTAAATGAAAAACAGATCTATGAAAAAAGATCAATATTAAGACTATCGGGAGGAAAGGATTTCTTTTCCATTTTGTCAATCTCTAAATTAATTCCTCAGACTAATTTTTCTCCTTTTTTAACTTTTCAGTCTTCTCCAAGCCTCTTCCCTCACCTCTTATTTTTAAAAAATACAAGCTTTTTGCCTGTATAATAATCTAAATTTTATAAGTCAGATAATTTCTTATTGTTTTATACAGGTAAGGTTTTTTTTTATATTTTTAAGCTAATCATGAGTATGAACTTGAAAACGATGCACAACTAAGGCATTAAAGAAGATTTGTTTTAGAACTGTAAGTTGAACAGAACTGGTAACAGATGGCCCAGCATCAGTGAAAGGTATTAAACGCATCTTTAATTGGTATTAAATATCTCCCTCTTCTGCAGGGAGCAGAGGAGAAAGGAGATTCACAAACACTGAGATGGACTTTACTGCCTGAGCACAACCATGGTGCATTTTTGTTTATCAAGATGGCATATGTTTTCTCAGCACTAAATGTCCACTAAATTTTCTTGAAACCTGAGAGAAGAGTATAAGCCAAAACCTGACCGTGTGTAGAAAATATACATGAGTGGGGAAATCAGCTTGGTTTTCTGGTCTTTGCTTTGTCACAGATGGTGTGACCTTCAGTAAAACGTCTCTGGGTGTGCTAGTTTTTCATCTGTAAATTGGTAAAGTCCCTGTTCCTTGTCTCAGGTGCAAACAAGAACTAGGAATGGGCAAATACTACAAACTCTTTAGTAACAAAACTTTTCTCTTAGAATATGGCTGTTATGAATAATCAACATGAAAAACCGCGATTTAAATGGCAAATTCAGTAACCCTACTGAACCCAGTGTTCAACTCTGTATTACTCCAAGTTAATATAAAATATTTAGAGTTTGGGTTTTAGTAAAAAAATGGTCAAATGACTTTATGGCCAGGTATTTTCAAAAATCAAATACGGCGAATTTAATCCCTGGCCAGGGAGGAGACCCACTTGGCGCAGCAGACCCCTCCTGCCTCGCCTTCTGCTCCCCTCAGCAGTGTATTCAGTTTATCTGCCTGTTCCTCTCCCTGCTCTGTCTCTGGTGGATCCTCTCAATTCCTGTGCTTCTGGCCTGTACCCCAGTTCTTGTATGCATAAATAAAAAAAAAAGTTTTAGAAATGAGTTAGAATAAAATGAATTAGATTTTCCATAGGTAAAACACTGAAAGACATACACCTCAACAGTGCCTTCGAGGTGGCAGTCCCCAAAGCAATAAAAATGAGAGAGAAGATAAATAGGTGGGACTA
>JAGFMF010012056.1:50737-64771 GCA_019455555.1 Galemys pyrenaicus
CCTGGCCGGCAGCAGGGATCGAACTCGTGCTGCAATGGCTGCGGTTTGCTTCATAGTGCGCTGCTTAACCCACTGCGCCACCAGGGGAGGCCCTGTAGTAGAAAAGTTTTAGGGGCTGACAGAAGGTGAATAGAAAGCTTTGAATGACAGGCAGTGTGCTGTGATATACCTCTGTTGTTTACATTCTGATTTCAGTCCTGTTCAGAAATCATCCACATGGTGCTTCTTAGTTCCCCCATGCTGCCTCTTAACTCCCTGTAGCCTTAGGACATCTGGGATCAGGAGAATCCCCTCCCCCTTCTACTACTTTATTCTGTTACAGATCACAATGATGGCTCCTGTGGAGTCCAAGTTTTCCCAGTCAACTGGAGATACAGATAAAGTGACAGATACAAAACCAAGAGTGGCTGAGTGGCGCTATGGGCCTGCCCGACTGTGGTATGATATGTTGGGTGTCCCTGAAGATGGCAATGGATTTGACTATGGCTTCAAACTGAGAAAGCTGGAACATGATCCTGTGATGAAATGTAGACTGATGGAGGTAAGCAGGACTAGTGTGTAAGAAAGAAGTCAATGTGACCAGGCCCTATGTTTTACTTTTCATTTGGGGAGAGACTTGGTGGGAGATTTAGGTATTTTCAGCCTTTGCTTGGTATGCTGTTACCACCCTGGCAAGTAGGCCCCTTTGCAAAGATTCTGTTTGTGAATTGTGTTGCCAGACGAAGAATGGGAGGAAGCAGATATTCCTCCATTTTCAGGTTATTTCAAGTCAAGGACGACATTTGATGTTTCTGATATGGGATTTGGAGTGGGAATTTTGACCAGTGACCATTCAGGGATTTGTTGTTCCTTCCCTACTTCTACAGGACTTTAGGAAACTTGAGGAAAGCAATGGCAGCGATCTTCTGGCTGATGAAAACTTCCTGATGGTGACACAACTGCATTGGGAGGATGATATCATCTGGGATGGGGAGGATGTCAAACACAAAGGGACAAAACCTCAGCGTGCAAGCCTGGCAGGCTGGCTTCCTTCCAGCATGACTAGGAATGCCATGGCTTACAATGTTCAGCAAGGTGTGCTTCTATACCAACTGTGTCCAGCACACTGCCCTTCATCTCAATCATCCTAAGTGGGTTTAGCTATTTCTTTGCTGCTGCTGAGGGACAGTGAAGTGTTTTAGATCTGAGCTCTGATTCTAGTCTGTAATATTAATATATTTTTACACTATTAATGAGCTATTATGGACTGATTTCTCATTAGGAAAAGATGAAAAACACTTGAAGTTAAAGACCTTTCTGAATTATAATAATGCTTTATAGTCTGCTTTTGTTTCCAATACCTCTTTGTCTTTATCATTCTAGAATGTGCCTATTCTCTCCTTAAACGGGGGAGGGGGAAGGGGAGGTCATATTGTGATTAATGTAGAAAACTTTGAAAATACAGGGCATTGTCAAAAATCACTGGTAATCTTATCCAGAGATTATCAACTGTTAGCTTTTTGGTATATTTTCAGTTTTCTGTCTTTATGTAGTTGAGTTCGTTAATGTAGGTACAGTTTTATATACAGTGCTTTTCACTTAACATAAACATTCTATGTCTTCCAGTGTTCTTCATAAATGTTTAATGACATGGGAAAATAATTTTAAATGTCAAAAAAGCATAGAATGGCTTATTTGATACCATGTTTGTGTAAGTTTTAAAAAAGCATACTATGTAGATGTAGAAAGCTGACTAAAAGAAAATAGACTAATGGCTTCACAGTGGTTATTTCTGGTTTGTAAGATCGCAGCTTCAATTTTCTTTATACCTTTTTGTACTTTCTAAATATTCATTTTAACCTTTTATAGTTCAAGAAAGACAAAAGTATCTTATTTTTTAAATCTATGAATTAGGTTTTTCCCCCCTGTTTCCATTCGAAACACTGGTTGCATAATATTCTTACATGGGTGTTTTTTTTATAACTTGTCAATTGTTGTGTTTGAAATATATATCTTGCTACCACTTATTGTTAGCATATTTTATATACTTATTTCTGCATTTTATTTACTCAGTCCCTTAAACTTTTGACCGCTTAAATTGTGACTAGTGTAAAAAAATACTGCAATGTACATTTTTGTCTGCAATGTTTTAAGTAAGAAATACACCATGCGTGCCTAAGTTCTCTGATGACTTTTGTCACAACCAACATCTGCACAACTCAAAGTGTATTCTACAAGCTGGGGTCCCTCCTTGAACCATTTGTTACTGGGTCATAAGGTAAACATAGCAATTGATAGTTTGTTAGAAACTTCCGTAGCAGTTTTACAGTCTTCTTTATGTCTGTCAATTTAGTGATTAAAAAGAGGATGGGGGAGGGGGGATATATTGTGTCCAGCAGTGAAAAGTACAGTGTGTCTACTAGGTTCCTTTTCCATAGTCACATGAGAAACTGCTAACAATTGTTCCTTTCCACTTTGCTAGAGTCATGTTTGAAAGAGATTCTATTATTGTCTCCTCTTGTTTTAACTAGGTTTTGCAGCCACACTGGATGATGACAAGCCTTGGTACTCCATTTTTCCCATCGACAATGAGGAGCTAGTTTATGGACGCTGGGAGGACAACATCATTTGGGATGCTCAAGCCATGCCCCGGCTCTTGGAGCCTCCTGTTTTGACACTTGATCCCAATGATGAGAACCTCATTTTGGGTATGATAATGGTGGGGGTCAGTGTTTCTCCTCTGTAATTGACAGTTTGCTGCTAATGTTGAGGGGCAGGTAGAAATGTGAAGGATTGGGAAGGTCATGATGGAAAGTAGTACCTTTGAGATGACAGGAAGATAGTTTGGTTAGTGTGAGTGATGGACGAAAGTGGCCTGGTGGGATAAGAGATCTGGTTAGAAGCCGCAAAGATAGCTAGCTGTAGGAAAGGTGAATATTCAGGGGTAGCAACTCCAGAATGGCTTTTGTTTTGTCCTCAGAAATCCCTGATGAGAAGGAGGAGGCCACCTCTAACTCCCCTTCCAAAGAGAGTAAGAAGGAATCATCTCTTAAGAAGAGTCGTATTCTCTTAGGGAAAACAGGTGTCATCAAGGAGGAGCCACAGCAGGTATGTGAAGGGAAAAGGGACTTGGTGTTTAGAAGAGCAAAGAAAAGTAAGTGGAGCGGAGTATTCTGACTAAGGTTTATTTGATGACCTATCATTAGAACATGTCTCAGCCAGAAGTGAAAGATCCATGGAATCTCTCCAATGATGAATATTACTACCCCAAGCAACAGGGTCTTCGAGGTACCTTTGGAGGCAATATTATTCAGGTAAAAGTAGCACTTATTTTTGTTGGTGGGTGGGAAATACTGATTTATTTTCTTGGAGGATATGGGCAAATCTTGCCTAGGTTGGAGTTAACATTTAACTTGAACTCCTATATTTCCTGTCTTAGCACTCAATTCCTGCTGTGGAATTACGACAGCCCTTCTTTCCCACCCACATGGGGCCCATCAAACTCCGGCAGTTCCATCGTCCACCTCTGAAAAAGTACTCTTTTGGGGCACTATCGCAGCCAGGTCCCCATTCAGTCCAGCCCTTGCTAAAGCATATCAAAAAGAAGGCCAAGGTATGACTGAATCTTGATTATACAAAGAACAGATGTAAAAGACATTGGAGTACAAGTTGGGGGAAGGACTAGATATTAAATGATTTTAGAGAATTATTGTTTATTTTCTCAGATGTAATGGAATGTTATTGTGGTTATTTAGGATGATGTCCATATTCTTAAGAGATACATGCACAAAAACTAAACAAGTGAAGTGTCACGATGACAACACCTTTCAAAATGGTTTATCAAAATATATATAGTTAACATAGCAAGTTATAAATAAATCTAGGTGGTAGGATAATAAGTATCCACAGTAATATTTTTTTGACTTTAGGAATTTTTGCAATGAAATTAGGAAAAAAGCAAGGTAAATCTATTCTGGTGTCATTGTCTTAGAATGCCTGTGTAGTTATTATCAGTGGCTGTGGACTGTATACTTTTTGTTTTGGGCAGATGAGAGAACAAGAGAGGCAAGCTTCAGGTGGTGGAGAGATGTTTTTTATGCGCACACCTCAGGATCTCACAGGCAAAGATGGAGATCTTATTCTTGCAGAATATAGTGAAGAAAATGGACCTTTAATGATGCAGGTTGGCATGGCGACCAAGATAAAAAACTATTACAAGCGGGTGAGTCTGCTCAAAAAATTTTGTTGTTATAATAGCTATAGCTATCCAGTGATAATCTGTGAACATGTGTTTTATATATAAGTTTCTCAGGAGAAAAGAATGGTATTTATTTTTGTAGTTGGTAATAGTAAAATGCCATGCTCATAGGATATTTTGTGTTGGCTTATTGATTATAGTCTGTGATGGTAACTGGATATGCTGTGTTCTTTATAGAAACCTGGAAAAGACCCTGGAGCTCCAGATTGTAAATATGGAGAAACTGTTTATTGTCATACATCTCCTTTCCTGGGCTCTCTTCATCCTGGCCAGTTATTGCAGGTGAGGAATTCTTTGTTACAACTCTTTTTCTAAGGAAATTGACAGATGAGTAAATAGTCTAAAAAGAACCAGTTGTAGTTGGTTTTGATACTATTCCATTTATCAGGTATAGGGAAGATCAGTGTAATCCTAAAATGATTGTAATTCCCCTAATACTTTATTTTGCATAGAAGAACTGGGATTTTTGATCTTTATATTAAAACAGATTCTTTGGGCCTCCCTGGTGGCGCAGTGGATTGAGCACTGCACTGAGAAGCATCCGCTGCACAACAGCGCAAGTTCAATCTCTGGCCAGGGAGGGGACCCACATAGTGCAGCAGTCCTCTCCTGCCTTGCCCCGATCTTCCTGTTCTACTCCCCACTCTGTCTCTGGTGAATCGTCTCACCTCCCGTGACTCTGGCCTGTACCCCAGCTCTTGTGTGCATAAATAAATAAATCTTTAAAAAAAACCCCAAAAATGGATTCTTTAATTGTAGTGTTATTAAGCTAAATTTAAAATAGTTCTCTGAAAATACACACTGTTTAGAAGTTCAGAAATACCTGGATGTCATAGGGAAGTCAAATTGTGATTAATAACTTACCATAATTTGATTCATGTGTAAAATTGGTATGTTTTGATTTATTTGTGCTCGTTTTGAGTATTGAACCATGTCATTTACAGTTCCCACCCATCTTGAAATGAAGTTTTTTCCCTCTCTCTTTTCTGATGGGTATACAAAGTATCTCTGGTAATCTAGCTTTTACATATTTGCTAAGGGAATGTATAGAGAGGTCTATGAATGATAAAAGGAAATCTCTCACACTCTCCTGCTTTGTTTTTTTTTAACCTCCATTTCTCTTGACAATCTTAACCATGTTGCCTACTCTTGAACCTAGTTTGTTTCATTATCATTATTGCTTATTCTCCTATAGAATCTGTAAAGGCTCATTTTTTTCTTTATTTTTTATATCTGTAGTTCATTTTCCACAAGATTTTGACTATCATCTTTATACTGTTCCTGGCATTCTCTTCCATGTAGCTTTCTGTTGAGATTTTCTACCAATTCTTTTTTTGTGGCTACTTTTGAGGTCTCTTACAGACCCTTTTTTTTCTTCTGTAATACTTTTTCTCTCTGCATTTCACATTGAGAACTTACTTTCCACATCCACATATTGAAGAGCCTCCCTTTTTCTGTCCACCTTTCTGATTTTCTGAGAAGTCTTTTTTTAGAATCATAGGCTTCTTTCAACAGTTGATCCCTATCTACCTGGGGTTTTTTAGATAAGCACAAATATTTCTGTCCTGTGTGTTCAGTCTTCTCTAGACCACTTTCTACTTTGTTAGCTGTTTTTGTTTAATATTTTAATTAATTTATATTTCAATTTATACAATATTGGGCTATGCTGGGGTCTAGTGTAGGCTTAGTAGGGTAGTATAGTATTTGTTAGTTTACAAAGTGATTGCCTATATAATTTCATAGCAATTGTGTGAGGTGAGGTATAGACACTTTAAGTATTTCTGTTTTATGAAACAAAGTCACATATTAAATGATTTGACATCATATAGTGAATAGCAGAACTAGTGTTGTCTGAATCCAAATCCTTTAGTTTCCCCGCTGCTAACTCTTAAAGGTCACAAGCCAGTAGGTAACAGATTATGTCTGTTCCTGTTTTACATTCCATATTATAATTCGTTCATATTACTAGATGCATCTTAGATGGTATAATTAGAACAGAGCAAACTAGATTTTCCTTTCTTGTTATTAACTATAAATTTTCTAAGGATTCTCTGTACATAATTTTTTATGTTTTCACTCTCGGTAGGCATTTGAGAACAACCTTTTTCGTGCCCCAATTTATCTTCACAAGATGCCAGAAACTGACTTTCTTATCATTCGGACAAGACAAGGTTACTATATTCGGGAATTAGTAGATATTTTTGTGGTTGGCCAGCAGTGCCCCTTATTTGAAGTTCCTGGTCCTAACTCCAAAAGGGCCAATACACATATTCGAGACTTTCTCCAGGTAAGAGTATAAAAAGATATCTGGGTTTGGGGTGCACTTCAGGAAAGATCAAAATGCATAAGGGCTTAGCTGAGAAAGGTGCCCTGGTTGGACCTTTATCTTTTATTTTGACAAAAAAAATTTGGATTGTTGTGCAGGTTTTTATTTACCGCCTTTTCTGGAAGAGTAAAGATCGGCCACGTCGGATCCGAATGGAAGATATAAAAAAAGCCTTTCCTTCCCATTCAGAAAGCAGCATCCGGAAGAGGCTAAAGCTCTGCGCTGATTTCAAACGCACAGGTCATCAGTTGTGAATGATTATTTGTCCTTTTGCCTTTTACCAAGAAAAGAATATCATTGCTTTCATTTAAGTATAGCATGTAGTTAATACAGTAGAGATAGAAGTTGGTAGCCATCAAAAGGAGGAGGTAGCAAATCTAATTTCTAGGTTCTGATTGCTTTTTAATTTTGTCTTTCAAGAAAATCAGTATGACTGTAGAATATCTTTTATGAAGTGTAGGAAATCTGGCAGCAAGTGTTTTCTTGGTCAGACAGGTCAGCTGTGGTTAGGCCTGTTGCCGTCTAGGACATTGCCTGATTCAGTCTTTGTTTGCTGTCCCTGTTAACAAAAGGACCTTTTGGAATTCAGAATGGTCTCATTCTCTCTTCTAGGGATGGACTCAAACTGGTGGGTGCTGAAGTCTGATTTTCGTTTACCAACTGAAGAGGAGATCAGAGCTATGGTGTCTCCAGAGCAATGCTGTGCTTATTACAGCATGATAGCTGCAGAGCAGCGACTGAAGGTGAACACTTTCCTTTCAGGCACTCCTTATGCCTACAGGTTTTTTCTAGAGATGAGGGTGAAGACTATTCTCATTGGCTTAGAAATGATGAATACTAATTATGTAAAAATTGAAATTGAGGTACTCTTATCAGTTGTGGAGAAAACTACAGTATAGCTAAAACTTAATGGTAAGACTTAGTGAGGAACTTAGTGCCTATTATTTTGCTTTGAAAATGGTTGTTCATCCATTTGGATGGTGACTTTAATCTGTACTCTATATAAGACAGGCATTTAAGCAGGGAAAAGTACTTCTCAGTTGTTTCCACAGCCTTCCAGGTAGGTAGAGATGATGATGATGCTGGCTATGCGGTTTAGAGAAGCATGGTAGTATCCTTAGGCCAAAATAAGAAAGATCTAGCTGTGTTGGAATAGCATAATTCTGTACCACTGAGTTAATGAGTCCTAGTTAATGAGAATCTATTTAACTTCCTTTTGGACTTTACCCATTTATTAGCTCATAAAAATTCCTTGAAATATCTTTTGATAGCCTAGGGATGTAGAATAGTAATAGATAATTTATCTTTATGCAAAATGTCCTTTGATATTCTGTATTTGGTATTCAGTGAAACTTGTACCTTGTGCTTTGCAACTTAGTGACTGTTTATGTCCTTTTCAGGATGCAGGCTATGGGGAGAAGTCCTTTTTTGCTCCAGAAGAAGAAAATGAGGAAGATTTCCAGATGAAGATAGACGATGAGGTAAGGCTTTACACTTACATGACATTTATCTTTTTTTTAAAAAAGATTTATTTATTTATTTATTTATTTATTTTTTAAAGATTTATTTATTTGTGCATACAAGCACTGGGGTACTGGGGTACAGGCCAGAGTCGCGGGAGGTGAGAGGATTCACCAGAGTGGGGAGTAGAACAGGCAGACTGACTGAAACACACTGCCCAGGGCAGCAGTGGGTGAGGCAGGAGAGGTCTTCCTGTGCCATGTGAGTCCCCTCCCTGTCCGGCAGCAGGGATCGAACTGGTACTGCAGTGGCTGTGGTTTGCTTCATAGTGTGTTGCTTAACCCACTGTACCACCAGGGAGGCCCTGACATTTATCCTTTTTTAAAAGATAGCCTTATTGAGATATGATTAATAAACAGTAAACTGTACTTGTTTGTTTTTTTCAACTGTACAGTTTTCAACTATTTAAAGTGTACTCTTTATTTTTTTCTTGCTATTTTGTTTTTATTCTAATTTTGAGTTTATATTTTTACTTCTTCATATGCATACTTGTTCTACTTACCCTCCACCAGACCACTGGTGCTAATGTCTTATTTATTTCCTTCTCTCATTCTGTTTTCCTTACTTTCTGTTCCCACTTGTAACCATGACAAGTTTTGTATTTTTTTTTAAAGATTTAATTATGCATACAAGAACCTGGGGTATAGGCCAGAGGTACAGGGAATGAGAGGATTCACCAGAGACAGTGGAGACAGTGGGGAGCAGAACAGGCAGATTGACTGAAATACACTGCTAAGGGGAGCAGTGGGCGAAACAGGAGAGGTCTGCTGTGCCATGTGGGTCACCTACCTGGCCGGCGACAGGGATCTAACTCTTGCTGCAGAGGCTATGGATAGCTTCACAGTGCTGTGCAATACCCCTTGCAATACCAGGGTGGCCCTGACCATGACAAGTTTTAATGTATGTTTATGCCTGTGAAACACTCATATGATTGTATCTGTTGCCCCCAGAAGTTTCTTTTTGCCCCTTTGATGTCCCTTCCTCCTGTTTAAGATTTATTTTTATGCATACAAGAACAGGGGTCTAGGCCAGAGGTGTGGGGGGTGAAAGGATTCACCAGAGAGAGTGGGGAGCAGAACAGGCAGGTCCACTGAAATAAACTGCTGAGGGGCACAATGGGCGAGACAGGAAAGGTCTGCTGGCCATATGTGGGTTAGCTTCCTGGCTGGGGATCGCTTGATAGCATTGTGATTAACCCCTGCACCACCAGAGAGGCCCTTCTATTTCTTTCTGTCTCTCCACCCTCCATCTTCCGTGATAACCACTGATCTGCTTTCAGTCACTATAGATTAATTTGCTTTTTCTATAATTTTAGATAAATGGACTTAAACCCTGTATACTTTTTTTGAATTTTAAAATATGCATAACTTAGAATTTACCATTTTAATAAGTAGTGTTAAGTATATTAACATTATTATACAACCAATTCCAGAACTCTTCATCTTGTGAAACTGAAACTTTATTAGCTGTTAAACAGTAAGTCCCCATTCCTCCCTCCCCAAGCCTCTGGCAACCACCAGTCTGCTTTCTGTCTCTGTATTTTACTACTCTAGGTAACTCACCTTAGTGAAATCATATGGTATTTTTTTATGTGGTTCATTTCATGTAGCATAATATCCTCAACATTCATCTGTGCTGTGTGTGTCATAATTTTCTTCCTTTTCACAGTTAAATAATATTTTTTATGTATAGTCATGTGCTGCGTAACAATGTTCTGGTCAACAATGGACCACATATATGATGGTGACCTTTATATATAGACTAAGCGTGTAATAGGTCAAACCTTGTAAATTTGTTTAAGTATACTCTATGACATTTACACAATGATAACATTACCCAATGACACATTTTTTCTGAGAATTTATCCCTTTTATTAAGTGATACCTGCCTGATTTTACATAACACATTTTACTTACCCATTCATCCGTGGACATTTGTGTTGCTACCACCTCTTAGCTATTGTTGTCTTTCAAATCTTTTGTATATATTCCCAGAAGTGAGATTACCAAATCATACAGTGGGTTTGAGTTGGTATCTCATCATGGTTTTGATTTACATTTTCTTAATTATTAATGATCCTGAATGCTTTTTCATGTGCTAGTTGTCCATTTTATATCTTCTTTTGAGAAATGTCTGTTCAAGCCTTTGTTCATCTTTGAATTGGGTTATTTTTTGTTGTTGAGTGATAGGTGTTTTTTTACACATTCTAGGTATTAACCTCTCATCAGATACATGATGTGCAATTGTTTTCTCCCATTCTAAGGTTGCCTTTTCATCCTGTTACGTCCTTTGTTGTACCGGATTTTTTAATGAAGTTTATCTAATTTTACTTTTGTTGCTATGCTTTTGGTTTCATATCCAAGACAATAATAGTCAAATTCATTGTAATGAAGCCTTTCCTCTATGTTTCTTCTAAGAGTTTTATATTTATTGTTCCCATGTGTAGGTCTTTGATCTATTTTGAGTTAATTTTTGTATATGATAGGAGGTAAAGGTACAATTTCATTATTTTGTATGTGAATATTTTGTTTTCCCAGTCCTATTTGTTGAAAATGTGTGTTCTTTCTTGTTTGTTTTCTGTCACTCTGTAATTATGTTGAAATTCATCCAGGTTCTTGTGTATGTAGTTTTTTTCATTTTTATTGCGAAGTATTCTATCATATGGCTGAAACACACAAACACACAAATATACTGTAGTTTAATCACCTATTGGAGGACATTTTTGTTGTTCCATGTGGTATTATGAATAAAGCTGCTATGAATATGAACATTCATGTTTAAGTCTTTTGTAAGGGCATTGTTTTCTTTTGCCTTGGGTAAATACCAAAGAATGGAATTACTAGGTCTTGTGGTAATTCTATCTTTAAGCTTTGGAGGTGCTGTCAGGCTGTTTTCCACATGATTGTACCATTTTACTTTCCTACTGGTAATGTATGAAGGTTCCATTTTCTCTGAATCCTTATTGACATTTGTTTTTTTTTCCTTGTATGTATGTATATATGTATTTATTTAAATAGTTTTTGGCTCTACCCATGGATATGAAGTAGTTTCTTACTGTGGTTTTAATTTGCATTTCTCTAATTAATAGGAAAGGATATTAAGGTTCTGTGTTTATCATAGAAATAGCTTCTTTGGTCAAGTATCTGTTCATATTTTTTTTGGCCATCTGTTTTTTCAAATTTTATATATATTTTACATTGTTGTTCTTTTTTTCATCTTTTTTTAATTAGGTTTTTTTTTCATTATTGAGTTTTAATAATTCTTTAGGTATTCTAAGTCTTTATCCTGGCATGTGATTTGCAAAGATTTTTCTCCCAGTTGTGACTTGTCTATTAAGAAACTCAATTTGTCAGTCCTCTCTGTTGCTTGTGGTTTTGATATTGTATCTAAGAAGTTATCTAACTCAAGATCACAAGGATTTTATGTGTTATTCTAAATATTTATTGTTTTTAGATCTTATATTTTGAGCATTTTTAGTTAATATTTGTAAAGGGTGTAAGCTTTGGATTAAAGTTCCTTTTTTTGCTTATGGATGCCCCGTTATTGTAGCACCATTTGTTTAAAAGTTTTGAGTGATTTTTTAAAAAAGGTTTATTTATTTATGGATACAAGAACTGGAGTACAGGCCAGAGGTGTGGTGGGGGGAGAGGATCCACCAGAGACAGAGTGGGGAACAAAACAGGCAGGTTGACTGAAGTACAATGCTGAGGGGAGCAGCGGGCAAGGTAGGAGAGGTCTGCTGAGCCATGTGGATTAACTCCCTGGTTGGCATTGAACTCATGCTGCAATGGCTATGGATGCTTCATAGTGTGGTGCTTAACCCCTTGAGCCACCAGGGAGGCCCCTGAATGATTTTTTTAAAGATTTATTTATTTATGCATACAAGAACTGGGGTAGAGGTGCATACAAGGTTAGAGAGCGGGGTGGGGGGATGAGTGAGAGGAGTTACCACAGACAGAGTGGGGAGCAGAACAGGCAGATCTACTGAAATACATTGCTGAGGGGAGCAGTGGGCTAGACTGGGAGGTCTGATGTGCCATGTGGGTCATCTCCTTGGCTGGGGAATCGAACTTGTACTGCAGTGGCTGTGGATAGCTTCATAGTGCTATGCCCCAACCCCTTGCACCACCAGGGAAGCCCCTTGAATGATGTGTTTTTTAAAAAAATTAAACCAAAAATTTGATTATTTTGCTCTGTAGCCCAAAGACTTTTCTTTGGTTGCCCATTTCTTAAAATATCCTTAAGATTCCTGCTGTCTGGAGTATTTCCTTTACTCTTCTACCATCTGACCTTCATCTAGAAGTCATATTTTGTAGGATACTCTTCTACCATCTGACCTTCATCTAGAAGTCATATTCTGTAGGAAGTATTCCCTGACTCTTGCCCTCACTCCCATTCTTTGTTCAGATTGTATCATTATCCTTCCCTTTTTTATGTACTTAAAGCACTCTTTACATTCCTGTCATGGCGCTAGTTAAGCAGTTTTAAATTTGTTTGGTTATTACCTCTCCCTCACTAGCACAAAGTCCACAAGAAAGTAGGGCCTGGCACGTGGTAGTTATTTAGTAAATATTTGTTAAATGAGTAAACAACTGTAAATGACGTCAGACAGAGTGAGTAAAGAAGCATTGTTATACATTTATTCTTCAGAGGTTTGAGTGAGAAATGAGTGACTAAGGGTTTCACAAATTAAGGATTCTGTTGAATAGTCTTCAAGATTGACTCTTGTTTATACCTTTTATTTTGAAGTTATCTTTTTTAAAAAAGATTTATTTATGCATAGAAGAACTGAGGTGTAGGCCAGAGGTGCAGGGTGGGGTGGTGGTGGTGAGAGGATTCACCAGAGACAGAGTGGGGAGAAGAACATGTAGATGTACTGAGGGGAGCAGAGGGCAAGACAGGAGTGGTCTGCTGCACTGTATGTTGTTAGCTCCCTGGTCGGAGATCGAACTCAGGCTATAGTGGTGATAGCGCTGAGATCCCTGTGCCACCAGGAAGGCCCCAGTTATACTCTTGACTGCTCTGTGTGGATAAGCCCATTCCCCTTGTTTTATTCCCTTATTGTTATGCGGAGTTAGTAAACACTACTTAGGGTTCCAGGAGAGGACTGGTTTTTGACCAAACTAGTGGCACAGGTAGAAAGGCCGTAGAGTACTTACAGGGTTGGGGGCCATTGCTTTATAAAACTTATCTCTAGTTATGAGAATAGGTAAATCATTCTAGAGAAACCATTTTACCAATTAGATAATCAAATGCAATCATCAGTGTAACAGCTCTTTGGAGCATCATGAGAGTGGGGGCTACATTGTCTTTGAGAATCCTACTGAAGCCCAACTGGTATGGGGCTGTTCCACATATTCTTTCTTATCCTGCCTGAGGTCTTCATCGTAAATATCATGATTTAAGTACTATATGGAAGAAGAATAGCAAACTGGGTGCTGAGCTGCTTTTTGTAACTATTGATTTTTGTGGACAGTTGAAGAAAACATCAAATTTTACATTGTTGGTTTATTCCATTCCTGTAAGTATTGGTAGATAGAAAAATGGTTCCAACAGCCCTTACTCTATTTTTGAACTGCAGGTTCGCACTGCTCCTTGGAATACTACAAGGGCCTTCATTGCTGCCATGAAGGGCAAGTGTCTCTTGGAGGTTACTGGAGTGGCAGATCCCACAGGATGTGGTGAAGGGTTCTCCTATGTGAAGATTCCGAACAAACCAACACAGCAGAAGGTGAGACTAATAAGTTTTTAGAAGGTGAAAATCAAGGGAGGGAGAAATGCGGGTTAAGGAGAAGTGATGAATAAGGTGGAGAATCTGTTGATAGGATGATTTATTTATTTTTTTTATTTTTTTATTTATTATTTTTTTTTAAAGATTTATTTATTTATGCGTACAAGCACTGGGGTACAGGCCAGAGGTGTGGGGGGTGAGAGGATTCACCACAGAGAG
>JAGFMF010012056.1:81267-91717 GCA_019455555.1 Galemys pyrenaicus
ACACCTCTGGCCTGTACCCCAGTACTTGTATGCATAAATAAATAAATCTTTAAAAAAAAAAAAGTCAACATCATGCAGCTACTTACCACTGATGTGTTGATGCTTTTCCTTTTCCAGCTGAAATGTGGGGCTTGTGGTGCCATTGGGCACATGAGGACAAACAAATTCTGTCCCCTCTATTATCAAACAAATGCTCCACCTTCCAACCCTGTTGCCATGACAGAGGAGCAAGAGGAGGAATTGGAAAAGACAGTCATTCATAATGATAATGAAGAGCTAATCAAGGTTGAAGGTACCAAGATTGTCTTGGGGAAACAGCTAATTGAGAGGTAAGGGATAGCCGGTAGGAAGTGCTGCCAGAGAAATCTGTTCATGGTTATTGATATTGCTGGGTGGCAGAAGTAGATGTGATATGTTCTCTGAAGTGGATCTGCGAGTGTAAGAACTTTGACGTATTATTCTCATTATTTGTTACCAGTTAATGAAAATTAGTTTTCTTGATTAAAGCATTCAAGCTCTACCTCTGGCCCTTGG
The DNA here is from genome assembly GCA_019455555.1 of Galemys pyrenaicus. NCBI lineage: Eukaryota > Metazoa > Chordata > Mammalia > Eulipotyphla > Talpidae > Galemys > Galemys pyrenaicus. Next base: position 81,802 of record JAGFMF010012056.1, read on the forward strand.
GCATGCTGCCTAGCTTTCCTGAGTCTCAGTTATTTACAAAATAAAACCACCTTTAATCTGGGTAGTTGGATAGTTATGAAGATAACATGAGAGTATACTATATAAAACATGTAATACAGTGCCTGGCATATTGAATCAATGGACAGGTGGTCTTATTCTGCTTCCAGGCACTTGTAATATTTATAAGATCCCTAATCTCATAGTGTGTCCTCAAAAAGAACCATTAAAAAAGATTAAGGAGGCACAAACTATGCTTATACTACCTACCTGTCTTTTACCTGTCTGTTGCCCTCAGAGTACTTAATACCTAATCAAATGGAAGAAGTTTTAAATTAATTTTTTTTTTCCTTCAACATTTTAGTTTGAAAATTATAACCCTGCAGAAAAGGTGAAAGAAAAATATATAATGCTGTTTCTAAACTCATCAGCTATTAACATAAATCTCATTTGTTTAATCTTTATACATCTTAAACTTTTTTGCTGAATCATTTGAAAATGAGTTTCAAGCATTATGAAATTTCACTCATAAATTTTTATTGTACATCTAATATAAGGACATAACATACTATTAATACACCAAAGAAAATTAACATTAATTCAGTGACACCTAATATTCAGTCCTTAGTTTTTCCCATTTGTCTCAGTGTCCTTCATTGCCCTCCTCCCCCATTCAGGATATAATCTACATACAATCCCAGTTTACGCAAGTGTGTTGAGTCTCTCTTAGTCTAGAACTGCCCTTCATAAGTTTTTCTTTTCACAACATTGAATTTTTTGAACTGTTTCAGAATATTTCACATTCTGGGTTTGATTATTTTTCTCTTTGAGTATATTAGTTTATCTTCTCACTGAGACTACCCACATTAAATCTTTGGCAAGATTACTACATAGTTGATTCGTATTTACATCCCATCAGAAGGTATATAATGACAGGTTTTCTCACAGTTTTGATCATATATTCAGATCTCTAATAAAGGTGTGCTTTTCATTTTGTAATTAATGTGGGTGATTATCCTGTTCCCTAACTATCTTCTCTTAATAGTTTTAGCATCCACTGATGATCATTGCCTAATTCACTACATTGGAGGTTGCAAAATTGTAGTTTTCTAATTCTAGCATTCTTTCTATATTAACTAGGAGTCTGTAAAAGAGCTTCCTCTCCCTATTTATTAGTATTGATTCTGAAAATCTTTCCTTTGTAAACTTACTATGTTATAATTCATTAACATCATAATTAATTTTGACTACCATATTATCCTAATTTTGACTCCTTTAAGCCAGATGCTTTACCCTTTTGAAATGGCCCTGTTAATCTTTGAGAACTTTCGTTTTCTGGCCTAAGACATTTCAGGCTCTTGAAATTTCCCTGTCCAGGACTTAGAATCAACCATTTTTCAAAGAGCTTTGGTTCTTTTTGTTGGACAGTGGTTTTAAGAAACCAGTATCCAAATGTTAGGTGTGATCATTGTCACTGAAATGTGACTGCTTCTAGGCACTTTGTGTACAGAACTAGGACATATACATGTTGTAAATCACAACTTCATATTGATGCTTTCAATTCAAATTGTATCTACAGGTTATTCCTCATTTCCTTCAATACGTATTTATATTCTCTTCTTGGTTCCCAACATCAATCCGTGTATTTATTTGCTCTGTCCTCTGATACCTACAACATAGTTTGAGACTGAGAGTACTAATACCACTACCAAAATCAAACCTATAAGTATGTTCAGAATGTTTTCTGGTTTGTTGTCCTTGGACTATATGCCACTGAAGTTGTTGTACAGTCAGATACTTATATTCAGAATGTCTTTGAATTCTTCTTTGTGTGTAATTTAAAAATCAGTTTGATATACAATTATAGTCATTTGTTTCTGTTTCGATTAAGTTTTGGGTTCTCTTTTCCACCTTTGTTGATTTAATTTACTGCTATCTGAATAGTCATGTTTGAGTCTATATTATCTGAGGTAAAATGGTCATTTTAACAATGTTAATTCTTCCAGTCCATGAGCATGGTATTTCATTTTTTTGTGTCATCATTTTCTTTCATTAGAGTCTTACAGTGTTCAGTGTACAAATTCTTCATTTCTGTGGTTAAATTTATTCCTAGGTATTTTAATTTATTCATTTTTGTTGCAATTGTAAATGGGATTTTCTTAATTTCCATTTCTGATGGTTCATTGTGTATGTATAGAAATGCAACCCCAATTTTTGTATAGATAACTGCAAGATTACTGAAATGTTTCTTTAAAATACATATTTAATGAAGTACCATTATTTTATACCTTTGTTGATTTTTTCACAGTATAGGATTTCTCCCCTCAGATGTGGTCACCTTCTGAGGGGATGGTGTTCCCCTCAGTTCTCCTACGAACACAACACCCAAAGTCCTCCACTATAATCCACAGTGCTTCTCTCTGCCATCCCCCTTTTCTTTACTTCCTCTCGCTCTCCATCCTGAATGCCTCAGATCTGTGGTCAGATTTTTTTTTAAAGATTTATTTATGCATACAGGAGCTGGGGTACAGGCCAGAGGTGTGGGTGTTGAGAGGATCCACCGGAGACACAGTGGGGAGCAGAACCGTCAGAATGACTGAAACATTGCTGAGGGGAGCAGTGGGCGAGGCAGGAGAGGTCTGCTATGCCATGTGGGTCCCCTCCCTGGCTGGCAGCGCAGGGATCGAACTCGTGCTGTAGTGGCTGCAGTTTGCTTCGTAGTGTGTTGCTTAACCCACTGCACCACCAGGGAGGCCCCTGTGGTCAGATTTTTAAGGGTTGGTTTTAAAGTTTGTCTGATCCTTTGGTTTCTCTATATTCTACATATAAGTGAAACCATCTGGTATTATCTTTCTCCTTCTGACTATTTTACTTAAGAGAATCCCTTCCAGTTTAATCCATGTTTCCACAGATGGCATAAGTCTATCTTTTTTGGTCACTGAGTAGTATCCCATTATGTATGGTATGTATACCATATCTTGGTCTGCTCATCTGTACTGTAGCATTTAGGTTGTTTCCCTATCTTGCCTATTGTAAATAGTGCTGTTATAAACATAGGAGTGTCGTTTCCTTTTGAATTAATGGAGTGGAATTGCAGGGTCATATGACAGAACCATCTTTAGTCTTTTGAGAAACCTCCACACTGCTTTCCATAGGGGTGGATCAATCTACATTCCCATCAACAGTGTAAAACAGTTCATTGTTCGCCATACCTTGCTAGCTCTTGTGTGTTTTTTGTGAGGTGATCATTGTGGTTTCAGTCTGCATTTCCCTGATGATAAATAATGATCAACATTTTTCATACACCCATTGGCCATCTGTATGACTTGCTTGGAGAAATACTGATTTAGCTCTTCTGTCCATTTTTTGATTGGGTTGTTTCCTTTTTCTTTTTGTAAGATTTATTTATTTATGCACACAAGAGCTGGGGTACAGGCCAGAGTCATGGGAGGTGAGAGGATTTACCAGAGACAGAGTGGGGAGCAGAACAGGCAGACTGACTGAAACACACTGCTGAGGGGAGCAGTGGGCGAGGCAGGAGAGATCTGCTGCACCATGTGGGTCCCCTCTCTGGCTGGGGATCAAACCTACACTGCTGTGCAGCAGATGCTTCACAGTGCAGTGCTCAACCCACTGTGCCACCAGGGAAGCCCTCTTTTTTCTTTTTTAAAGATTTATTTGTCTACACACACAAGAGCTGGGGTGTAGGCCAGAGGTGCCGGGATGAGAGTGATGTTGAGAAGACTCACCAAAGACGGTGGGGAGAAGAACAGGCAGATCTACTGAAATATGCTGTTGAGGGGAGCAGCAGGCAACATAAGAGAGGTCTGCTGTGCCATGTGGGTTAGCTCCCTGGCTGGGGATAGAACTAATGCTGCAGTGGCTGCCAGTAGCTTGTTAGCGCTGAGATTTAACCTCTTGTACCACCAGGGAGGCCCAGGTTGTTTTCTTTTGTTGATTTGTATGAGCTTTTTCTAGTTCTTCAGTATCAGTCCCTTGCCAAAAGTATGGAGTGCAAATATTTTTTCCCATTCAGTGGGTGCCTCTTTGTTTTGATTTACTGTCTCTTTAGCTGTACAGAAACTTTTTTCATTTGATGTAGTCCTAGTTGTTTATATACTCCTTTGTTTTCTTTGCTGCAGGAGGTGAATCTGCAAAAATGTTTCTGAAGTTTATGTCATGGAGTGTTTAACCTGTGTTTTCTCCTGTATTTTATGGTTTTAGGTCTTATAATCAAGTCTTTGATCCATTTTGAGTTGATTCTCATATATGATGTGAGATAGTGGTCTAGTTTCATTCTTTTGCATGAGGCAATCCAGTTTTCCCCACACCATTTATTGAAGAGGTTTTCCTTGTTCCAGTGTATATACTTCACTTCTTTATCATAGGTTAGTTGTATGTTCAGTTCCTTCTTCAAGTTTTCTTTTATTGTACCATTTCTTTAATTTTCTTGACACAGCAATGTTGAATTCTCTGATTGGAAAAAAGCTCTTCTATGTCTTTGTGGTTTGACTCTGGAGATTTCCATGTATTTGGAGATCCATGAGTTTTTGCTCAATCTGTACTGTACCTTAGAATGTGGATATCTGCTTTGGTTTAACTTTTTCTTCCTCGGGTTTATGCTTAGAGGTACTTTGGGCTTTTTCATTGTATTTGCTTTTTTACTGGGGACTAGAAATAGGGGCTGTGTGCTATGACATTGTTATTGATTGCAGTGCAGATGAGGTTCGAAGGAAGTCTCTGGTTCTCAAGTTCCCTAAACAGCAACTTCCTCCCAAGAAGAAACGGCGAGTTGGAACCACTGTTCACTGTGACTATTTGAATGTGAGTATTATCTACATTGCTTCTTTCTGACTCTATTTGGTTCTTATTGATTTCCCCCAGCTCTGTAAACTGTGACTCTAATACAGCTTTAGATTCTCCCTTAAATATTGCCCTAAAAATTATGTCTACTATTCACTGTAAGATTTCTAAAATATACTTTTCTAGCTAGAAAGCATTGTATATTTTTAATCTTAAAGAAGCATTCTGATTTATTTTCTTTTCCCTTGAGGTAACATTGGTTTACAGTGTTGTTTGTGATTTAGAGGTATAGGATCTCCCCCTTGAGGTGATGTTACCATACCACACTGAATACTCATAGTCTATCACATCATCCATTGTGCTCCCTTCCCACTTTGTTTTCTCGCTCCATCCTGCTTTGTAGCCTCATTTCTACAGTCATATTTCTATAATTTGTTAATGGTTTGGCTTTGACTTTGTTTTGTTTCTCTGTGTTGTGCATCCGGTATTTGTCTTTTTCCTTCTAAATTATTTTGCTTAGCATATAATCCTCTCTAGTTCCATCCAGTTGTCACAAATGGCCAAAGAGTTTATCTGTCTTCATAGCTAGTGATATAAACAGAAGGAGAAAGAATTTGCTTTCTGATTTCTTATCTCTTCTTAGAGACCTCATAAGTCCATCCACCGGCGCCGGACAGACCCCATGGTGACATTGTCATCCATCTTGGAGTCTATCATCAATGACATGAGAGATCTTCCAAATGTGAGTTCATTGCATTCATATCTACAGTAAGGATGACAAGACCCTTTGTTCTGTCCTGTGATTTCAGATAGAGGGCAGAAGAATATAATCCTAGTACCTCAACTCTTAATTCTTTTGGTTGTGGCTTTTTGTTTTAAAACAGTTTAGTAGAGGAAACACTCAAACCTGTTCCATATAGAAAGATTCCTTTGAGAGTTGATGGCCAAGTAGACAGGGAATATGTAAGAATCTTCAAGTAATTGACTCTGGCAAATTTCTTTGCTTATGGATAGTGTTATTTCTTGTTTTCACAGACATACCCTTTCCACACTCCAGTAAATGCAAAGGTTGTAAAGGACTACTATAAAATCATCACTAGACCAATGGACTTACAAACACTCCGTGAAAATGTGCGTAAACGCCTCTACCCATCTCGGGAAGAATTCAGAGAACATTTGGAGCTTATTGTGAAAAATAGCGCAACCTACAATGGTAAGACTCACCTATTCCTTGACCACAAGTCACCTTTCAGATCCTTATTTATCCTTTACTAGTCCTAAATTCAGACTATTTTTTGGACTGACTTAAAAGACCTACAATGTATTCGTACATTTTGGGGTTATGAAAATGTAGTACTACACAGCCTTTGCACTCTTTGCTCTCTGTCTGGAATGTCCTTTCTTCCCTTTGAGTGGGGAATTCTTATTCATATTTCCAGACCAACTGATAGTATATCTTCATGAAGACTTACTCAAATTTTCTAAAAGCATCTGTTTTTCTACCTCTGCTCCCTAGTACAATGAAATCATTTATTGTGTTACGTGTGATTATTTATATAACTGATTTATTCTTTCACCACTATGTTACCTCGTAAAGAGATTATGACCTATTCACCTTTATATAATTAGGTCATAGCAGAGTAACAGACTCATACAAGGGAAGGATAAGTTTATTAGGCCCAACTGTCATTCAAGTTGCAAGGGTAAGTACTTAAAAATTACGTTGGAAGGGAAATGGGAAGGTAAGAGTTGATTTTTGAAAATACAGAGCTTGAAATGCCTATGGGCCATTTATCTGGAAATGTTATTTAAAAGTTACAACTTTCTTATAGCCTTATATCCCCTTCTAGCCCAATCTTTTTTCCTCATACCCAAATGCTGATCATAATAATAGTAGTAATACTACCAGTGACACCAAATGCTTTACTTGCATTCTTTTCTGTATTTCACTGTAAGAAATCTCTGAATTAGATATTATTATAATCCTCATTTTACATAGGCCTATAATGTTTAAATGACTTGAAGAAGGTAGTTATGCTGTTAAAAAGTGGCAGAGTAGGGATGTGAAATAGATGCAGAGTATATCTAACTCTAAAGCTTATTATGTACTTAATCATTAGAACCCTGCAGTTGCCTTCTGTAGAAGTGTTAACAGCCTGATTGCTGGATCAAATGGTCATATTTCAGAAATAGTTCAGAAAAACAGCTTTATTGAGATGTAATTCATATGTCATATAATTTACCTGGTTAAAGTGACTGATTTTAACATGTATTATTTGTGTTATAGCCTGTATCCGTACTTCATTCCTTTTTATTACCATATAACATTCCACTGTGTGGATATATCCCACTTAAAAAACCTGTTCTTCCATTTATATATCTAACTTGTCTGCACTTTTTGTCTAATAATGTACTATGTGAATGTACTAATAATGAACATTTGTGAACAAACTTGTGTTGAACATTTGTTTTCATTTGTCTTGGATATGTACCTAGAAGTGAAATTGCTGGTTGTACACAATAGCTCTATGTTTTAAAAAACTGCCTGTTTTCCAGAGCAGTTATAGTATACTTCCACCAGCATTGTGTAAGGGATCCAGTTTCTCTACATTCTTGTCAACACTTGTTATGGCCCATCTTTTTATTCTGGCCATCCTAGTGGATGAGAAGTGATACTCTTATGATTTTGATTTGCATTTTATCTAATGACTAATGATGTTGAGCATCTTTGCATATGCTTAGAAAACCTTTCTAAAACTTCAGTGTTTTTTACATTATTGACCTCAATTTCCTCCTTGATACTTTCTTCTCCTTTTCCAAGAATACTTTCTCTAATCACTTTGTAGTTTTTTCATTATCATGACTTAGCTACCATATAATCACTGCTGATGGTGATACATCTTCAGTCCACTTTTGTTCTGAACCCCATCTTGTATTTTCAGTTGCTTTCCAGACAGTAACTTTTCAATGCCTTACTGGCAACTCTTTATTTTTTAAGATTCAGTTTTTATTTATTTTATGCATACAAGATGAGAGGTCTGTACAGGGGGTAAGAGGACTCACCAGAGACAGAGTGGAGAGCAGAACAAGTGGTTTGACTGAAGTACACCACTGAGGGGAGCAGCGGACGAGACAGGAGATGTCTATTGTGCCATGTGGGTTAGCTCCCTGGCTGGGGATCATACTCATACTGCAGTGACTAGAGATAGCGTCATAGTGTTGAGACTTAACCCCTTAGCCACCAGGGAGGCCCTTAGCTGTTCTTAAATATATTTTTAAACATATTTTTATTCCCCATTCATATCATTTTCAAAGTATTGACAGCAATATCAACAGTAGCATGACTATATGTGAATATATACAAATAAAGAAGAAAAATAAATTAGTTTATTTCTCCATATTGTATATCTGCTGTGTTAGACATTGGAAAAGAGAGATAAGACAGGTATGTCTGTATAATCTAGCAGCTAGGCTGGTGTTTGGACCGTATTAAGTACTTAAGTGAATGTGTTAAAAGTCTAGATAGGTGCAGGCAACTTGTCTCTCATTTTTAATGGTCCCGTCTTTTATTGTTTGTTCCTCTATAATTTAGGGCCGAAGCACTCATTGACCCAGATCTCTCAATCCATGCTGGATCTCTGTGATGAAAAACTCAAAGAGGTAAGACATTTAAAATGAGAGAGAATCTGAAAATTGAAGGTAGCAGAGTTGAGGAAGTAGGGGATGTAACAGAAGGAAGAATAGACAAATGTGAGGGTAGCTTATCAATCCCTTCCTTTTGTAGTTGGAGAAGTTGAGGTTCATAGAATAAAGTATTTGAACCTTGGCATCGTGACTGTTACTGGAACTAGGATTAAAATCTAGAACTGACATAATTCTTTAGAAAGAGCCAAGGAAAGTGATTTCACAGAAAGTCAGTTGGAGATTAGAGAATGTCTTTAACTAGAATTTTAATTTCTGAAAGAAAATGTGAGTATGATAGTGATGTTAATGTTGAAATAGACAATTCATAAGAAGGTAACCAAATGGCCAATCTCAACTTGATTGATGATTGGGGGAAATGCAGATTTAAACCAGGATTACATACCACTATAAATGCACTAGGAAGGCTACAATTAAAAAGAATTTTTTTTAAGATTTATTTATTTATGCATACAAGCACTGGGGTATAGGCCAGAGGTGTGGGGGTGGTGAGAGAATCCACCAGACAGAGCAGGGAGCAGAACAGGCAGATTGACAGAAACACACTGCTGAGGGGAGCAGCGGGCGAGGCAGGAGAGGTCTGCTGCGCCAAGTGGGTCCTCTCCCCGGCCGGTAGCAGGGATCGAACTCGTGCTGCAGTAGCTGCGGTTTGCTTCATAGTGCGTTGCTTAACCCACTGTGCCACTGGGGCGGGCCCTAAAAAGAATTTTTTTAAAAAAGAGTATACTTAAGTGTATATAGAATAATACAGAATAATAGGAACATAAACTTTTTGCTATACAGTCTTAAATCACTTTTTGGGGTTGGATTCCCTTATGCAGAAGACAACAACTACGTACTCATTGTTACCTTTTCTTTTTTTATTTTTTTTAAAGATTTATTTATTTACGCATGCAAGCACTGGGGTACAGGCCAGAGCCGCGGGAGGTGAGAGGATTCATTCACCAGACAGAGTGGGGAGCAGAACAGGCAGACTGACTGAAACGCACTGCCGAGGGGAGCAGCGGGCGAGGCAGGAGAGGTCTGCTGCGCCATGTGGGTCCCCTCCCTGGCCGGCAACAGGGATGGAACTCGTGCTGCAATGGCTGCGGTTTGCTTCATAGTGCGTTCCCCAACCCACTGCGCCACCAGGGAGGCCCACCTTTTCTTTTTTTATATACCTTGTTATTTTTTCAAGTTTTATTAATGTTGACAAAACTTTCACCAGTTTACATAACTATCATTTTAGAAATAAAAAATCACATGTTGGGGCCTCCCTGTTGGCACAGGGGTTAAAGTCTCATTGCTTTTACACTATTGCTGGCCACTGTGGCATGAATTCAATTCCAGGCCAGGGAGCTGATCTACATGGTGCAGCAGAACTTTCTTGTCTAACTGCAGCTCCCCTAAGCAGTGTATTTCAGTGGATTCCCCT
>JAGFMF010012056.1:105343-115395 GCA_019455555.1 Galemys pyrenaicus
TCCTGGGATAAATCCCACTTGGTCATGGTGGATTATCTTGTTGATGCATTGTTGGATTCTGTTGGCTAGAATTTTGTTGAGGATTTTTGCATCGGTGTTTGTTAGGTTCTTGAATTCTGTGTCTTTTATTATGGAGATCTCTGTCTTGCATTCTTTCATCTTTTCCATCTTGTGTTCAGATGTCCCTTGATTCCTTTAAATGTGTGTTGCCTTATTTTGGGTAACACTGTCTTTAGTTTTATTTCTTTAACTTGTAGGCAGGTGAGGGACGGTGGGATGTTGGAGTCTGTAGATGGCCCAAATTCCAGGACCCAGCATCCTTGTTTCTCCACTCAGTGACCTGATATGGTCTCTCTCTCATCTCCCAGTAGACAGGTGGGAAGGGTCTCTGCCATCTTTGCCAAAGTTAGCCAGATTGTCCCCAATTGAACCAGTGTTTCTAACACTCAAGTACTTGTAGATGCACTCTCTCCCCTGACTAAAGAGATTCTCTGAAAAGTCACCTCGCCACATCTGTGCTCCATTCTCTGTTCAGTCTCCAGCTTGTTCCATTAATTGGGATATCTCCTGCCCTTGCTGCCCTCCCTTTGCCCCTCACTGTTCTGCTTCCACAGTTAATCAACAACCTCAGTGCAAAATTGTGTGTCAGTGTCGATGGACTGATAAAATTTCCTGTGAACAAAATTTAGTTTTTCCTAGTTATACTCAGAAGTTATAAAAACTTCCCCGTTCAGACATATTGTATGAGGAGTACATCTTTAACTTTTCTATGGTGATCATACCTCAGGGAAACCTCTGTCTTTTCTGTTTTGTTTCATTTCAGAAAGAAGACAAATTGGCTCGTTTAGAGAAAGCTATCAATCCTTTGCTGGATGATGATGACCAAGTGGCATTTTCTTTCATTTTGGACAACATTGTCACACAGAAAATGATGGCAGTTCCAGATGTAAGTTGTCTCTGTGCTAAATTTTGTGAGAATAGTACAAGATAAAGGAAAGAACAGTAGGGTGTTCATGTGACTACATCTTGGGGACTTTGGATAGTATTTGTTAATTCAACCTGGTGTATTGTTTTAGAAACCAACCTTTTTGACAAGGCAGCACCAGGGATGGTGATTGGGGAAAAGACAGAGAGAGTAAGGAAAAAGACATGTCTCTTATAGCCTACAGGAAAAAAAAAGAAAAGAAAAAAGGAGTGACAAACATTCTTTGCTTGATCAAACTTTGAGTCCTGAGTCTTCTCGTAGGCCCAGCTTGGAACTCCCTTATAATATCCAGTTTTAGTAGGAACTCTTGTTAAGTTAGTTTAACCAAACCCTCACCACTTGATATGTGATTAGGTTCCTCCTCAGCCTCCACCATCTCCCAGGTGATACCTGTTCACCCTGACCTCTTTTTAGCAAATAATTCTGGTAAAATTCTAAACTTAGCTGGAATTCCCCTTATAGCTTCTATTTCTTTTTAGTTACATTCTTTCCCCTTATAGTTTGCGTTTCTTTTTAGTCATAGTCTATCCCCTTACAGCTTGCATTTCTTTTTAGTTGTATTCTATCCACTGAGCTCCATCCTTCTCCTTGACTATAAAGTCCTCCTGCCTTATGCCAGAGCCTGGTTTTTTACAAAAGTCTCTTTCTCCCTATTTTGATAGTCTGAATAAAATCTGCTTTTATCATTTTAAAAAAAACCAACCTTTTTGTTGCTAGTGCATTATGGAAATCAGAGGCATTAAGATAATCATATAATCATGACATGTAATCATGTCAGAATTTGGATTCAGAGATTCTTCTTAACAAATGGCAGTTTGATAATTACTGCATATTTGTTGCCTATTGTTCCAGGCCTATGTTGATTTTATGTACCATTTTTTTTGCGTAATCTTCATTTTGAGTTCTGAGTTGTTTCTTTCTCTTTGCTTTCCTATTACACAAAAGGAAAATATGTTTATGTGTAATGCTTTTATAATACCTACGAATTGAACTAGGCAGTAGGCACTGTACTTGTGAGTATAGATGGATCCCTACTCTATTACAGCATAGGAACCCTTACTGGAATTCATTGACCACTTAGTTACATGCAAAGTTTTGTATAATTATGTTTATCTGGGAAAATGGGTTCTCCATAGTTTTCTCTCAAAGTCTTACTAGATTAACCCAATGAAAGTTGGGAATCTATGGTATGAAAACAGGTTTCCATTTAATTTCTTATGCTTTCTTTATTCTAGTCTTGGCCATTTCATCACCCAGTTAATAAGAAGTTTGTTCCAGATTATTACAAAGTGATTGTCAGTCCAATGGATTTAGAGACTATACGTAAGGTGAGTCATTTGAAATTTAGTCTCTCTGGTGTCAAGTAACTTTGTTATGTGTGCCTGAGTCCCTGATTCTTTATCTGAGTCCCTGATTTCTTTTAATCACAGAATATCTCCAAGCATAAATACCAGAGTCGGGAGAGCTTTCTAGATGATGTCAACCTAATTTTGGCCAACAGTGTTAAGTACAATGGTGGGTATTTCTCCTTATCTCCCCTCTCTTTCCATCAATTTGTCCATCTAACATCAGTTAGCATTATTAATATTTAAGCTCATATAACCTCCTTGAGCAGTGATATAATCAGCAGAATTAGTCAAGTGACTTAACGTGCCTTTTTTAAAAACAGGCACATATTTTAATATATATGTTCTATAAAGTTTGCTAATAACTCAATGATGAAAAAATAGTATGCATTTATTTTTTAAACTTTGGAAAGTGTAGGAAAATGAGATCAGAGTTAAAACTCAAAAAGGATATTATTGTTCTGAACCATTACTGTTTCTTCTAAGATGTGAAAAGTCATCTATACCTTAGGCCCTAAGGAAATGTATGACTATAGACCATAGCAAGCTTCCATAGAACCTGGAAATTTTTGCTCAGTATGTGAACTAATTGGACAATATATGCCAGGTTCTGTGCTAGCTACTTAATCTATTAGTAGAAAAGACATGGTCACTGTCTGTAAATAATGCAAACTGCAATTGATGGGAAAGTTAAAATGCAGCATGACAAGAACTATATTAGAGGGATACATATACAAAGTACACTGGAAAAGAAGGAACATTTACGTTTAGGAAAGGCTTCATAAACATTCTAATAAAATTCAGTTTTAGTTGACTCAGCTATTAATAAACATTGAGCACTTAATGTGTGCTGCTATTGATAGATGCTACACATATGAACCCAAATTAGATAGGGTCCCTGTCCTCAAATTGGTTATAGTTTAGTTGGGGAAACAAAAGAAAAACTACAGTACTGAAATAGTATGCTAGATGCATGTACAGAGTGCTATAGGAACATAGAAACAGGATATCTAAATCGGTGAGATTAGAGAGAGCTTTCTGGAAGAAAGTTTTCTTAAGCTAAGAAAGAGTTCTAAAGGATAAATGGAGTTTGCTAAGCAAAGACTAGGGAGGAAGAAATGTAGACAGATCAGCAATATATAAATACACAGGCCTGAAAATACATTATAAGCTTAAGAAATTAGTTGCTGGGGTAGCAGTACATGTTGTATGACTGATAAGGCATAGAGGGGTAGGCAGGAGTCAAATTCTAGAGGGCCTGTCTGCCATATGCCATAGTTAAGAGTTTTTAACTTTGCTCTCAGTGGGAAGACATTGGAGGAATTAAGTGGTGAAATGATAATCCCATATAACTCCTTAAGCAAAACAGAAGAGAGAGCTAAGGACGTTTGAGAGAATTGCCTAACATACTAAGTTCTCAAATAAAAATATACATAATTGTATGACTTTTCTCTAGCAATGTCCAGCAGCCCAATTAATGTGACTATGGGTTTGCCAGATAGGAGAGAACTGGAGGGAATAATTAAAAGAAAAAGAAAACCAGAAAGACAGATGAGGAAATGGGCAGAGAGAACAGAATGTTCAGTATGGAGGAATAGAAAAACAGGGGCAAGTTCAAAGGAACTATACTTGACTAGAACCTATATATTTCACTAGAGGAAGTGGTAAGAGATGAAGCTTATATTTTTCTCCATTTGTAATAAAAGAATCTACTTCCTCTCTTGCTTTTCTTATTGCTCATTGGAAATTAGAGTGGAAGTGGCCTTTGTCAGGTCAGTTATCTCTTCATTATTGTCTTGTAAAAAGATCTAAAGCTGATCAGTCAGAATTTTGATAATAGAAGTGTTGGTGCGCTCAGAGATGCCTAAAAAATGATTATTGGAAGAAATAATAATATTATAGAGAGGCAGATTTCCAAGTATGATAATAAAAAAAAAGTTCTGAAGTTGTTAATTGAAAAATATGACAGATGTACAAATCACAGAAGACAAAACTTAAATGGGAACAGGAATAAATATTCAAGTTGCACCTAGTAATTAAAAAAATACAAATTGAAGCAGTTTCTTTTTTTCACTTATTAGATGAGCTCAGTTTCTAAAATGGAAGCACTCAGTGTTAGTGAGGCGCAGATGCTCTCACGTATTGCTGTTGGCAATATAAAATTGTAAGGCATTTCTGGAAAACTCTTTGACAGCATTGAGAAAATAGTTAAACTTTCTAGTCAGGTATTCTTGAATTTGAATATCAGTCCCATCACTTAATACCATTGTGACCTGGGCAAGTAACTTAGCTTTTGCTTTCCTAGCTGAAAAACCCGAATAATAATAGCACTCTCCTCAGAAGGCTATTGTTAGGATTAAATAAAGCACAGAAGTGCTTAGCATGTAAGATAATTTTTCCTAATCAAAGATGTAGACAAAGATATTCATGATGTTATTTGTATTATGAGAACTAACCCATATAGTTCATATAAAGCAAATGATTAGTTACTATTCCATGTATATGGTGAATAATTTTGTGTGTGTAATGGATTCTATGTAAAGATTTTAAAAACTGACAAATATTAAATGAGAAAAGCAGAACACAAAACTTTTACTCCAGTTCATGCTAAAAAATTCTAATTAAGGTAACTCGTTTATAACGGTGTTTGTTATGTAGAGGTATGGGATCCACCCCTACAGGTGTTGTTACCACACCATACCACCACCAAAACACTTGTAGTCCTCTACCATAGTCCATTGTGCTCCCACCCCACTTTTTTGTCACCCCACTCCCTCCCACTCTGGTAGCTTTCATTCTACACTTAAATTTCTAGGACTTGTAACTGGTTTGGCTTTATTTGACTTTGCTTTGTATCTTTGGGTCCTACATATAAGTGACATCACTTGGTATTCATGTGTCTCCTAATTTATTTCATTGAGCATAATCCCCTCCAGTTCCATTCATATTGACACAAATAGCAAAAGTTTTATACTTTTCTTAAGCTGTGTAGTATTCCATTGTGTATATATACCATGTCTTCCTGATCTACTCATCTGTTTTTGGGGCACTTAGTTTATTTCCATAGCTTGACTATTGTAAATAATGCTGATTAAAATAAACATAATAGTGCATATATTTCTTCAGATTAGTGTTTTTATATTCTTCAGGTAGATACCTGGGAGTGGAATTGCTGGGTTATATTGTAAATCCATTTTTAGTATTTTGAGAAACCTCAATACTATTTCGCATAGGGACTGGAACAGTCTACATTTCCACCAGTGGTGTAGGAGGGTTCCTTTTTCTCCACGTCCTTGCTGTTACTGGTCTATCTTTTTGAAAGACTATATATAGAGGTGGGGGGAAGTCTGCAAGGAAACATATCAAACATGATAGCAGTGGTTATATTTAAGATGTGGGGTTTAGATTGTCTTCATTAAAGTTTTCCATGTTTTCTTGTGTTTATGTAAGATGGGAAACTTTTCCTAGTAGACACACTAACTTTTAAGTTACAGTTTAAAGGGTGATGTTATAGTAACTCATTCTTACTGAGTACCTGTTGTGCCAAGCATATAGTCAAGTGAAGAAAGAAGGGAAGACATTCTAGGCAGAAAGCACAAAAGCAAAAATAGATGAGACTGTCTGGGATAGGGAAGTGCAAATAGTTGTTTCACTAGGGTGCAGAATGGGAGCTGGTTTTGTTGGTAAGCGATTAGTTTTTAAAGGTAGATGGGACCAAGTCATGAAGGCCTGAGATATCAAACTAAGCCTTTAAAGGGCGAAAAGGCCATATCGGGTATTGTATAAGATCATTCTAGAAGCTATATGAAAAATAAATAGGAGAGGAATGAGATAGGAAGACCAGTAAAGAGATGTTTGAACAGTCCAAGTTTAAAAATACTGAGGTCGTCAACTGATATAAATAACAATAAGAACGGAAAGATGGGGACATATTGTAGAGCTGCTGAAGAAGTAGAATTTGATTATCATCATGAAATGGTTACAGGTTGGGTGAATGGATAAAGGACAATGTAGACTCGAGATGATGCCAAATGCTCACATGTTCTTGGTGAGAACATTACTTGGTACAAAGTTATAGAGGACTATAAATGTTCATCCCCTTTTAGTAATATTACCTATAGGGAGGTATTCTGCTCAGGTTTGCAAAAGTATATGTATATATGTACATATGTTAATATAAAATGGGAGTTTTTGAATATCCAGCAATATCCAAGCAGTTGGTTAAAGTTATGACACATCTATATGATGGTATACTGTTTAGCTATCAGAATGGTAGATTAATAAATGAGGTTCATTTGTGTGTTCTGATATCAAAATGTATCCATGACATGTTGAAAACTCGGTTATTCAACAGTATATATTGAAGGGGTTGCAAATTCAGAGTCTAGATGCCAGACAGGTACCATAAATAAGCAAAATGGACTCAATAGGAACGGATGAACTGGAGAGTACATGTCCCATCAAAGGGATTAGTTAGTGTTTAGCTTAGTTGTTGCCATAGAATAGAATTACTAAAGAGAGGGGTGGAGTACTTATTTGTACTTAGGTGTTGAAATTATAAAAATTGAACACAAATAATTTTGTAATTAAAAAAAGAATTCCATTTTTGAAAGGATGTCTACATCAGGTAACATCCGGAACGCTAACTTGGGCAACAGGTGGTGCTATTGACTAATATAGGAATATGGGAGGAGCAATTTTGGAGAAAAATGGTGGCAGAGTTCAATTTGGGGTGGGGGAATTGTATTGAGGTAGGACATCTGAGTGAAGACTTTTAGTAGATAGTCGGCTTTATACATGCACAGAGAGCTCAGGAGAGAAGTGTGTACTGTAAATACGGGTATTTCTTCAAATTATCAGTATATGAAAATATAAATAGATGAGCTCAAATAGGGAGTAGGGTGCATTCCTTGAACTCACTGATGGTTTATGTAAATTTTGGTTATATGATTTTCTAGATAGAAAGACTATAGCTTTATCAGATTATCTAAGTTTTATATGACCCAAAATAGTTTAAACCACTGTTTAGTTAAGAAAGAATGTGGAATGAGAATACACTTGACAGATTCCAACCTTTAAGTGATCAGGTGGAGAATACTGAGGAATGGCCAGAACGAAAGAAGGAAACCAGAAGAGAGTAATGTCCTGGAAACCAAGAGGAGAGGAAAAGGGACAGCCGGTCAGTTGCAGAGAAGATCTCATGGAGAATTGTCATAAGGACAGCTGCTTCAGCAAAGTGGTAGAATCAAAAGTCAGACTACAGAGGCTGCAAATGCATGGGAAGTAAGAAAAATGAGACTATAATTTGCCTGTGAAGGGAAAAAAATAGACTAACCAATATGTTGAAGGGGATGAAAGAGAAGAAGGTGAAAGAAGAAAAAGTTTGAGTGCCTCAAACTTTGTCACCAAAGGACCCTTTATAGCAGAGGTTTGTGATTACATAGTTTATGTATTATTTTTAAATAAATGCATATTTTGCATTAGAGCTATCTGTACTTTAATGGGTTTCAAATTTCTTACCAAATTATTTATATCCTTTCCCACCTCCATTTTTAAGTTAATTGCTGATGAAGAAAGGAACATCACAGCAGTCCTATACTTTGCTATATTGCCACACATTGCCTTAGTTTTCAAAATATGGGGGCTGATAAGTGGGAAAAAACTAAAGCTAAGAGAGGTTTGCTATGTTGGGAGATAAAAATTAATGGGTCTGTAAGTTTTCTTGATGTCAGAGATTGAGAGAATATAAAAGCTGGGTATGTGCAAGGTTATGATAGGGAAGTAGAATATTGGAATTAAAACTTTCAAAGGTAATGCAGGTTTCAGTACAGACAACATTCTGGATATAGGCTTGAATGGATATGTTTGGCTGGAGCAGAGGTGCAAACCTTTACTATGAAGGTTTGCAAGGAATTTGAAAGGGTGGGTAGTACATGTGACCACTACAGTAACCCACTATGATAAGGAGGGATTTGGAGCAAAGAGAAAGATTGAGCCAGGTGTGAAAGTCCTTGGTGAATGTGAGTGTGTTAATCATGATGGTGAATAAAGGTAAAGAGGAGAGATGGCAAATTCAAATGCCTGTTGACCATTTGCATTTCCTCTTTGGAGAAGTGTCTTTTTAGCTCTTCTGCCCATTTTTTGACTGGATTATTTGCTTTGTTTTTGTTGCGTCTTGTGAGCTCTTTGTAGAGCTTTGTGATCAGTCCCTTTTCAGTTGTATGGAGTGCAGTTTTTTCCTCCCAGTCTGTAGAGTGTCCTTGTTTTGGTTATTGTCTCCTTTACTGTGCAGAAGCTTTTTAGTTTGATGTAATCCCAGCTGTTTATCTTTTCCTTTACTTTCTTTGCTTTGGGGGATGAGTCTTTAAAGATGTTTCTGCAACATATGTCATGGAGTGTTTTGCCTATGTTTTCTTCTTATTATTTTATGGTTTCAAATCTTATGTTCAAGTCTTACCCATTTTAGTTGATTCTGTGCATGGTGTGAGGTAGTAATAATATTCTTTTGCATGTGGTGGTCCAGTTTTTCCAGCACTAGTTATTGTCCCAGGCTGTCTTTGTTCCATTGGATATTCTTTGCTCCTTTGTCATAGATTAGTTGTTCATATATGTGTGCTTTATTTCTGGCTTTTCAGTTCGATTCCATTAACCTGTATGTCTGTTTTTGTTCCAGTACCATGCTGTTTTAATTATTATGACTTTGTATTATAGCTTGAAGTCTGGGTATGTGATACCACCATTCTCCTTTTTAGTCAGGAGCTTTGGCTGTTCAGGGTTTTTTGTGATCCCATATGAATTTTAACATTGTTCTGTTTCATTAAAGAATGCCATTGAGATGTTTATCAGGATTGCATTGATTTGTTTTAACAGTGTTTTATAATTTTCTTTTTATAGCTCTTTCACCTCTTTTGTAGGTTTATTCCCTGCGTTTAATTTTTTTTTGATACAATTGTAAATGGGATTTTTAAAAAATTTCTTCTTCAGACTGATCATTGCATATAGGAAGGCTACTGATTTTTGTGTGTTGATTTTGTATTCTGCTACTTTGCTAAATTGGTTTACTATTGTAATTAATTTTTCTGTAGAGTTTTTAGGGTTCTCTATGTATATTATCATATCTGCAAATAGTGATAGTTTTACTACTTCTTTCCCTATTTGGATTCTTTGTATGTCTTTCTCTTATTGCTCTGACTAGGACTTCCAGTATTATGTTGAAAAGTAGTTTTGAGAGTGGACATCCTTGTCTTGTTCCACTTCTTAAAGGGAAGGCTTTCGGGGCCTCCCTGATGGCACAAGGGATTAAGGTGCAGCACTATGAAACTGCACAGCCACTGCAACGTGAGTTCAATCCCTGGCCAGGGAGGTGACCCACATGGTGCAGCAGACCTCTCCTGTACTGCCCACTAATCCCCTCAGCAGTGTGTTTCAGTCGATTTGCCTATTCTGCTCCCCGCTCTGTCTCTGGTGACTCCTTCACCACCACCCCCGCACCTCTAGCCTGTACCCCAGTTCTTGTATGCATGAGTAAATCTTTTTTTAAAAAAAGGGGGAAGGGGGGCCTCCCTGGTGGCGCAGTGGGTTAAGCAACGCACTATGAAGCAAACCACAGCCACTGCAGCACGAAGTTCGATCCCTGCTGCCAGCCAGGGAGGGGACCCACATGGCGCAGCAGACCTCTCCTGCTGTGCCCGCTGCTCCCCTCAGCAGTGTACTTCCGTTGA